>CM065329.1:4923771-5484974 GCA_033032175.1 Saturnia japonica
CGAGCTTTCGGTGAAGGAAAACATCGTGATGAAACCATAGCAAAGTGGTAAAGTATTTCTAATGCCCGCCTGGCTAAATATTATCACTCTCAAGTTGAAAATCTGTCGCCAAGCATCTTTAGGTCTTCCATCAGGCTTGGCGTGTCACCATCTTGGGTCAAATCCTTACTTAAAATTAGGTGAAATTATGTCTACTAGCGGTCGCCCAATAATCAAAATTCAACCAGCGACTTTAATCATAGACTATTTTCTGTTTGACATTTGCAGTATTCATGGACCTAAACAATGAGTATTATCTACATCACTTGCTGTCCCTTTTCGTTGAGTGACAATGTCAATATTTTGGGGGGTCTAAGTTCAATGGCACTGGTCGGATTAGGATGCGCAGATATTAATTTATTTTATTTAATATTTTAGTAACAGATATTATAGATAAATTTTAGCTTTCTGCACTCCTTCTCCATATAAACTTTAACCATGCCAAATCTGACAGTCTTCTATGTACGTGATACGCTTAAAAATGGGTACAAAGTTTTTGCTTCACGTATGAACCTATAAACGATTTTTTTTTAAATTACTCGTTTTTTATTAAATTTATGGATGACCTGTTTCCATCTTCACGCCACTTCAGATTCATTTAGGTCATAAACAAGGTTGTATAAAGTGTAATGTTATCTCTAAAAACTCAGTCTGGCGTCTAGTGAAATCTTCATCAAAATTTATATAATAGCTTTTGTATAATATCCAAGTAAACTTATCTAATTATTCTAGAACGTTATAATATTCAATTGCCTGTTTATACTTAACTAGGCTATGTCTACAGATTCACTTTAGTAATTGTTTTATATATAATACTAGATGTTCTCACGGCTTCTCTCGTGAACTACAGAATGCCAGCCTGAATCTTGCTCCCCCGCTCCCGACTATTTCAAAGACAAAAATGCTTATTGTAGTGTTCCTTTGAAGATAGACGTATAATCTCGCTGACATTTAAGCGCTTTAATTGATTCACCACGACCAGTTTTTCTTTATTTGTGCGGAACCCTAATTATTTGTCTAAAATAAAAGTAGCCTAAGTTACTTCCTATAAATTCAGCTATCTACCAGTGAAAGTCCGGTCAAAATCGGTCCAACCGTCCAACTCCCTATATATTTTTATTATAGATATCGTATATACTTTCATATGCATTTAGTAAAAAACGATTATTTTGACATTATAAACTAGCCTATGCCCTTGCTATGCCCGCGGCTGCGCTAACATGGACTACAAAGTCCTGTCGATCGGGCACACGCACGGACCGTGCTACCTCCCTCCACTCCCGGTTTTTTTAATCTACTTTAAAAAAGACACAATTCAAATTTAATTTTTTTTAATGTAAATTTAGCCATAACTTCATTGCTTATAAACCGATTTGAATGATTCCGTAAGTATGTAGTAAAAAGACAGTCATAGTGACTCGCTTTTAACATATCCAGTTAAATGAATACAGGCCAGCACGACAACTGCGTGAAAATATATAACCTTTAGTAACACAACTGCAAGATTTAAAAGTTTTGATACCGTGAATAATATAATTTCTATAACATGTAAAACAATCCAAAAATATTTAAATAACATCCTCTTAATTATATTAGCATAATTAAAAGAAATAAAAAGTACAGGAATGAATTAATTTTCCATTTTGAAACGAGACGATGTGTTCTTTTAATTTCGTTTCTAAGCGTCACTGTGGGAATTTATTATGAGGGAGCGATTGTACTATCTATCTCGTACATAAAATCTTTAATGTACGAATTTGATTAAGTTAAAGTATTAAGTTAGAAATTTTGTAAATGCTTGGGTCACAGCAAGAAATTTGATTCGTATTTTTTTTCCATATTTGTTTTATAACCGAATTCAACAGAAATGGGAGGTTACATAATCAATTCAATTATATATTTTTAACATCCTTATGTTCAGCTATGACTTCCTTGTTTAAAGACCGATTTGAATGATTCTTTTTTTTTCGATAGTGGATAGATACCTCAAGGTTGGTTCCATTTTAATTTAATTGGCATTGGACCTTCAGCGAACTGTGCGAAAACATTAAAGTTATGATCGAGGTCCTGGGTTCGATTCCCAGGTCGAGCAAAGTGCTATTGGGGTTTTTTAATGAAATTCTCAGTAGCTGCTTGGAGTTTGGTTTGGTGCCCGATCAATGGCAATAGGCTCGGTCCTCATTACATGGGACCTAAAAACATACTCGGCGAATTGTGGGTGTGTGTGTACATTAGTACACCTCTGCCTAACCCTTCGGAGAATACAGTCGTGATGGTATGTATGTATGAAAAAATTATTTTGTAATGTATGTCAATTCGAGTTTAAATTTTGTAGTTTACTAAAGTTATTGTATTTAATTAATTATAGGGTTGAATATCACCGAATGTTTATTGGCGATGTGGCCCAAGATGCTGCCACGTTAAGCCTATTGGGGGAACTGGTTCTCAAGTGCAGCTTCCGGAAAATCCCTATAGGTACTTGTAGACAGGTTTTGAACTTGGAAACGGTAGAACCAATAGAAAAAGCCACCATTAGAAAATGCCTTACCATCATGATGATGGTTTTCTTCACCAAATATTCAGGTTCATTATTTGAATTCATGTCATGAGCCATCTTTGCTTCAAGAAAATAATTCCAAGGAGGGATATTTGAGAAGGAGTTTGTCTGTTATGTTGTGGTTTTTGTTTTTCATTCCTAAAGTTATTTGACCCTGTATTGCATAATATTGGTTACATTTCGTATTATATAGCTTGGATATGGGGTATAATGAATACCATACCATGAATTTTGGATGTCTTTGAAAACTCCCTGGATAGTTCTAACAAGGCAACTTCAAGCAATGATGGCCCGGGGGTAGCGTGTACAGACTCGTCGGTTGACGTGAGTTCGAATCCCTGCAATGAGCCTGAACGCCCGGTGAAGGAAAACATCGTGATGAAGTCATAAAATGGTGACAGGGTATTTTCTAATGCCTTGCTGGCTAACTACCACCCTCAAGTTGAGAATCTGCACTTGAGAGCCAATTTCCCCACTAGATTTAGCGTGTCATCATCTTGGGCTTCATCGTCACTTAACATCAGGTAAGATTGTAATCATAACGCCAAACCTATCAACGATTTTAAAAAAATATGTACCTATAACGTGTATTTGTCACACTTGACATTGGCGAAATTGATTACATAGGGTAGAGCCATATTAAAAAAGGGGACGCCATTTTGTTACAACACTGCAATCATCTCAAGACATTAATTTTGTAAGACGAAATAATTACACCGTTGATTATAATCTTCATCTTAAATTAACAGTGATGGTTGCTTGGCAAGTTAGGATAAAGAAGAAACTGCCTAGGAAAATTCTCTCGAATTGTAACAAAATAACAAATCGAATTAACTCGGAACTAACTAAATGACAAACTGTTAGTCAAGGTAACGTTGTTAAATAAAGACATAATTGATTGTTAATCAACTAAGAGAACTTTTTGATTTCGTTCGAATACTTTTAACCGAGTTATGTTTGACTTTCACTATTGATTAGACTAAGTTGTGTTCGCGTCTCCGTTTTAATTTTCTATAACTAATACTTCGTTATGCGTGATATGAAGAAATTATGTGAGTGAATTTCTACGATAGGCGCGCACATTTTAACAAATAATTGAGTTGAGTTAAGAGTTACAAACACTATAAAATTGGCTCTGTCATTAACCTCTTTTTTTTGTACTGATGCTATTTAAAAATGCTGTATCAGTGCCATCTAGTAATAAATTACAAATGTTGAAAGTAATTATGATGAATGCTCTTTGGTTGACTATGTAGTTCATAGTTTTATCGCTAGATGTCGATTTTGTATATTCTTGAGCTTTTACAATTTAATTAATTTATTTATGCGTCATAATTATAACATCGAGTGTTATTATTCAAAAAAATATAACTTTTAGTTCACGCATCCACTTTTTTTTAATAATCAACTATGAAGATTACTGTAGTGTCTTTTTTCATATGCTTTGTGACTAGAGCCTACTTATAGAAGCCTATTACTTGTGTGACCTTGATTGGCGATGTGGTCCAACACGGTAACACGCTAAGCCGTTTCGAAGAACTTATTCACAAGTGCAGCTACCGGAGTAGATGTATAGGTGCTTGTTGATTACTTGAAGGTGGTCTAGCCAGGCGGTTATTAGAAAATAGCCTACACCGATTCTACGGTTTCATATCGATGTTTTCCTTCACCGAAAGCATAAGATTTCTGCAGGGATTCGAACTAACGTCGAACGAAGCGCAATCCGTACACGCTAACACCAAACCTTGCTCCATTTAAAAGAAGAAAAGATAGAGCATGTGTATATCACCCCAAAGCTGATATAACTAAGATATTAATATTAATAGTACCTATCTAGGTTTCATTTTATCATATAGGGTGTTTATTAAGGATTTTTGTAAATAAAGATTTTTTTTTTAAATAAACTTAGCGGCTTATTAATATGGAGCTAACATATAATATCTCGCTTACATATAAATAAACTAGTTGTGCCTCACGGTTTCATCTACATTAAATTTATTCAACCAACTCTCCATCGAGCCCCGTGTAGCTTATTGTATTTCTCTCTTCTCGTACTTGTTGCCTACGGCATGCTTGGCTAATTTTTCATTTTTAATGTTAATAATAGTCCGAAATAGGTTTTCACTTTAGGGAAACGAAATTTGTAAACTTACCCACAAAATTGTATAATTTTTGATAAACTGAAATTTCTCTTTCTATTTGGATTTTTTACAAGCTTACGATTCAAACGATAGATAAATAATATGCGTAGTTCTCATTTTGTATTGTTTCTTAAGGTCTTGGAAAAGCTTTAATAAAATCGTGATCACGTGTTCGGTCAAGCTATTGACTAAAATTGGAAAGCATAGAACAATGTCTACTGGCCAACTAGTTCATAATATATTTCATTGCAATAATCGACGTCCTTGCAACGAACTAATAAAGAAAATATTCATGGAATTGGCTCTGGTGTCTAATAAGGTAATTGTGACGTCCATAACAGTAATAATATATGAAGTAATTGGACAATAACGTTCGGTTTGGGCGTGGACACTCACTGTAATTCAGGCCACTGACTGTATGCGTGAAAATAATTGAGCCATTCGCACATTCACTCGACTCCCGAACATAAAATCACAGTTATACCGAGGAAAAATTATATAAATTCATAATTATTTCTTCCAGATTTTTAGTTTTTAGGCTAGTTTATTCATAAACCAGTATAACTTAGTAATCAACTTGATTTACCAAGACAGAGGCCTTGTTTAATCACACACGGCGAGTTCCGAAGGCGACCAAGACGGGTTTAAGTGCAAAAGGGTCGTCAACCAAACACAAAAAGTACCTAATTAACTTTAGTTTGCAGGAAGGAGGCAGGCATCTGAACTTCGATGTCACATTTTGACGACACTAGCGGTTTGCTGTTTTTTTGCTTTTTATTTACAAACTAGCAGTGCCCGTGGCTGCGCTCTACAGAATGCCATCGATTAGGCCCACGTGCGAATTATGCTACCCTCGCTCTCGATTATATTAATGGCAAAAATGCATATTTCGTGTAATCCTTAGAAGATAGACATATGCTCTCGATTACGTTTTTTGTAGGTCTGTTTATGACCTACAATTTTGTACTACTTTAATTTGATATATCTCTTATGGTTTACTCGGCGTAAGCCATTTAAGCTCTCCAATTCATCGTTTTCCCGAAATAATTTTTATTTGCCCGGAACCCTAATTATTTTTCTAAAATAAAAGTAGCATAAGTTACTCCCTATATCATCAGCTATCTATCATTGAAAGTCCCGCGAAAATCGGTCGAACCGTTTCGGAGATTACCCGGAACAAACAGAAAGATAGACAGACAGACAGACAGACACACAAAAAATTTAAAAAATGGGTTTTTTGTTATAGGTTTGGTACATTTAGTAAAAAACCGTTATTTTGACATTACAAACATACACTTCCATTTTATTAATTGTATAGATTTCCATAGTCAGTGATGCTGTAAAACCTAAGTTTGTTTACATCACAATCGTTTTCTTCGCATCACTACAACCACCTTACTTTAGACCAGTGATTCCCAAAGTGAACTATACAAACCCCTAGGCGTCAAAGACAAACTGAAAGGAGCCCATGACAGTGAAACAAAATATAGGGTTCCACGAGATGTAAATGGAGGTCAGGGATAGTAAATCTCACTTAAGCACAGATAGTACTTATTTACTTACATAATATTTTCTTATAATACCTTTACATATTATCATCTATCTAAATAAAATATAGCTTTTTTTATTATTTAATAAATAAATATAAATATGCGGACACAATTTCACACACGGCCATTTAATTCCAAACTAAGTAAAGCTTGTAATATGGTAACTAAACAGCTAATATACATACATATATAGATATTAACACCCAGACACACACAACTGACATTTATGCTCATCACACAAAGTCAGTCATGGGCGGGGATCGAACCCGCGACTTCTCGGCTCAATAGTAGCGTTTACTACCACTGCGCCACGAGGCCTGCTCTGTTTATGTTTATGAGACGTGATGAAAAATAATGCTCTAATTTAAATTATTTTTCGGTATAGTTTCTGATATATAAAATTATTTATAAATTATTATAATATAGCAATTTCCCGCAGCTTCGCCCGCGTAAGGTGTTTCTCTGCGTGTAAGTTTATATTTTGATATTTTTTTTGAACTTTAGCATCTTTTAAAAAATCATTTCAAGTTGATGAATTTGCAATATCCGGTAAGCAAGAGTGAAAGAGTCAGGTCACAGGGGTCTATTCAAACCAAAAAACATGGCAAGTGGTCTACAAGAAAAAAGTTTGGGGACCTCTGCTTTAGACTATAAACATTTAAGATCGCACGTGGAGAACAGCGGCAAGTGTTTATTGTGCAGCGATTTGCACTACCCTTTCACAGCCGTTGAAAATTGTTTCATAAGATTTTTATTTTTTATTTTAAAGGGTTGGAAGCATATATTTGGTGTTAAGGCATTTTATAATGTTCTTTTAACTAGCTATAACCAAATTTAAAAATCGAATATGAAGCAACATAACGGTGGTATTTGGCAGCCATATTTAAAAACCTGTACCATTTTTAAAGGTCATTGAGAATGTTCAGTCCTAACTTCTTTGTTTATTAACACATTTGGATGAATATTTTTTCGTTGGAACGGATACCTCAAGGGTGGTCCTATTTTAATTTCTTTGGCATTGGACCTTCGACTTCGAAGATACACCTAGGAGAAGGTGTTTTTTTTTATTGTTAAAAATTGTCCTTGTGTTTCAGATTTACCAACAATTTCAAGTGACAGCTGTCAAACTTCTCGCCATGGCCGTTTCGCGCGTTTCCTTGCTCATCGTCCTCGCGCTCCTGTACTTGGAATGCTGTTATACAGCCACTGTAAGCAAAATTGATTTTTTTAATTCAATCCTTATAATATTCTTATTTTTAGTACTAATATTTTTGTCATAATTATAATTATTAGATGGTATAGTAATTTTACTATAGAGTAAAAAAAAAACAGAATAGTTTCGCCAAATTTTCAGAATATTGAATTTCAGGTGGTGCTAATAGTTCTAGAATATACTACAAGATGTCGCTGTAATGGACTTTTTTTTTGTTCGTAATAAATATATTTATTCAAAATATTTAATAATTCCAATGTTTTCTAATCTTCAGAGTTCAAGCAACGCTTTTACAAGATGGTATCTTTTTAAAATTGTCAACTTAATGATCGAGGTCATGGGTTCGATTCCCAGCTCGAGCAAAGTGTTATTGGATTTTTCTATGAAAACTCTCAGTAGCAGCTCGGAGTTTGGCTTTGTGCCCGATTAATGACAATAGGCTCGCCACCTATTACATGGGACCTAAAAACATATTCGGCGAACTGTGGGTGTACATTAGTACACCTCTCCCTAACCCTTCGGGGATACAGGTGTGTTGTTTGTATGTAACTTAATAGCATGTTTTTGGCTATTATTTATAATTCACTTCACTTATGCACAATAACAACTATATCAAGTACCTATATCAACTATACCAAGTAACAAAACACTAGCAATTAAAATTAACATGACAGTTAAGATCCAACCAAAAATTCCAACGAAATATCTATAAAATGTATTAGGTATCAAAAATCTAGAATTAAAAAAAAATTTAAACTATTAGTTACATGTATCTTGATTGCCATTTACACAAGATTGTACAAGAGTATTATGAAACTGTTTCAGGTCCCAAGGAACTTTGACCCAAGGCTCAGCGAAGAAGTTGTCATGGCCCCAAGGAAGAGACCTTTCTGCAATGCATTTACTGGTACGTTAATATGGATCATTAAAGCCACAAACTTTTTTTTATACCACGATGATTGCAAACAAGCGTGCTGTCCGCTTGATGGTAAGTGGTCACCGCAGACTAATGGACGCATGCAACACCAGATCCATCACATTAAAAACTTGAAGAACTACGTACTATATTCCTCTAGAAAAACTTCAGCAGAGAGTTCATTCTACATTTAGAGTGTTCACGGAAATAAATTCCTGTGAAACCGAACTGTCCGCGATCATTTATAAAGGTGTACAAATAAGTTTCCGCCGTTTTATTGTAGATGGCGCGGCACGGAGTTTCGGTTAGCTTTCGCAGATGATAACCGACTTAAAAAATAGTTTGGACATTCAAGAACAACATAACCTATTAATATCACTGATTTTATATTGGTAAAATATAATTTTTATAAGTTGAAATTTATTTTGTGGAAATAATTTGGTGGGATCAGCTAGGTGTAGTGTATTATGAGTTGCTTAATCCGACCGAAACAATTACTGGAGCCCTCTATCGAACGCAATTGATGAGATTGAGCCGAGCTCTGAAGGAAAAACGCCTTCAATACTATTCTAGACACGAAAAAATTATTCTTCTGCATGACAATGCTCGTCCACATGTTGCGGCTCCCGTGAAAAAGTACTTGGAAACACTTGATTGGGAAGTGTTACCCCACCCGCCGTATTCACCAGACATTGCACCGTCCGATTATCACCTGTTCCGGTCCATGGCACATGCTCTGACGGCGCAGCGGTTCACATCTTATGAGTATACCAAAAATTGGGTTGATTCGTGGATAGCCTCAAAAGACAAGGAGTTCTTCAGACGTGGGATTCAAATGCTGCCTGAGAGATGGGAAAAGTGGTTGCAAGTGATGGGCAATATTTTAAATAAATTTATATTACCGTTCTTCTATAATAAATATTTAATTTGTGTTAAAAAACGGCGGAAACTTATTTGTACACCTTATAATTTCCTAAGAGTTGTGATGAAACCCCTGCCAATGGCGAGCAGTGCCATGATGGAAAGTAGCCGCTGGAATCAAGTCAAACAATCCCTTGGAACACAACTCGTTATACAAACGATAAAACACGCACAAGGAGGCAAAGTTTCTCAGCTAAAAGGTTCGATACTGTTTGTGACAGTTTGTGTTTACGCTGAGTTTAATGGACTAAGCTGATATCTAGATGCTTCTACCCAGAATGACAGCTGTCCTCCATATGGGATCGAACTTGTGCTTTGTACAACTGCAGTCTTTGTCCGGGAAGGAGTGCTTCTTTGCTCTGTTCAGCACACCAAGCATTTTCGACGCCAGCTTGACCTTTTCTTCCAAGTGGCTGCTGAACTGGACGTCGCATAATTTATATAGTAGCTCGGCAGATTGACGTCACTGTCCCTGGTGGTGAGCACAATACAATCCAAATCTAGCGGCGGTCACCACCGTCATTCCGGCCTACATAAATATCTTTTCACGGTTAGAAAAAGATCTGACTTATTAGATCTAAGTCTTATCTTGTCTATTTCATTGATCTCTAAAACTTTTTAATTCTTGCCGGGATGGAGGGTTACCGTAAAACTGTGGCTCCGAAACCCAGGGCGGGTGGTTTTCTTTTAAGTATATGGTGATAGGATTTCTTTTGTAGAACTTGTCTGAATAGCTATCACCCTTAAATTAAAATTTTAATACCAAGCGTTAACACTGGCTCAAGAGACAGTGTGATTGTGGCCAAAACTCTGAGATTGATTATTTGAAAGCACTCATTTCTGGAGTTACAGCAGTCAGATTTGAAAAATTATTTATGTATTTTGCTAGCTGTGTCTGTAAAGTATTCTATATCTTAAATCTAGCTATCTGCGTAGGACAAATTGCATCTAAATCCGATTAGCCGGTTTTGCGGTATTGAGTAACAAGTAAACGAAACAACTCACTTTCCCATTTATAATGTTAGTTATAATTTAGTGAGGAAAGTTATAGGCCATATAAGTTCACGCTACGACTTTAAGCAGCGATTTAGTGATCATAAACGTGAAGTAATCTGGCGTAAAGTAATGGAGTTGAGGACAGAGATTTAGCTACACGGGTGCGCTTGCGTCAGCGCGTTGGAAAGTTTGCCGACCAAACTTTACAAAAGAAACAGCTTGTGAAAAAGGAAATATGCACAGTACCTTATTTTGCTGGCGAAGATGTTCACTTGCTATCTGCAAGACTGCTACAATGCAGGATATGGTCCACAATACACCACACAAATACAAAGATAAAGTATTTTTTCTTATAAAACAGTGGAAGCGCACCACGAATCAGTGCTTAATGCAAGTGACTTTAAGGTATGCACGAGAGCGGGATGAGGGCTAAGAAGTTCACAAACCAATAGCATCATCATCATTATATTAACACGTGAGAAGAAAACTTCGGACACCTTTTTAAGTGTATGCGTACACAGAAGTCTGTGAGATTTGCCATGGTTAAAGTTTAAGCGGAGAAGGAGTGCAGAAAGTTAAAATTTATCTATAATATGAGCTGTAACTAATATATTACATTAAATAAATTTTATTAATACTGCGAATCCTAATCTGACCAGTGCCATTGAACTTAGACCCCCCAAATATTGACATTGTCACTCAACGAAAAGTGACAGCAAATTATTTATTATTCATTGTATAGGTTCATAGGTACGGCAAACGTCAAACAGAAAAATAGACTATGATTAAAAAGTCGCTAATCGAATTTCGATCATTGGGCGACTGCTATAGTACTGTTAAAAGGCGGAACCAATGCTTTTTCGTGATTTTACAGTTTTTACTGTTGTAAATCTTAAAAAAATAATCGAACAATAATGGGAAAATTTTATGTAGTGAAAAGTTGTACAAGTGGGCGAAAATGAACAAAATAATAACTTTAGGCATTTTTTTTTTAATTTACGCACTTGCTACCGTAGCGACAACCTAATTAGACGCAGGCGGTACTACCGGTCTCTACTATCCGTAATAAATACAGTATTTATGTGTTGGTTCCAGGCTGCGGCCGCAAGCGAACCCAGGGTGCTCCAGGCATGCCCGCACAAGAAATCATGAGACAGCGTCAGGTATGAACTTTATTTCTTCTTTCTATCGATTCTATCTATTCCACGACTGAGTAATTCCACGTTGAAGCAATGATGGGTCAGTGGACGGACGCCGCGTCAATGAACCTGAGATTTCGGTGAAAGAAAACATCGTGATGAGAGCATAGCATGGTCTTCATCGTGGTCCACATCATCTGGTGTGGTTGTGGACACACGCTTAAATCCTATATAAAATAAAAATAAATAAAAAACATTTTATTATTACCAACACATTTTATTGAATTAAACATATATGTACATCCAACATATGACATAATTAATAAAGAAATGATTATACTAACTGAACTAATTAAACGACTTGACGGTGAAATACAGAGGTTAGGTACTCAATCGAATGTATTTCTTTGTTTATGAACCGATTTGAATGATTGTTGTTTTGTTGGATACCTCAAGGGTAGAGGGCCACCTTTTAATTTCATTATCATTGGACTTTGACCTTCGAAGATACACAAGGGAACTCTTCAAAATCATTGAAGTATTTTTTCGGTTTTGGTTTCGGCCGCACCGAAACTTAGTGTTCGTGAATTGTCACGCGCGTTGTTCGTTTTTAACTTCAAGTGAATTCAAGACTCGCGTGTATCTCTACACTCACGTATAGTTCTCGTGTTCTTTCTTTAGAATTTTTAAAATACAATAAAAATGTAAAATACTCACTAAGGAGTCTGTATTTTATATCTAAGTGTTGATTTTTATCATAGTTTACTTACAAGAGTAAGTCTTTTGCATTTTTATTACTTTGATCATGTTAAATTGTTAGTCTAACTAGTGGTGGGCGATTATGAGATATACTATTGCAATCATTCGATTATGAAGATTTCTCGATATATCTCGATTATAACCTTTATAATTATTGATAGGATTAATAACCTAACTTCAAACTTGGTGATGCTAGTCCGGAAGACCATTTTTTATCTCGTCGGTATACAAGTTCTTTAGAAACTCTTCAATTTACGACTAATTACTACTACTAAGTAATTCATAATTGTAACGCTAGATGTCGGTATAAATTTTCGATGTCGAGTTATTGATGTTATGTGTGAAAACTTTTTGACTTTCTTATTTTCAGTATGTCGATGAAGACACTCTAACCTCAATCTTGGACTCTGAGGCAGCTATCGATGATCTCTCCCGTCAGATTCTCTCGGAAGCCAAACTGTGGGAAGCAATCCAAGAAGCCAGCGCTGAAATCGCGAGGCGAAAGCAGAAGGAAGCATACAACTCACAATAAATATTTGAAATTGACGATTACTGGCCATCACGTATAACTTCAACCGTAGCGTTTTAATATTAAAAAAAAATACACATTTTATAATCTGTTGAGAATAATAACAAAAAAGTTTTGACGCCATCTTGTTTTTTTTTATTAATACAAATTTTGTTATATTTAAATGACTTGAGGAATCTTTAAGAATAAAATGATTATTTATAATCTAAATGTAATCTGCATACGATATTATATTACATTTATGAGAAAGTAGGTATATAAAGAAAAAAATTTAATCTGCGTAACTAATGACAAAACAACAAGTATGACGTCAAAATTGTCTTTAATTATTTATAAATATCAAGTATTTCCTAAATAATTTATCTCATAGTTTTTAATAATTATAGTTTTGCATAATTATGTAAATAAATATTGTTAGTAAATTGTTTTGTTTCATCTAGGAGGTGACTAAGAATAATAATTTAATGTACTTACTTACCTACTGTTTAATAGCTGTATTTGTCGAAATTTAAACTATCAATAGATTTATATAATTTATATATAAATACTTCAAAAATAAAATGATCTATCTGATTACAGTATTTTATTCTTGAATTAATTACCTAAATCACTAAAATGCGTTATACAATTAAAAATAAACAAAAAAGTATGCGGGCAGTCATGTCCCATTGTTGCGGATAGCTCAGTTTTTGTGAAAGATTAGGGCTTGGGAGAAAAACAGGAAAATTGGCGATCTTTTAATACATATATTACATTTTGACGTATATTGAACGAACAATAAAAAAAATGACATATATATATATAATTCTTAAATTAAACATTAAAAAGAAATTAAAGAAGGTCCGATTCTCAACATCCTCCCCTTTTTATTAAAAAAAATTGCCTAACTAGACAGAAGAATTAATTTTTTGAGGGGTCTCTTTAGCTGGCCCGCAGAGGTGGCGACATCAGCTACTCTAGGAATTTCATCCTTGCCATAATATAGAGATACGATTCTTCCCTTTGGCCACACACCACGAGGTAAATTATTGTCCGCTATTAGAACCATATCTCCCACGTTTATATTTGGTTGCTGTCCAGTTCCTTTAGTTGGATTCAGAAGAGGCAGGTACTCCACCAACCAACGTCGCCAAAAGTGGTCGGCCATTCTGGCTGCCCTTTTCCACCGAATTCTGTACCAACCGAAATGTGGTAAGTACCAACGTCTTTTGATAGAGTGATCCATACTGACGGGACCTTCTGCGTAATTGTTATCAAACATAGCTTGCATATTTAACTTATATTGTTCGGCATAGGCGGGCTCTTTGCTCATCTTTCTCTCTAAGCTTCTAAATCTGGAAAGAGCATGTCCAAAGCTGTCTGGAATTTCAAAAATATCATCTTTCCAAGGTAACCCAACCTCAAACTTGTTATTTGGTAATCGACGTGCAGTTTCTTCAAGAATTTTTATAGCTCTAGCATTTTTTTCACTTAAAGGCTCTTTTTTAGTAATACCTATTGAATCTAATTTGTAATAATTTTGAATGAGTATACCTAAGTTTTCAGAGTCGTCATTATCGGAAAGGTTTACGTGGTTGACAAAATTTACGGGTTTAGTCTTGCTGGAATCAAAACCAAATAATACCCAACCTAAGTTAGTATTGATTGCAACTGGCTGAGACCTAGTACCAATCCGAGTCGCCTTGGAAATCAAAAGATGCCAGTTATCAATTCCAATTATTAATTTAGGTTCACCTATTTTGTAACAAAGTACATTGGCTAAATCTCTTAGGTGGCGAAACTGTGTGATGTCATCCACATGAACTTTTTGTTTTGATAAACCTAGATTCTCAATCGAACGAGCATTGCAAATAGAAAATATGTCAGCTGAATGACGACCTTTAATTTTGAAGTTAACATACTGAGCCTTAGTCTTTTTGCCTAAGCCACCAACACAGTCTAATATAATATGTGACTCAGGTCCTGAGACGCCTATCTGCTCACATAATTTGAAATCAATTAGTGTAGCTGTTGAGCCATCATCTAATAAAGCATACGTGTTGACGCTGCCTAGTGGCCCCATGATATTGACAGCTATGATTTTTAAAAAGGGTCTACAGTAATCTGGTTTGTCGGATACCTCAGACAAAGAAGCTTTCTCAGACAAGTAAGTAGTATGTGTAAGAATCTCGTTTGATTGTTCATTAGATATACAGACACTTTGTGAACTTGTATAATTGTTGTTGTAAGGTTCATTTTCAACAATCGTATGCGTAGCTAAAAATTCTGCATTGTGCAAAAGTTTATGGTGCCTAGGTTTGCAATCCTCAATGTTACAAATCTCTTTAGTGAACTTACAATATTTGTAACTATGAAAACCTTTTTTGAGACATTTGTGACATAGTTTATTTTCTTTTACGAACTGCCACCTGTCACCGATAGACATTTCTACAAACTTGTCACATTTTGATAAATTTAATTTAGGTAAAGAGCGAACGGAGATAATTTCATTGAGAACTATCGATTCAGATCTACCAAACCTCATTTCTAATGCATCCATAACTACGGCAGGATCATGAGCTGACACGAGAAGAATTGAAACTGCCTCACGAGCTGCTCCTCTGAGACTCATGCCAATGCGTGTCAAGTTCTCAGTCGCAGAAAAGGTGCCTTTGCTGTCCTCGTAGAGTCGCTTGAAGGCCAGCCAGTCCAAAGGCTTACCATCGAAAATAGGCAGCCTGCTGTCTCCACATTTGTGCTTGGCACTGCTGAACGGTGTTATAGCCTGTGCTAATAAAGATATGTCAGTGGGCTGTTGTGTTTTTAATTCAGTAGTATTGTGTTGTATACTATTAGTGATATTAGGAATGTTCGCTGTAGTAGTAGATTGAAATGGCCCTCGCGAGCTTCTTCCACCACATTTATTCAAATTTTGGCGAAATCCTATTTCTTCGAGACGTTTGTTAAATGTGGTAGATCCGATATTATTGGGCTCTGCCATAACGTTTTCATTAATAATATCTGAATTATCTAACCAATCTCGCACTGAAGAACGAGAGCCCCTTTGACTCCTCCCACTTTCCGAGTCCAACATCATAAGCTGAGCCTCCAGCTCCAGTTCAGCAGCATTGCGCTCGGCGGTTGCTGCTGCTGCTGCGGCTTCTGCTGCTACTGCTGCTGCTACTGCTGCTGCTTCTGCTTTAGCTACTTTTCTTATATGTTCAGCTTCCAGTGCAAGCTTTTGAGCTCTGATAGTAGCAGTTGACCGTACTGACCTGGAACTTTCAGATACGATCGAGCGTGCTCCAGAAATTAGAGCTGCCGTGGCCGTGGACTTAGACGGTGTGGGTTCGCTCATGATCACGTCGATACAATGATCGTCTCCCGTTTCCCGCAGCTTAGCTTGCGCCCTAGTCTTCAACATTAAAAAATAAAATTTTGAAATGGACAGGACTTTTATAATATTTAGTTTAAATTTTTAACTCGAAGGACCAAAATGTTGCGGATAGCTCAGTTTTTGTGAAAGATTAGGGCTTGGGAGAGAAACAGGAAAATTGGCGATCTTTTAATACATATATTACATTTTGACGTATATTGAACGAACAATAAAAAAAATGACATATATATATATAATTCTTAAATTAAACATTAAAAAGAAATTAAAGAAGGTCCGATTCTCAACACCCATAATAAATAATTTCGCAAATCACTTGTGTTAAACGCATGGTAAAGTAATAGTAGAGGCGTGAAATACTATACGACATTAGAGATCCATTTAGTTTGTTTGTCTTCCCTGATGTGACTGTATAAGTATTTGTAAATCAGAAATTTTCTCACTGTGTCACTGACACTGGCAGAAGTTTATTTAAGTACAGGTTTTATATTTTAAATGAAACAAAAGTCGTGTAAATAGAGATAAGGATTCGCTTATATTATATTAATTTTAAATTGTATTTAATTATATTTTAATAAATATTATACTTAGCAGCCTTAATCAGTCCTTATTTTAGCTACCTGTGCCTAAACTCGATTGTCGGCATTATTTTCGAAGACGGGCGTGTATTCGTCAGTCATATGGTTCGGGATCATTTCTTCTGGAAAGTTCCCGACGTTGAAGTAGGCGAGCTGTGGTTTCGGTGAGTTTTCGAGCTTAGTATCCATGTTGCTTGAAGATATGAACTATAAAATAAGCATATTATCTATGAAACAACATTCTGGTCACACATTTTGTAATCAAAAATAAATAAAAGAAAGTCGCTATCCGCGTCCATTTGTTTTCACTGTCATTTAGAGAATTTTACGGAAGGTTTGTATAAAAAATACATTTAAATTAAGTTTTTCTATAGTAGAGACAATTCAATGTTTTCTAATCAATTTGTCAATAAATTCTATTTTAGGGCGCTTACATGGTTTACTGTGGCGAAACCTTGAGAGATACGTCAAAATAATGTACTAAGAAATTGTAGTTCTTTAATAAACCTAGAGAAAAATCCGCGATTACATACCTCTACCGTCTAAGGTTAACTCACAGTAACCATTTTTATCTTCCATATAATATTTAAAAATATTAAGTGATTAGTGAAGCCATTTTCTCCAATTCTGTAATCTTTATTCAGGTAAAAATGTTAGTTCACTTGAATAAAATTGACTTTTACGTTATATCAATACCGTAGAAGATATCACAGATTCAAAATTACGCGCAACAAAAGAAATCACTCGGAGCGAAACGATGGCCAGCACTCCGCACCTATGATGAATTGCGCGTCGCGAGCCAAACACACTTTTCGTAACTACTATCAATACTACAAATACACCACTTCGTAAATTTGTAAAAGTAAGGAAAAATTATCTTTTTTCTTTTTTTCTAACCTTGCATCAATTCCTTATTATTAAAGAGTATTACTGCCATTAACAAGTGGTTATGTTGGAACAAAATGATGGCCCTCACGATAAAATTTTTTAGAGAGTTTTAGTGACATCTACGAATTAATGGTTCAAGCTATAATTTTTAATCCACTTCATTCGTGCACAATATCAAAACTGTGTTATGTACAATGCCATTACTCAGTATCATTCACCTTAACTGTTTCAGGTTCACGCTTCTTTCTCAAGTAGTTGAAGCAGCAGGTTCTGAACCGCCTGGTGCCGCAAGCAGGCGCGCACTCACTCCCGCAGGAGTCACAGGAGAGCCTCGCCGCACAGAGAGAGATTCCTGGTATACACGATCGATTAATGACAACGAAAGAATTAATTAAAAAATAAAGCCATTAACGCATTGAAATGTGACTAATATTTTTTAAGTGCAATTTCTAAATATAATCGCAGACAGCTTACCGATAAACATGAAAGAAACGATAAGCATAAGTTTAAACATTTTTGTTAATATTTAAAAACACTAAATAGTTTTATATAAGTTCGATAGATGGCGGTAG
This sequence comes from Saturnia japonica, assembly GCA_033032175.1. Taxonomy (NCBI): domain Eukaryota; kingdom Metazoa; phylum Arthropoda; class Insecta; order Lepidoptera; family Saturniidae; genus Saturnia; species Saturnia japonica. The sequence goes on from CM065329.1 coordinate 4,941,943, forward strand.
AGCGATCGACTTGTGAATGGCGGATTCCGTCAGACGAACCCTTTTATATCCTGTAGAAGTTTGCTCACTTGCTATGCGTAGGATGACATACATTCATACAAGTGGTTTTTTATTTGTTCAAAGTATATTACCAATACGATATCTCTGAGATTTAAATTCGTGGCTAAGTGGCTATGATTAGTGGAATATATCAACCCTATGCATCTGATTCGCGTTTCAACTGTGTCAATGAATATTACAGACTTCTTATACTTAGTCAATTTCATAATAAATCTTATAATAATATCTTACACTTAGGAAATTCTTCCGTGTTACAATCATGATACGAGGTAATCCTGAATTTCAAAGTAAGATCCGAAACACCCAAGTCAACTTCGCATTTAAACAACATTAGAATCAATAAACTTTACACAATTTAGGTCCGTAAAGTTAAATCGACAGGAAACTCAAAGGGACTTATTAAAAACGCAACGGTTACGAGTTATTTATTTTCATATTTTTTTCGAGGTTGGTTTTTAACGAGGTATCACAATGGTAGTTGTTGTAAAATCCTTATCCGTAGTAACAGTTAACACTGTCAACAAATTCATTGACATTACTTAAAAATACCAATAGATAAATAAAAAGACATTTCTAAGTAAATGTACGTCGTCCTACGCATAACAAGTGAGCAAACTTCTACTGGGTGGATATAAAAGGGTTCGTCTGACGGAATCCATCATTCACAAGTCGACCGCTCTGTCGCCATTTAACGAACTTTTAAAGAGCTTTAAGAGAACTTTTAACATTATTTTAAATTCTATCAAAAATGTTTAAATTTATGCTTATCGTTTCTTTCATGATCATCGGTAAGCTGTATGCGGTTTCATTTAGAAATTGCACTTCAAAATATAAGTCACATTTGAAAGCATTTTTGGCTTACATTTTTAATTACTACAATTATTCAATAATTCTCTCGCTGTTATCAGGAATCTCTCTCTGTGCGACGAGGCTCTCCTGCGACTCCTGCGGGAGTGAGTGCGCGTCAGCTTGCGGCACCAGACGGTTCAGAACCTGCTGCTTCAACTACTTGAGGAAGAAGCGTGGTCCAGACAACGAGGTGAACAATCAAATTTTTTTATGTATTATTTTAGAAATCTACATCACCCTTGTCCCGAGTCATTGATGTATAACATACTAAAACAGTTATCTCAATCAAAACTCACAGTACAGATGGCGTGCGCCATACAAACGGAGTTTAATTCTCGTAGCTTGACCATTCAGATGCGGGATATTCTTTGGGCTGTTTTTAATTTGTGGTAAATTAAGCATACCAAAAATAATAAGGATTCCTTTTCTAAGATTTGAATGTCGTTTCTAAAACTTGCTAAGTATAAACACAATATTGTTGCAATGATTAGGTACAATTATTATATATATTATATAATTAATATATAATTCGATTATATAGGTGTATATATTGTTTTGTATGGGTTCAGCCATAACTTCTACGTTTGATCGATTAGATGATTCTTTTTTATTGTATACCTCAACGGTGGTCCGATTTTCATTTCATTGGCACTGGACCTTCAATTTCGAAGATACAATATAGATAGAACTCTTCAAAATCATTCGTCTTGTTCTTTTTTGTTAAAAATCGTTTTGTCTATAATCTGTAATAGTGTAGAATCAAGTATGTATAACGCAAATATTGTTTATACAGCTCTGGTTGGCAAACAACATGGACCTTACACACGAAAACTCTGCGAAAACAAAGCTTCCCTACTTCAATGTCGAGAACGTTCCAGAACAAATGATCCCGAAGCTCATTGCTGACGAATACAAAAATTATTTCTTACATGAAAAGGTCGACAATCGAGCTCAGGCGTATGAAGCGTAAATTAGGACTGATTATAACCTATATAATTACTGTTTATAAACCATTTGTTGTATACAATTTGTAAATAAAATATTGTATTTAAATTCAAAATTTTATTTTACATCTTTCAGTGCAGGTGAATTATTAAGAGTTTTTAAACAATTCAAGTTAAAACATACTGAATACATTTGGGAAATGTCAGTAATGGTAGTTCTGTCTTTAATTTTTATAATAATATGTATTGATAAAGGAGCTTTCCCCAGTATAATGAAAATAAGTAAAATAGTTCCAATGTTTAAATCTGGCTGTAGAAGTAATATAGGAAATTATAGACCAATTTCTGTGCTTCTTTCGATTAGTAAGATTTTTGAGAAAATTATGCTTAAGCAATTAGTAGAGTAGTACTTTAATAATCATAAAATATTGAATGGTCGGCGATTTGTTTTCACGAAATCAAAATCTACGATTGATGCTCGTGCAACGCTATTAAGTCACACATTTAAGGCATGGAAGAAGTCGCAGGATGCAATCGGTGTATTCTGTGATCTTTCAAAAGCTTTCGACTGTGTGGATCACACTACGCTCATACTTGAGCGGAAACATTTTGGTGTGTGGACATTCTCTCGACTTTCTACAATCATATTTAACAGATCACTGTCTAAAAGTAAGTGTAAATAGGGCAACCTCTTCGGGATCTTTGGCTAGAATCGGCGTCCCACAAGGTTCGATATTGGGAGCGTTTTTTTTTAAGTATATGTAAATAGGTGATCTACCCTAAAAACTGTGCTAACATTGTTCTTTTTGCAGACGACACTTCACTTAAATTTCTAGTGAAAAGAAAAGATTAAGAGGTTAGGCATGTAAATAATACTTTATTTAAAATATTAGAATCTTTTGTTTTAAATAATGTTAAATGAAAACAGAACAAAGTGTATTAGAGTTGCCTTACTCAATTTACACCGTGTTGAAAGTAATATTAAGATATAAGAGAACTTATTAGGTTTGTATAATAATTCTGTAGGTTCTTAGGCATCACACTAGATTCAAAATTACAGTGGGGTCCTCTCACTTAAAACCTTGGCAGAGAAATTAAGCTCCGCTGCATAAGCAGTGCGTAAGATTCGCCAGTTAACTGATATTGTTACTGTTAATGTTGGCCACTGAATTATGTATGTGTCATATGTTATATATTGTGTGTTTTATATATAAGAATAGTTAGGTAACGTTAATATAGAGAAACGAAATAGATTTATAGAGAAAATGTTAGCAACTATGCTATATTACGAATTACGTGTAACGTGTATATGATTAGAATTATGAAAAAATGGATAAAATGTATAGAATAAGTTTATACGGAAAAAATGTAAGACATCACATTGAACGTACTAACGAAAGACGGTGAAACCGCCGTAAATTCTATTATTTTTGCTTGTGTATGGAATATGTGATAAGAGCAAGCGAAATCTTAGAATTGCGAATTATAATATAGTTAGAAAAGACCGTGTCACCCACGGAGGTGGCACTCTCATTTACTATAAGCGTTTACTATATTGTATGCCGGTAGACGCTCCAATACTTACCAACATGGAAGTATCCATAGGTAGATTAGGAATGACCGATCATCCGTATATAACGATCGTATCCGTATACATCCCGCCGACGAAAATACCCGTCAAGTCTGACCTAGAGAAGACTATTTTCGCTAGGCACATCGGATATATAACAGGTGACCTCAATAGTGGACACACTTCATTCAACAGTTGGAGGAACACCAGTAATGGGATCCTACTCGACAGGTTGATGAATGTGCTAAACTTTGATGTCATAGCGCCCCTCACCCCCACCCACTTTCGAGATAACTGTACACACACAATGCTCGACATAGCTCTCTTAAAAAATATCGCACTTCGGGTGCGTCTCATTCGAGTCGTACATGAGCTCGATTCCGACCATCAGCCGGTCATCCTCCAGCTAGGTCAACCAGACGATACTAGCCCTCCCTCCGTGAAAGTGGTTGACTATGCCAAGCTTAAACACTACCTTGCGGACAGGCTGACCTCGTAAAGTCTAGATAAGATCCCGAACTTATTGGAGTCAGTTGCGGACGTACATCTCGCGATCGACTCCCTCGTTGACCACCTCCAGGTCGGCATCGGAGAGGCCTCAAGAGTTACTCCCTGCCGTTGTGCGAGTGTTGATGACGGAGAAGTACGCTGCGATTCGTGCGCACGACTTCTATCCGACCGAGGAAAACCGCGCACGGTTAAGCGCACTTCAGAGAGCAGTTAAAGCCCATATAACCGAGTTCAGAAGTCATAGATGGGACAACTTAGTCGAAGGACTAAGACCGTTCCATCTGACTTACTGGAAAGTAGCCCATTCCCTTAAAATAGTTGTCTTCTCCCATATGCTCCTCCTCGACAGGGGCCCCGGCTCCACACTCGCGTTCGATAGCGTCGATAAAGCGGAGTGCCTTGCCACATGCTTGGAGAGCCAGTGCTCTCCGAATAGTGTCACTGCAAATACAGACCGTATCGTAAGTATCGAATGACGCGTGGCTGAGTTGAACGCGCTCCCCGCGACACAGTCCCTACCTCTGGTCACATTTGAGGAAGTCTGCTCCATTCTTAAAAGCCTTAAGCTTACAAAAGCACCAGGTCCCGACGGGATCAGGAATGAAGTACTCAAACTTCTTCCCAATCACCTCATAGCTCTTTTGGTCTGCATTTTCAATGTAGCCATAACTCACTGCCACTTTCCAGCCGCCTGGAAAGCATATATAGGCTATAGGTATTCATAAGCCCGGCAGGAAAGCGTCGCTTCCCGACAGCTATCGCCCTATCAGTCTTTTCAATACGTTAGGTAAAATCTATGAGCGGCTCCTTCTGAACCGTCTCAAGTCCGTAATAGAAGAGAAACCCTCTATCCGCCTGAGCAATTCGGTTTTCGTGCTAGACATTCTTGCACTCACCAAGTGCACCGCCTCACGGAGCATATTACGTTTAACTTTTCCGAGTTATATATACCCCGTCATACACTTGCAGTCTTCTTCGACGTAGCCAAGGCTTTTGATAAGGTCTGGCACGAAGGATTAGTCTATAAGCTGTACTGTCGCGAAGTCCCCGATAGATTAGTTAAAATCATCCGCGATTATCTCAAAGACCTCACCTTTCACTACATAGTGGAAGGTGAACTATCCACAACCTGCCCCATACGCTCAGGTGTTCACAAAGGTTCCATCCTGGCTCCTAGCCTTTTCAATATGTACGTCAGTGACCTACCCGGTCTCCTTGAGGCCCAGGTGCGTCTATACGCTAACGATACAGTCATATATGCCCCCAACAGGAAAAGACGCGATCTCAGATGTGCCATCCAACGCGCGTTGACCACTCTCGGGAAGTGGTTTACCGACTGGCGAATAGCCATTAATCCCTCCAAGAGCGCCCCGATGCTCTTCGATATAGACTGCTCACGGATACCGAAGGATCTCAAACCGCCCGAGCTCTTCGGTAATCCGATTCCCTGGGTCAAAGAGACCAAATATCTAGGCGTCACCCTAGATAGTAGGCTCTCTTTTAAACTACATGTTCGTATAGTCCGGAACAGGGCCTCCTGGGTCCTGAGCCGCTTGCATCCTCTGTTATGTGCTGCAAGCAAAATGTCCACGAGACACAAGCTTACGCTATACAAGACGTGTATCCACCCGATCATAACATATAGTACCCCGCGTTCGCACATATAACAAAAACTAATTTTAAATGGTTACAACCTATTCAAAATAGGTTTCTCTACCGTCTTACTGGTGCCCCTCCATACATACGAACGCAAGATCTCCATAGAGATATGGATCTTCCGTCGATTCACTCTTACGTAAGATTCCGGTCGCGTTTTACTTCGATACTGCATCGCATCACGACAACCCGTTAATTAAAGCAGCCGCTACTTATGTCGCCGACAATATACCGCTTCACAGAAAAAACGCCGACCGCGAGATATTTTTACCGACCCCAACGATAAGGTCAAGAAAGCTAACGTGTACTACTCCACCACCGTCTCTCCAAACAGAGCGTGCCACCGCCCACGCCCGCGTAACCACCGTTCTCTCCACAGAGGACGGGCGGTCAACTTCGCTCCCGCACCCCCGCCATGTCCGCCCTCTCTTGCGACAACCCAAGCCTAGGTCCGTTCCTCGGTGTGAAGCCCTTGGGTCTGGCAGCCACCCGCGCGATACAATTTACACTATACGTGCAACACTTAGCTACCCACACACAAACATCACACACATATGTTACATACGTGCACACCTCACAGGTACATAGGTGCTGTAAGGAACCATTTTTTTTTCTTTTTTTGCGCTATTTAGTGTAGAAATACTTACCGATCACGAAATACACATAGGCATGTTTCCTTCCTTCCTCCCAGAAGGAAGGGAACATGCATATGAGTATATATTAGTTAGCTCCAATTTACGAATAGGGAATTAGTCAGATCACGACTTATTTGCAATCGCGACAACCGCCCAAGCCGAGGTCCGGCCACTTTGGCACCCTTGTCTAAAAACTTTCGCAGCTGAGTGCCCTAAGCGCTGGCCCCCAAGTCCGGTGAAGCTGTAAAAGCCGTCAGAGGCTTCAGGGCCCCTAAGGCTAACAGTATAATCAGTTCTTAACACAAATTGCTGTTGAGATTTTTCTTATTTAATCGTTTTTATTAGTAAAATCTATTATATCAGGAATTATATAAAATTAACATATACTGTTACAGACCGTTTTGTAGATCTTTTATGGTAGAACAATAATGTGATACTTTATTTTCAACAACTTTGAACCGTTTGGACAATGCACGCCGACAAAGCAGCCGTAACTAAACCATAACTAAATTTATTGGAATTTCTATAAAATATATACGTATACATTTATACTGTGGCAGACTTTAATGTAGACCCTTTATCGTTGAACAAAACTATTATACACTATTTTCAATTATTACAAACCTTTTGATCAGCGCATGCGGATAAAGCGGTCGAAAGATATATTAATTACTAAAATATTTTTTATTCTCATTTCTATAAAAGTTACAAATAATTATACTATCATAAACTGTTTTGTAGTTGTTTTAGCGCAGAACAATGTCGTAGTACATTATTTTCTAGGTGAATAATTTTCTTGATTAGCCCATCAAGCCGTTTTTGAATTAAATACGGATATAAAAACAGACACTCGGTAGTGGAAGCCCTCCGGAACTGCTGTTATCCGCGTGCGTGAAAATACAATGTTCTATAAAAATATTGGTCCTTAGTGTATCCAAAAAAAAGTACGCGATAGCATAATATTATGTCTATCTCTTTCTATGTGCGATTTTTTTTGTGTGAACTTTAAAAACTTGATTTCTGAGTATTATTTTTAGGTAGGCATATTAATCCTTATGAACAAAAGTTACTTCATCATAAAGACAATTTTATGAAGTCAAACTTTACCCTTTATGGTATGTTATTTAGGCACAGCTTAGGAGATAATGAAAAATTAAAATAATTTTTACTTGCAATACATATGAAAACAATAATATGTAGCCACAGGTGTGTTGGCGGCGCGATGTTTGTCGGATAAAAACACAGGTAAAGCCGTGGGGCACAGCAAGTCTACAATAATTATATTAATATGGTAATATAAATTATCTGATTTCTATTAAAGTAGAACAGGGTTAGTCGCAGGAGAACAGTCTCACAGCCACTGCGTTTAGGTTAACTTTATGATTGTCTATTAAAATATAATAATTACATGGTTTATATTTTATACTCCATAGATACGCCAAACCTAAACAGGGATAAATATCAAATGACATTTTGCATTTATTATTACAAAAAAACTCAGGTTTATTGTTAAATTAAAACATAACGTCACACATTGTTAGCTTTAGAGTTTAGAACGAACGAGCACTTCGTGAATATCGGTTTCTAAATGTTATTCCAACAAATATTACTTACTGTCTATTCACTATTTATCTTGAAGTCACACAACATACAAAGTTTCTGTTCTGATGCTAAAATTAGATATAGGCATGTGTAAGGATGCATGTATTTACTAGCAGTACCCCGCGGTTTCACCCGCATTTAGTTAATATTTTTATCGGGCGGCCCGAGTTATGCGTCATATCGGACGGGTCGTTCGCGCCACTTCTACTGTTTATAGTCGTAGAATCGAGCCGAGTGTTGATTTATTTTAATTTTCCATTATCTCTAAAATTATGCGTCCAAGTAACATCCATTCCATCCATTGTTAATTATGCATAATTTTATGTGTATAAATAATAAAAATTAATAAAAAACTATTGAATATAAATACATATTATTTATAATATTTAACCCAGCAAGATAAATTATATATGTGACCTTCTATGAGGAATCTCTCATGTGGATCATATCATTTAAATGTATGCATAATCTAATATATTCCTGAAATGTTTTTATTACAATAATTGAAATATTTTTCTGTTAAAATTTATTCTCACGGTATTCGAAACCTCTGAAATTAGCGATGTCTTAGCATATATTTTTATAAGCCTATTCGTCTATATGCTATCTAGCATCACGCTACAACTTTTAGGAGCGGAGCAGTGAGCCGTCAACGTGGACCAATCTGGCAATCTGTAGCCAAGTAATTAATCATATATTATATTATGTAGGAGACAGGAATGTATAATACAAATTTAACGCGGGTGAATCCGCGGAGCACATTTAGCATGAATATATTCACGGTTCACGGTTCATTATCACGGTTCGTTGCGTATTTATTTTAATGTTAGTTTTTTTTTATTTGTTAGTTTTTTAATCTCACTTTAGCCGGGAGAACGAGTATATATAATCTGAAATTTCGAGGTAATTCATAACAATTCTACAAGAACTGCAAGAAACATGAACTTTGTAAGTATTCACCTATATTTAATTTTGTATTTAAACTTTAAAAATGTTTGTTCTGTAGCCATAATATAATTAAGTAAATAAACATTAGAAATAATGACGAGATTGTTGTTCGTGACTTAAAGAGTTAAAGCCAATAACACAAGCTATCGGTTACTATGACATATCTCACAGGTTCAAATCACATGTCAGACGTATTTCGTTTGGTGATGCAATATTGTTAGATAGTACTTGGATAATACGTAATTGACTTTCTAGAACATAAAGCTGATATTTCTTTAGCGATTATGGTGTTTTAAGAAAATATGTTAAAGTAAATTTATGTTTATAGAAATAGAGTCCCTTTTGTCATGTCAACTTACAGCTCAGTGTCTGACTACTAACTCACCTGATGTTAAGTGGCGAAGACACGGATTGGATTTGGCTATCCAGTATACCTGTACGAAAGCCCAAAGTCATTGCAGAATTGAAACCCACGTCGATCGACGCGAACTCTGAAGGGGCTATCACTGAGCCATGATAGCTTCAGAGCTACAGTTTTATATTTTCCATTTCAGTTAAAGTACGCAATCATTATGGTGTGGAGCATCCTGGCTTTTGCTTCAGCAACGCCCACTCCTGACGCAGAACCACAAGGTTTAGATAGTCAAGACACCATGCCTCGACCAATCTGTATGGGGCCCTTGGACACTATATGTTTCTAAAAACACTAAATAACATTTCAAACTACTTAGTTTTATATTACTTAATTGAATTTAACTTTTCAATTTTTCAATGTAAAATGTGTAAAAAATACTTTGATACGTAACATATTTCAATTACAGTTGTTTAATCTATACAATTAATAAAATTGAAGTGTCCGTTTGCAATGCCAAAATAACAGTATTTTTTACTAAATTCATGTGAAAGTATGATGATTGTTCCGACCGATTTCGACCATGACGACCACATCGACTCCTAGTCCGAGAAATGGCGCTGGTGCGCTCGAAGATGGCTTATGTAGCCTATCTATAACTTTTAAATGTTTCAATGTTAAATGTGTAAAAAATACTTTGATACGTAACATATTTCAATTACAGTTGTTTAATCTATACAGTTAATAAAATTGAAGTGTCCGTTTGCAATGCCAAAATAACAGTATTTTTACTAAATTCATGTGAAAGTATGATGATTGTTCCGACCGATTTCGACCATGACGACCACATCGACTCCTAGTCCGAGAAATGGCGCTGGTGCACTCGAAGATGGCTTATGTAGCCTATCTATAACTTTTAAATGTTTCAATGTTAAATGTGTAAAAAATACTTTGATACGTAACATATTTCAATTACAGTTGTTTAATCTATACAGTTAATAAAATTGAAGTGTCCGTTTGCAATGCCAAAATAACAGTATTTTTACTAAATTCATGTGAAAGTATGATGATTGTTCCGACCGATTTCGACCATGACGACCACATCGACTCCTAGTCCGAGAAATGGCGCTGGTGCGCTCGAAGATGGCTTATGTAGCCTATCTATAACTTTTAAATGTTTCAATGTTAAATGTGTAAAAAATACTTTGATACGTAACATATTTCAATTACAGTTGTTTAATCTATACAGTTAATAAAATTGAAGTGTCCGTTTGCAATGCCAAAATAACAGTATTTTTACTAAATTCATGTGAAAGTATGATGATTGTTCCGACCGATTTCGACCATGACGACCACATCGACTCCTAGTCCGAGAAATGGCGCTGGTGCGCTCGAAGATGGCTTATGTAGCCTATCTATAACTTTTAAATGTTTCAATGTTAAATGTGTAAAAAATACTTTGATACGTAACATATTTCAATTACAGTTGTTTAATCTATACAGTTAATAAAATTGAAGTGTCCGTTTGCAATGCCAAAATAACAGTATTTTTACTAAATTCATGTGAAAGTATGATGATTGTTCCGACCGATTTCGACCATGACGACCACATCGACTCCTAGTCCGAGAAATGGCGCTGGTGCGCTCGAAGATGGCTTATGTAGCCTATCTATAACTTTTAAATGTTTCAATGTTAAATGTGTAAAAAATACTTTGATACGTAACATATTTCAATTACAGTTGTTTAATCTATACAGTTAATAAAATTGAAGTGCCCGTTTGCAATGCCAAAATAACAGTATTTTTACTAAATTCATGTGAAAGTATGATGATTGTTCCGACCGATTTCGACCATGACGACCACATCGACTCCTAGTCCGAGAAATGGCGCTGGTGCGCTCGAAGATGGCTTATGTAGCCTATCTATAACTTTTAAATGTTTCAATGTTAAATGTGTAAAAAATACTTTGATACGTAACATATTTCAATTACAGTTGTTTAATCTATACAGTTAATAAAATTGAAGTGTCCGTTTGCAATGCCAAAATAACAGTATTTTTACTAAATTCATGTGAAAGTATGATGATTGTTCCGACCGATTTCGACCATGACGACCACATCGACTCCTAGTCCGAGAAATGGCGCTGGTGCACTCGAAGATGGCTTATGTAGCCTATCTATAACTTTTAAATGTTTCAATGTTAAATGTGTAAAAAATACTTTGATACGTAACATATTTCAATTACAGTTGTTTAATCTATACAGTTAATAAAATTGAAGTGTCCGTTTGCAATGCCAAAATAACAGTATTTTTACTAAATTCATGTGAAAGTATGATGATTGTTTCCGACCGATTTCGACCATGACGACCACATCGACTCCTAGTCCGAGAAATGCGCTGGTGCGCTCGAAGATGGCTTATGTAGCCTATCTATAACTTTTAAATGTTTCAATGTTAAATGTGTAAAAAATACTTTGATACGTAACATATTTCAATTACAGTTGTTTAATCTCCATTTCAGTTAATAAAATTGAAGTGTCCGTTTGCAATGCCAAAATAACAGTATTTTTACTAAATTCATGTGAAAGTATGATGATTGTTCCGACCGATTTCGACCATGACGACCACATCGACTCCTAGTCCGAGAAATGGCGCTGGTGCGCTCGAAGATGGCTTATGTAGCCTATCTATAACTTTTTAAATGTTTCAATGTAAATGTGTTAAAAAATACTTTGATACGTAACATATTTCAATTACAGTTGTTTAATCTATACAATTAATAAAATTGAAGTGTCCGTTTGCAATGCCAAAATAACAGTTTTTTTACTAAATTCATGTGAAAGTATGATGATTGTTCCGACCGATTTCGACCATGACGACCACATCGACTCCTAGTCCGAGAAATGGCGCTGGTGCGCTCGAAGATGGCTTATGTAGCCTATCTATAACTTTTAAATGTTTCAATGTTAAATGTGTTAAAAATACTTTGATACGTAACGTGTGACTTCTATCCGATCGAGGAAGACCGCGCACGGTTTCGCACACTTCAGAGAGTGGTTAAAGTTCGTATAACCGAGTTCAGAAGTTATAGATGGGACACCTTAGTCGAAGGACTAAGACTGTCCCATCTGACTTACTGGGAAGTAGCCCATTCCCTTAAAATAAATGTTTCCTCCCATATGCTCCTGCTCGACAGGGCCCCGTCACCACACTCGCGTTCGATGGCGTCGATAAAGCGGAGTACCTTGCCACATGCATGGAGAGCCAGTGCTCTCCGAACAGTGTCACTGCAAATACCGACCGTATCGTAAGTATCGAATGCCGCGTGGCTGAGTTGAACGCGCTCCCCGCTACAGAGTCCCTACCTCCGGTCACATCTGAGGAAGTTTGCTCCATTCTTAAAAGCCTTAAGCTTAGAAAAGCTCCAGGTCTCGACGGGATCAGGAATGAAGTACTCAAACATCTTCTCAATCACCTCATAGCTCTTTTGGTCTGCATCTTCAATGTAGCCTTAGCCCATTGCCACTTTCCAGCCGCCTGGAAAACGGCCATAGTGATAGGCATTCATAAGCCAGGCAAGAAAGCGTCGCTGTCCGACAGGTATCGCCCTATCAGCCTCAGTGTCAGTGTCAGTAAAAAGCTCGCTCAACATAAACATTAAAATAAAAATCATGAAGCTATTATAGAATAAATTTTTATTTTAAACTGAGTAGGTGAATTGGCGAATATATCAATGGTATCATCTTTTTTAACCAGCTCGTTATATTGACGTGATAATATAGCAACTATTGAGTAGTGTCCCAAGATATATTCTAAAGCATGTATGACCAAATAAAGGGACTGGATTTCTAGGTAACCTAAGAGGTACCTACATTAATGTTAAAATTCTCCAAAAGTTCTGAATCGTTAATGAGGTTATTAAAAAGTTTATATAAATGGATCATATTAAGCAAAATCCGTCTGTTATTTAAAGATATAAGTTTAATTTCTTTTAATCTGTCATAATATGGAGCGAATTTCTTAGTTTCTGATAAGGAAACCATAGTGAATCGCCTTTGAATACTTTCAATGCAGTTTATATATGCTTGATAGTGAGGCCACCAGACAGTACAACAATACTCAAGCTGACTTCTAACATATGCACAGTACAAAAGTTTTTTAAATAATAATAATATATTTATTTTTAAGACAACAAAGGTCCAACTATTACATAAAAGTAAATTATAAACTAATGAATAAATGATGACATTTCATGAAAATAAAATTATTACATAAAAGTAAATTATAAAGTAATGAATAAATGATGACATTTAATGAAAATAAAATAAATTAAAAAAATAAATTAAACTATATTACAATAATCGATAATTGTTCAATGATGAGTACATATCATCGCATAACTACCGATATCCAGCGCTTCATGAACGCACCATCATAAATTCCCATGAGGGTCCTCATAATCGAGTTGGGACTATTACGAACCCTATTCAGGATAGACGCTACTCGCTTGCGCATGATGGCATACAAATCATCAACACGGGCCTGCGCAAACATTTTGGAAGCAATACAAAATCGCGGCAGTCCCAATAATGCTTTAAAAGCATTATTGTATAGGACACGCAAGGCACTAATGGTTTTTTTTATTGAAGTTAATCCAAAGGTTGCTCGTGTAGAAATATTGGCAATATGATTTAAATAAACAGATCTTAACTTCATCACTACAACGGGCTAACATGTTCCTCCTAACTGCGAGTGCCCTGCGTTGTCTTTCAATGTCATTATCATCTATTTAAGTCGGGAGTGATAAAGTGACCAAGATATGTAAATTTGTAAACTCTGTTCAATGGTATATCATACAATTTGATAGGTGGAACCTCCTCTAATAAACTTTTTCCAGACATGAAGACCAAAACTTACTTTTCTTAGTATTATATTTTAAGCCATGTATATTAGCGTAGGTCTCACAAACAAGCAAAAGCTTTCTTAGAGCATCAACTGTAGGACTGAGAAGCACCATGTCATCTGCGTAACTTAAGTTGTTAATAATTTGATTATCAATTGTGCATCCAGCATGAATGCTGTTCAACTTAAGTATTAGTTGATTCTTAAACAAGTTGAAAAGTTTTGATGAACTTATACCTCCCTATCCACAATCCAACCCGTACATATCAGAAGGTTCCCCCGCCCATCTTACATAATTTACTTGATGTCCATATTTGTCCAAAGCTTACTATTTCTAAACACAAAACACGACATTTTGCGTGCAGATATACAAATGTTATTTATGTGGAAGTCAAACTTTAGGTGATTATCAGAGAAGACTCCAAGGTCTCTAATCCAAGTAATCTCTTGTATTGGAACATTATTAATGTAATACGTTGACGGAATTAGTTTTCTCTTTCTGCTAAATTTTATATGATTACATTTATTTATGTTCAAAGACATAAAGTTAACCTCACACCATACAAGTAGTCTATTTAAATCAGATTGCAATTTGTTAACATCATTTATGTTATGAATTCTACGTGCAATCTTAAGGTCATCCGCAAACATAAAACAATAAGAATTAACAAAACATTGAGTTACATCATTGACATATATATTGAACAAAGGAGGTCCAAATATTTACCCTTGTGGGACCCAGATAGTATTTGAAATGGTTCAGATTGATATCCCTCGACAATAACGACTGATTGGCGGTTTTTTAAGTAAGAAGAAAGCCATTGTAATAATATTCCACCAATCCCATAACTTGAACTTTTTATTAGGATATTATGATTAACTGTATCAAAGGCGTTCGAGAAATCAGTGTAGATAGCATCTACCTGTACCGCCGAATCCACAGACTCTGCTAAATATTCTACATAGTTCGTAAGATTAGTATTAGTAGATCTTGCAGTCAGAAAGCCATGTTGGTGAGGAGTAATGAGGAGCATATACTAACTTTTCAAATACTTTGGCCAGTACGGATAATATGGAGATAGGTCTGTAATATAGAATACAACAGGAATCACCTTTTTTAGAAATAGGCAATAAATTGGCTCTTTTTCATGTAAAGGGAAATGTACCAGTATTAATTGACTTATTATAAATCTTTGTCAAAGGAAAACTAAGTGACTTAGCATAGTTCTTTATAAAGAAAGAAGACAGAGTATCAGGTTCTATCCCCTTATGTATGTTACAAGCCGTTGGAAAGTGCTCCTCAATCACAGCAAAGCATCTGTTAAAAGACTTTCTACAACGCGCTGAAGTGCTCATTATGGTGCAGTAAAAGTATTGGCTGAAAATTTTGATGGGATAATATCTGCAATTGAGGAACTATGTGACCAAGACGTAAATTTAGAAACTAGAGGTGCTGCAAAAAATCTTATGCCTGCTCTGTGCAATTTCTCATTTCTTTGTTTTCTTTTCTTTTGGAATGATGTGCTAAGGGAAGTGAACAATGCTCAGATTGCATTACAAAGTAAAGGTTTATGTGTTGATGAAATAATCATAAAACTAGAAGCACTTCGTCTATTCATTGGAGAGAAACGGTTGCATCTAGCAGAAGAGGCAATAGATTTTGCTGTACAAAAATCGGAAAAAATACTACATTTCGATGAAACGACGAATTCGTCGTGTTCAGTCAAAGTCTGCATAAAACGAAACAAAACGTACACGTTTCGATATGGGCCAATTTGATTGGTGGATCGCAATTGCCAACCATTTTGGTGCTCCTTTCACCCCCCTACCCCTTCCTATTCCAACCGTCTCTTCTCGCGCGCGCGCACCGGCACGAACACCGTTGCCGACAAAAATTTAAGAAAAATACAAACAACTGTGAATCTGGTGGAATCCAAGTATCTCGACCCTGACCTCATCAAAACTGGTGAGTAATTGTGATATATCCAACATGTCGCAAGAAACGCATACCCGGTGAGTTAGCATCGTCCACCGATGCTGGACTTACACTTAGAGCGGAACTTCAAAAGGACATGTTAGAATGTCTTGACAGATTCAATATTGAATTCGAAACAAGAGTAAAGTCCATTAAAGACGTAGCTTCATTGTTTGAGGTTGTGCAGTCAAAGACCTTGCTTTCGGCAGACACTGAACAGTTAAAATTTGCTATATCAAAATTTACTAACCTTTACGATGAAGTATCAGAAACAGAACTCCTTTTAGAAATACCAAGATTGAGAAGACATTTAAAAGCGGCTAATATTACTGTCTCTAATTGGGTGACACTGGACTTTTTGAAATTTATTGTGGAATGGGAATTTACAGAATCTCTTCCGAATCTAACGGTCGCACTAAAGTTATTTATAACAAATATGTGCATCAGTTGCTTCATGTGAGAGACGTTTCAGCAAATTAAAATTACTTAATTAAAATTACTTGTAGTCTACAATGACTGAAACCAGATTAAACAATCTTGGTATTTTAACGATAGAACATGAAGCAACACAAAATATAAATTTTGAAGACGTGATTTCGGAGTTCGCTAGTGTCAGATTAAAGCTAAAGCCAGAAGGTAGAAATTTTTATTTTTAACAAAGTAATTTGTTTCACATAATATTCTAATATTTGTAATAGGTACACGAATTTAAATAAAACGTAAATGATTATAACTTTTTTTATTTTAACAGTTTCGATTGAGTTTTGGGGTGACACCTATAAAATCCGCCCCGGGTGCCACCTATGCTAGCTACGCCACTGCATGGAACCTAAAAAACATTGTTATTTGTCCTCCGACTTCAAATACACCAGATAATTCCTAAAAATCATTGATGTTGGTTTTGTTCTTTCTTGCAAATTATTTTGTTACGTAACTAATTTTAATGAAAACTGTCTATTTAAGAAACTCGAGAATAATTGTAATAATGAGTAGCAAAATGTATTCACACAATATTAACTCTGTACCTTCCCAGCAGATGGCGTGTAGTTATTTTTAAAAACTATTGTAATAGCATTACACTTGCCTTATTAGTTATACAATGTCTGACAGATGGCGTTAGTAGTATAAGAACATTCTAGTTGATAATTATTACATGCGCGTTGCTTTTAATAATGATAGATAACATAATATATCTAAACATTTATTTAAATTACCATGTTAAATTTTAAATCTAAAGGTGTGATGGTTTTTTTTCGTAAAGTGCAAAAGCAAATGTAAAAGTTGTGAGTTATTAGAGCTTTTTAATAAATTTGAATACAATAATGGTTCATAAACAGTAATTAAGCAATAGGTAGTGTAGTTATAATCAGTCTTAATTTATGCTTCTTACGCCTCAGCTCGATTGTCGACGTTATAATGCTGGAAATAATTTTTGTATTCGTCAGCAATGAGGTTCGGGATCATTTGTTCTGGAATGTTCTCGACGTTGTAGTAGGGAAGCTTTGGATTCGCAGAGTTTTCGTGTGTAACGTCCATGTTGTTTGCCGACCAGAGCTGTTTAAACAATAGTTACATACTTCATAACACGCTGTATTATAGAAAGGATAAAAAAAAATAGAAATATACATATAATAAGGTAGGACAACAAAACTAAACTCGTAGTTTTTGCCTACTTCTGAATGTAATCATTGCCATAATTTATGGATTTAATCTTTGCAAGTTCTAGAAATCACGCCGTTCCTTTGTTACGCTTCATACTTCAGGAACAATGACGTATTATAAACAGACGCGTTATACTCTCATTAAAAGCGGTTTGAAAACGTTACAGATTTTGTTATCAGCTTGTTGAAACAAAAGAGATAGAAAATCACAGCTTAAGGCGGAAACTCTGTTCTCAAAAAAGGATAAAAGTTACTTCTTACTCACGCCGGTATCAAGTCGAAATTGAACTGAGGGTAATTACCCATCATTCACGATGCCATGTAAAGAGCGTCAATGCCGTATCTACTTAAAAATATAATTGTTCAAGAATCACAAATTAAAACCAGTCGATAGAATATCTTATAACTGAATGGTCAATCTACGAAAACTGTTTAACTCTCACACGCCATCTGAATTGTGAGTTTTGTTTGAAGTATCTATTTTATTCTAATATTTAGTAATTATACATCAGTGATTTAATGTAGAGACGGGTGATAAACTATTAATAATACAATAAAAAAGTGATTTTTCACCTCGTTGTCTGGACCACGCTTCTTCCTCAAGTAGTTGAAGCAGCAGGTTCTGAACCGCCTGGTGCCGCAAGCTGACGCGCACTCACTCCCGCAGGAGTCGCAGGAGAGCCTCGCCGCACAGATAGAGATTCCTTATAGACATTAATAAATGGGAATGAGAGAAGGAGTTTAAAAAAATCAGTATGGCTATGTTGGTATATACGAGTCAGCGTCCGAGCGTTTCCGGCACAGTAATTGTACTTTATCATAATACTTAATATTGTATTTTATGGATATCACTGGATTGCCGTTGAGAATCCCTTACTAACCGCTTCTTGACGAGTAAAGGCCAACATTGTATTCAGTTTTCATAGTTTTTACCTTAACATCATATACAATATTCACAATTACTAATCTACACTAACGATTTGTATACGCAATCGATTACTCTAAATAGAGCTGTTGATTGAAACTATGGCGCCGTGTCACAGTCCTCACTCCACGTAACGAATTCTTTGAACCTTTATCTATTGAGTGTTGTAAAAAAAAAAGATTTAAGTAATACTATGTGTAGATGCAATGCTAAGCAGTATCTCCCGGTTCTGATATAGGTAATCAATTTTTAATTGACTCCCACCATGAAAGCTAAAACCATTACAAAAGCTATTGTCAATTGAATAATATTGTAGCGTAATTTCTAAATAAATTCGCAGGCAACTTACCGATAATCATGAAAGAAACGATAAGCATAAGTTTAAACATTTTTGATAGTATTTAAAATATTTCAAAATACAAAACAACTTTATATAAATTTGGTAAATGGCGACAGAGTGGTCGATTTGTGAATGATGGTTTCCGTCGCATGAACCTCTTTATATCATGTAGAAGTTTGCTCACTTGCTACGCGTAGGTCGAGATACATTGCTAATAAATGGCTTTTTATTTATCTTCTGGTATTGTTTATGGCAAGTAATGGTTTTTTTTATAGTAGAACCTGTCCCTGTTTGTAAGCATAGTACAATCCAAACACAACAGTGACTGCCGAGAGATCGTAATCCATCGATGGTTGCCGCTGTCATGCCAACTGCATTCATATAACTGGATATGAACAGGTTTATCACGAAAGACGTTGACGAGATGCGACGTTCTCAAACGCATCTTACAATATAACTACAGCAAAAGCTGCTACGAGAAATTCGACGAGTTATTATCCAAAATCAAAATAATCTTTATTTAACTTAGGCCCTAAGAAGACACTTGTTTTCTTACCATATGTATGGTGTTTATGATTAATTGGAGTAGAAGCTGGGAGCGTTTAAGAACTGGCTATTAATAAGCCCCGTTGAGTTTCTTGTCGACTCATATAAAAATGAAATGAGAGGGATGTTTACCACACCGGTGGCCGGTGGTAATTTTAACACTCCTCTAACATGGACCCAAATATTGTAAAATTTATTGACTCTAGTTTTGGTCCTTCTTTTTCATTGTTTGGTTGCGAGGTTGACTTGATTATCTTGTATATTACTTGAAATTCGGTATTAACCAGCTCCATGGTTGTACTAGGAGAAAATTTCATAAGTGTTAAGGTTTTTTTATAACTAGAAAGTGTTATTATGAAATTGACTAAGTTTATGAAGTCTGTAATATTCATTGACACAGTTGAAACGCGAATCAGATGCATAGTGTTGATATTCCATTAATCTTAGCCACTTAGCCACGAATTTAAATCTCAGAGATATCGTATTGGTAATAAACTTTGAACAAATAAAAAACCACTTGTATGAATGTATGTCATCCTACGCATAGCAAGTGAGCAAACTTCTACAGGATATAAAAGGGTTCGTCTGACGGAATCCATCATTCACAAGTCGATCGCTCTACCGCCATCTATCGAACTTATATAAAGTTATTTAGTGTTTTTAAATATTTTAAATTCTATCAAAAATGTTTAAACTTATGCTTATCGTTTCTTTCATGTTTATCGGTAAGCTGTCTACCAATATCCTATTAATATAATAAATGTGAAGATGCCTGTGTATGTTCGGATGTTTGTTACTCAATCACGCTAAAACGGCTGAACAGATCTCAATGAAATTTAGTACACAGATAATCTATGATCTGGAATAACACATAGAGTACTTTTTATCCCGGTAAAAGTCATAGTTTAACCAGCATTATCCTACAAATATAATAAATGGAAAGTTTCTATGTTTGTTACTCAATCACGCAAAAACGGCGATTTTTTTGGTTTGTCGTGTTGCGAAATCAGTCTGTGTATATCCAATCAAACGCAGACGAAGTCGCAGGTATCAGATAGTAATTAATAATTGCACTTTTATTCACAGTTGAATGCATTTTTGGCTTACATTTTAGATGACTTTATTTTTTATACCGACTTCAACAAAAGCCATAACTTTGTTTATGACTCGATTTCGATGATTCTTTGTTTGTTGGACCCGTTTCAATTTCATTTGACCTTCAACTTCGAAGATAAAACAAGGTACTCTTTAAAATAATTGACGTTGATTTTCTTTTGTGTTAAAAATTGTTTTATTAATTAATTCTCTCGTTGTCATTAATCGATCGTGTATACCAGGAATCTCTCTCTGTGCGGCGAGGCTATCCTGCGACTCCTGCGGGAGTGAGTGCGCGCCAGCTTGCGGCACCAGGCGGTTCAGAACCTGCTGCTTCAATTACTTGAGGAAGAAGCGTGGTCCAGACAATGAGGTGAAATATCGCAATAGATTTATAATAGTTAACCATCAATTTAACATGATACATTAAGATCCCGCCAAAAACTGATTTAGTACTTCATAAATAATATTATATATTTTCTGTGTAGTAACGACACGACAACTATGTTCGGCTGAGTAGCGACCACCCTACACTAGATGAAATACCCGCCGTTGCCGCGTTCCGGCATCAGCCAGTGTAAGTCCAGTAATCAAACTGAGTGGTTGTGATTTGTACCTGAAAGGGTCGGGACCACCATGTACATGCAGAGTGATTCTCTTTTGTTCTTCTTCTTCTTCTTCTTTCTAACTTGGCAACTAGTCCTGTTTATTGAAGACCATTACTGCCATCATCAAGTGAATATGACTTCAGCGTGGTGGCTAAGTTGTTCAACAAAATGGTGGCTCCCTTGCTAGAACTTTTCAGGGTGTTTTGTTGTATCTTAGACTTCTTGGTCTGTTATTTTCCAATGCACTTTTATTGTGGATAACAAACCAAGCTTTTTTATGCAAAATCCACCTATATTACACAATGTACTCAATATAAGGTCAAAACACTACATGACAGACTAAGTTCCGCCTAAACTTCTGTCAAAAAATCTCTTTTTTTGCATTCTTCCTATGTAGGCAATTTTGACAATGTCAAATGTGACGCATAAACGTTATAGAATTTAGTTGCTAAATGTTCGGTGTAAGTACTGTAGAATAACCCGTGATAATAACCCATAAAGAGGATACATTGAATTATCTTGTTTTGGAATCAGTCGAGGACTATCATTTTTTATAATCTATGATAGCGAAACCAATTATGAAATATATAACAACACCAAGATTGTTTATACAGCTCTGGTCACAAAGCAACGTGGACGCTAAACATGAAACCTCTGCGAAACCTACTCTACCCCACTTCAACGTTGAGAACATTCCAGAACATATGATCCCGATCCTCATTGCCGACGAAATCAAACCTGGTTTCCTTGATGATAGCGTCGACATTCGAGCTCTGGCGTAAGAAGCAGAAATATAGACCGACTGGATATATCCGCGACTTCGTCCAAGTGATATATTTAATGTATGAAAATTCCAGCTAAATAAAAACCTTACCTCACCTTACTGTACTAAAATCATTTTAAATGTTAACAGATATCACAGTTTAACAATCATACCGATATTATCTAAAAGGTATAAAAGCATACAAAAATGTTCAGTTTTGTAATCCTTTACGAGAAGCCGAGCAGTGGCGGTGTAGCATGGGTTGGTACCCGGAGTGGTTTTCTATTGAGCACCCGCTAAATAAAACAACAAATATGAAATGTGCTTACCTGACTTTATATTGTTAAAAAAGTCAATCACATTATCAAAATTTACTTTCATATCATTTTTAAAGGACAATTAAATATGGAATGATTGTTAAGTCGCGTTGGGCTCATTTTGGATTTCAGAAGTTCCAAGGCAGTTTATTAGACTTCTCGGAAAGAAAAGCTTTGTATAAAGTACAAAATCTGATTATTTGCGTAAAATAGAGTATCTGACGCACAACAGGACCTCCGCTAAGTCGAGTGCAAGGCACAGCCGTACCATATTTACTGGAAGTATTTCGGCTTATTTTCACGTCTCTGTCTGTTGTAGAAGATTGAAATTATGTTTACCAAGAATACACAAGGAACCCTACAATTTCAAATTTTTTATAGTTTATAGTTTCATTCGTTTAGAGGTTATTAGGATGCAAACGTACTAAAATTCGACACTGACTGATTCATGATCATCAAAATAGAAGTAGTACTTCTCCAATACCTAGAGAGCTGAAATATAGCACAGTTAAATGACAACAAAATATGCTGTAAATAAACCGATGATTCATGTATAAAAAGTGATGAAACCCCATAAACAGCAAAGTCTAGGAGGACATAAGAAAACGAGTAATTTAGGCTAAAATCCTGCCTATTTTTACTCGTTAAATTCCATTCTTTAGATTTTAATTAAGGTCAAGACAGTAAGATAAGATTTAACTCTTATTACATGTTATGGAATTTTATATAACTTGGTCGTTGTTACTATAAACTCAAGCTCAAGAAAGCAGAAGTACGTAATAGTATAAATATTGACTCCTATATTACTAATTTAAAAAAATCATGAGTTAAATGGTACACCTGTCTAAGCAGAGGCTTTTCCAAACTATACAGATAACACTAACCTAATAATATTCTAAGCTACAGAACTATGTGCTTGAACCTAGAGAGCTAAAATTTAGCACAGGAATAGAATTTAATACCCACATAAAGGGAAAACTATAAAAACTTGTATTTTCGTAGATTACTTATGTGAAATCAAAGAGCCCAGCTAAGAGATTTCGAAATACCACCTTAGTTAAAATTATCTGAGGAGCATTTCCTGATGGCACATAAAAGTCGAAGGTCTGGAGTGCCTGATGTGAAACCCTAAGAGCCCACCCAAACTATAAAGCAACCGAAATGCCGCATTAGTAAAAATATTTCATAATCTGATGTACGTTTTCTGATAACACATAAGTTAGTTTTAAAAATTTCAAAACCTTTTTGACATTCATTAGTCCATACAAATGGTTAATATTTTAGACATAGTTTATTCAATGGTATAGTAATTTCTGCGAAAGAAGGTATAATTTTTTTATAATATTTACAAAAGAATACGAAACGTCTAACTTCATTTGCGCTAGTTGGAACTGGATATTTTTGTAAAACTGTAATTTTCTCTGTATCAGGTAGTACATTAGCTGGTATTACATGTCCTAAATAAAGTAATAGAGTTTTCATGAATTCACATTTTCGCGTATTTAGTTTAAGATTCATAGTTCTAAATCTCTCAAATAGGTCCATTAAATTTTTAATATGAGTAAAAGCATTTTTTCCAAATACTATGACATCATCACAATACACAAGATATTTATCATAAGTCCTGACATAGCAATTGACATTGCTCTGGAGAAAGCGCTGGGACTTAAGTCCCATGGGTAAACGCTTCATCTGGTATTGTCCTGTACTAGCAGAGAAACTGGTAATATTCCTGTAAGTAAATACATCCCGAAAGAAATTCTAAAATTTCCGTAATATTCGGCAAAGGGAATTTATCATTCTGTATTGAATCATTAACTTTCCGATAATCTCTCACTAAACGCCATTTTTTATTACCGTCTGATTTCTTAGTTACTACATATATTGGACTATTCCACTCACTACTAGTAGGTTCCATTATGTCATCATGTATAATTTTCTGTACTTTTTTATTAATTTCAAGTCGCCATGACTCTAGTAGTCGATAAGGCTTATGTATCGTAGGTAATGTAATTTTGTAATATTTTCGTAATGTAGGTTTCGTATATAATTTTTCACAGTTATAGATTGTTCTAAAGTAGGTGCCGTACCTAACTTACCACCTTCTTAGAAAAAAATATCAGCATATATTATTATTATCATTGTATAAGTTTATAAAAGTTTCTATGTTGTAGGAAAACGAAAACTGATGTTAATCTGTTGCAGGCGGAAGTAGCTTAGAAATTTCGGATAAATGATATACTATAGATTTCTGTAAAGCAACGCCATACTCAATTGATTACCTGAAACAAATTATCATAGAGATAATTTGGTGCTTTTTGTATTATGACGCCAAAAGAAGACTAGCCAAATGAAGTTTGCGATAATGTTTAATTTTAAGAATGGAGCGTTTGTTTTAATATGTGGTCACACCGGCCACACGAGCTCTTGAGAGAATATCGAATTAAAAGTGGGTGCAAGCATTCTGGACTTGTATGCTTTTTTGTGTTTTTATTACCAGAAAATAAATAAACTCGAAAAATCATTGTGCAAAGAGCTTTTAAATTTTAAAGCTTTTATCTTTTTATTTGTCAAATTTGATTTCAAGTTTATCCTTTAAATTTTTATTAAATTTAGATGTGAATTGTTCAAAAATAAAACAATTGAATGAATATGAATATTTTTTATTTTATTAAGTACATTTGTAATCATTATATTTATGATAAAACTATTAAATTATTATATTAAACTATTAGGAGTGAAATGAAGTTTAT
The DNA here is from genome assembly GCA_033032175.1 of Saturnia japonica. NCBI lineage: Eukaryota > Metazoa > Arthropoda > Insecta > Lepidoptera > Saturniidae > Saturnia > Saturnia japonica. The sequence continues at coordinate 4,966,955 of CM065329.1, forward strand.
TGGGACTGAAAAAGGAGTTCCTACGTAGGAGGTACAGACCTGTTCCACATACTCCTGTATGACACAAAAGTACACTACAGTTTCAATTTGGAATATTATGCTCTTCTTTCTCTTCACACTTGACACTGGCAAAATTGCCTTACACATGTAGAAAGCCAAAATTAAAAAAAAAATGGTCTTCTTTGTTCAAACTTAAGGGTGTTTACTTTGCGTAAGACATATATAAACAAATATGGCTCGGAACCAGCTGTTTATTTTCGTTTACAGTAATAAAAAAAGATAGGATCATGTAACAGGGTTTTATTTTGGAACAAGTTACTGAAAGTGTTATTTCTCTGGAACCGGAACAGATGGAAGGCGTTTCTTATTTTATCGGATATAGCTCACCCCTAGAAACAATAATTGTTATGAAGTGTTTGAATGATGAAAAACTTATTCGTATCTACGCCAGCCTCCGTAAATATAAAGTTATTTTTTCATTGTCGGTAATTTAAAACGTACGGTTCAAAAGTCTGTTATATGACCGTTTGTCATGGTCATGTTAACATAGAAGCTTATACAAACTGATTTTAATGCTTCGAATTTTTCAAGAAGTTAGGATAAAATCATTAAAGACTTGTATATGGTTGGTTGGTTTTTTTTTTTTATTCATTTACATAGGTTCTTTAACCCTATATTACGTAATATTGGTGGCAATTTACGTGATATAGGTTGGTTATTGTGCATACATGAAGTGTATTATAAATAGAAACTGGAACAAAAACTCCCTAGATAGTTCTAACAAGGAAGCCACCATCTTATTGGACCCTTTTTGAATATTACAAAATCCTACGAAATTAAAACACATTGCCGCTGGCAAGTGCTTTTGGCGGCGCCAAATCAAGCAGAATATATATGGGGAGTTTCACACAGCCATTTAATTCCAAACTAAGCAAAGCTTGTACTATGGTAACTTAACAGGTGAATATACGTACATGTAATTATAGATAAATAACACACAGACATACAACTGACTATTATGCCCATCACACAAATGTCAGTCGTATGCGGGGATCAAACTCGCGACCTCTCGGCTCAACAGTAGGGCTAATTAACACTGCACCATGTTACTTGGAGAGCATGTGTACCTATATAATCAAAGTACAAAATAATTATAATTTATCAAATGCTCACCTAATGATTTTCATTTAATAACGTTATTTACTTTAAGGTTGACACTGGCAGAAATGAATTTTGAAATTTAAAAAGGACTTGTTCTACATAGACAGAGAGCTAAAATATAAAAAGATATCTTATATTAAATGGCAACGTGTGTTTGTACACAATTATGCCAATGTCACCTGGATAGAATATTAATTATCTAATCTTGAGAGAGTTGAAGCAGAGCAATAACAAGATGGTGGCTCGCTTGTTAGGATTGTTCAGGGAGTTTTTGTGGTAATTAAAATTCATTTTTCTAGTTATTAATAATTATTATATAGAATTCACTTCACTTGAACACAATAGCCAAACTATACCACGTAAAATGCCACCAGTATTACATGATATAGTAATTCAGTACATAATAGCATAAGTTTATTAATTAAAATGAAAATCGCAAAGGGAAGATAAAGTTAAATTCGCCAAATACTCCCTTACAAAGAAATGAAAAAAAGTTTTACAAATGGCGGCGAGGTATATAATCTTACTTTACTTAACTTTAAACAATAGATAGTTTCGTTTTTAATCATTTAATTTTAAAACAATAATAATATCGTGAAAACAGAACTGCGTTACATAATATTTGCAGCCATTAACAGTCTAAATTTAAACTTTCTGCAACTGAGCTCAATTGTCGAAGTTATCATCGAGGAAATAAGGTTTGTATTCGTCAGCAATGAGTTTCGAGATCATATGTTCTGGAATGTTCTCCACGACGAAATATGGAAGCTTTGATGTCGGTGAGTTTTCCAGTTTAGAATCAACGTTGTTTGGTGACCAGAACTGCAACAAAAGATATTATTTTGAAATTAAATAAAATCATTACAATAGTGATTTACTTACAGGACTGTTAGCCAGTTAAAAATGAGATAAACCGTACCTATTAGGTACTTTATGTAGAAATGATTTAACTGGTAATATTTTTTACAGGAAATTCACACATAATCTTTTCTTTTATTTAGGTCGTTTTCTTTTCTCTTGTCATGGAATTCTAAGAAAATTAAAATACATATATATTAGACAGAGGAGTGTTTGCGTTTTGTGTTGATACAATGTTTGTCAGAGAGATTATATTCTTATAAGTTTCATAGATTCTATCGTTTGGTGCAACAACATAGTGCATGTCTGTTTTTTTTTGCATTTATAGCTGGTTCGATTACTCGAAACCGTGAATGTACTTGTTTTTATTTAAAAAAAAAATAATGTTTTCCTCCATGTCCCGTTCGTTTTTTCCAGCCTGTATATACGGGTTTCTCGGAAACTGCTCCAATGAATTTCAATGAAGCTTTTTATCTAGGAAATGTTTTTAGATTCCAAGTTTACTTAGATAGTAGTTTTAATTTAATTTCTTTTGTAAGCCACCGAAGGCAGCTCGTTCGCCCATTTATTATTTATTTTTTACATACATGTAGGAGTCGACGTCTATTAAAAATCTGTATAACTAACATGACTGTTATTAGATTGTTTACTTTCTTTAATATATGAAATACATATTCGTACGGATCAACTAATATTAGATACTAGCTATGCCCGTGGCTTCGCTCACGTGGACTACAGAATGCTGCATTGTGGTTGATCCTCAGAAAATAGTCGTATGTCTCCCTGACTTTTTGTAGGTATTTTTAATGCCTACAATTATCTGATACATTAATTTGTTATATCTCTTATGGCTTACTCAGCATAAACCATTTAAGCACCTGAATTGATTCACCATGATCAGATTTTTTTTAATTTGTGCTGAACCGTAAATCTTTTTCTAAAATAGAAGTAGCCTAAGTTACACCCTATATCATCAGCTATCTATCAGTGAAAGTCCCGTTAAAATTGGTCCAACCGTTTCGGTGATTACCCGGAACAAACAGACAGACAGAGAAAAATTTTAAAAATGGAGTTTTTTTTATATATCGTATATACTTTCCTATTATGCATTGAACAAAAAACTATTATTTTGACGTTACAAACAGACACTTAAATTTTATTAATTATATTGTATAGAAGATATCAATTTTAAATTAACTATGCAAGAGGTAACTCACTTTGAGGGTTTCGGGTCCACGCTTCTTTCTTAAGTAATTGAAGCAGCAAGATCGGAAATGTCTGGTGCCGCAAGCAGACGCGCACTCGCTCCCGCAGGAGTCGCAGGAGAGACTCGCCGCCCAGAGAGTTGTTCCTTATATACATACTATGTTTATACATAATTATCTAATGCTACCAAAGCCAGTTATAATAAAACAGGTTGCACTTACAACAATATTGGAGATTCCATCATGAAATCAAATAAAGCCTTTTGTTTAAATAAAACTCTCACCATAAACCCATTCACACACACACACACACAATCACAACCAACATTTTTCTTCTCTACTGCACATGGTACTCCTAATAACATACCATCACGCCTATATCACCAAAGGTTAGGCAGAGTTGTACTTAATGTACACCCAAAATTCGCCGTGTGTTTTTTAGGTCCCCATGTAATATGGGGCGAGCCCATTGCCATTAATAGGACACAAAGCCAAACTTCGAGCTGCTACTGAAGAATTTCTTAAAAAATCCAATAATACTTTGCTCGATCTGAGAATCAAACCCACGACCTTGATCATAGCAGTTGCGATTACGACCACTAGGCTAATGAGGCAGTTCCTCCTCCTCCTACTGTAAGGTACTCATAATGTTTGCTCATTACTCTTTAAAGGTTCTAAAAGATTGTTTTTTATGGTTACACTATAGCCTTTAACTTTTCATTAAAATTCATGATTCAAACATTATTTCAAAGCTGCTAACGAAAAATAAACAAAAAATAATATTTTCCTTAAGGACATGTAGTTAAGATACTATGTAATTTTCAATTGAGTAATTTTATTAGCGTTTAAGGCTCTGCTTTTCATGGTGTGAAGTCAACGGAAACCTTTATTTTAGCTTCGTACATTTTAGGAGGATATATGAAAGCCGTCCCATGTGAAAAATTTGCCCGTGTCATGCATGACAGCCTATGAGTTTGTAGAAGAACTATTGCAAAGGGAGGATCTTCCGACCAGACGGGTGTTATGTCTGGCGGGCAGCTGCCCAGCGGTTGTAGTCGGGTTCTTGTATATATACTCAACGATTGAGTTAATTTCTATAGCGCAATGTAGGATAGTAAAGTGCGTCTTATGTGGCTCGATAGATGTCGCTATGTAGATGTCGCCACAAGTTAATTACGATTTTTTCTTTATCGAAAAAACAGGCTCAATGTTAAATAAGGGTACATTATTTAGGATTATCCAGAGTTAGATACAACTATTCTCCCATCGCTGCAAGAACCATCCAATGTAACACTTTCATAAAATCCTTAAGAATGATTGACAGAGCGTTGGGTCTGGAAGCATCAAATTTTGTACAGTAGTTCATTATATAACATAGGTACTAAAAAAACACAAGCAAGTAAGTAAAATTCATCCTCAAAGTCATATAAAAATTGGTGGTATATGCGAGTGTATATTAAGGCCATTACCAGAGTTAAGTGAGGTAGCTAGGCGGTGCGCGAGGAATAAATCCACCATTAAGAATATTTCCTTTTCCTAGCCTCGCTTAGGAGCTAACGGAGTTAGATATTTGTGTAGGGTGTGCGAAGGATGCGAACGAGGAACTACAGCTACTGAACTGCTACGCATCCTCACGACACTCAGTTACGCAACGTATGACAGCTTCGCTACGCATCCTCGTACCGCGTATACTCCTGGCACAGCTTTTAGTGGAAACCATCACACTATTTCACAGCGTCGCTTCACCCCACACCGCCTAGCTAGCTCGCAAAACTGTGGTGGTTAATGAAGATTCCAGAGATGTTGACGAAGGGAAATCCCATCTACTTAGTAGATAAATAAATAAATGTCCGAAAGTGAACTATACAGAATCATAGCGATGGTTCTTAGATTCGGATCTCGGTCACTGTTTTTCTAAGAGTGCAATGTAGGTACTTCGATTCAATCAGAAAATCAAAAATTAATATTTATATCTTGTCAAATAAATAACATATTTAATTTATTATACCTACCATAAATTCTTTATGAAATATGCAAACATGCAAAATCTAAATACACTGTTTAAAAAAATAGTTTTTAAGTAGAAACCTCTCGTTAGATTTATTACTTTCTCGGCCCCCTATATGAACATGCATATCGTTTACTTACATGGCAACTATTTCTAATGTGTTTTCTCTATAAACGTAAATAGCGGACTTAAAAATCATTCGTAACACAAAACTCCATGCAGGTAGTAAAGTATTTTTTGTATACATAGTAATTTCGCATTTGGAGTTTTTGGCGGTTTCTTGAACTGTCATGTTCAAGAAACATGACAGTTGTGGGAATTTATTTTAATCCACAAACTTATGTTATTTGGCCATATGTTATGTAATTTTAGCGCCATTTTACGTAATGTAGTTTGATTATTGTTCACAAGTGAAGTTGATTATATAAAAATAACTAGAAACAAGCATTTTAAGTTGCCACAAAAACTCCCTGGACAATTAACATGAGAGCCCCGATCTTGTTAGAGCTATTTTGAAAAAAAAAATCACGTGACGTTGGCAGAATTATGTATATCAGAGTTGCCAATAAGAAAAAAATAGATGAACTTTGCATTTCTTGATCATAGTAGAAGAACTGTTCGTAAATTATAGATAATGGAAAAGGATCAATTTATTTTTTGTCCATCGAACTTAAATACAATAAAATTCGATAAGTTCAAGCTAACTTCTAAATGTCTACTACCACATAAAACAAACAACTATCCGTTCCTCTAATATAACCTTGTACAAAGCGATCAGAAGCCGTTGCGTCCTTCTTTTCCCGTTTACAAACTGCTTGCGACCATGTCGCTGATGAAAAATAGACACAATATTATTAAGTACATATGCACTCAACAGCTTGGTTCTTTTTTGTAACAGATGTTTAAAATAAAAACTTCGTGATTATAATTCTTTGAATTCAAGAAAATACTACTCACTAGCGGTCTTTTGCGGCTCTGCACACGTTTATTACAAGATTTTTTTTTTTCGTCTCCTAATTTTATTTAAACTACTTAATTATTCACATGAGGTGCCTGAAAACATTATAATCGGTGAAGCCCATCTTGAGTTCAATCCGTACAAACAAACTGTTGAAATGTGAACGTTGTCTAAGATTCTAGTTTAAAATATTTATGTTAAAAAGAAGCTACTGACAACAGGTAACGCGAGATTATTGTTAGAACAATTATGGTTGTAATTAAAGTAATGCGATTCCATAAAAGTATTATTTCTTACTGGGCATCGAACGAGTCAAATAATAACATTAATCACAAACAGACAGCAAAAAATAAATAATGTTATATTCATGAACAATGTCCTAATAGATAAATATCAGAAAATAAAAAAAAAACACATTTACAGACAGAACTAAATATTTATTTATTTAGAGTACACATTTATTTAAAAGTACCAAATTTAATTTATAGAAAAAAAAGATTTGTAACTTTTTATCTAAATCAATTTAATAATGTACATAGTAGTTCTGTTTCTTAATGATTTAATGTACTTACCGATAAGCATAAAAGAAACGATGATTGTAAGTTTAAACATTTTTAATAACAATATTTAAAAACACAAAATAACTTTTTATAAGTTCGGTAGATGGCGGTAGAACGGTCGACTTGTGAATGATGGATTCCCCCGGACGAACCCTTTTATATCCAGTAGAAGTATACTCGCTTGTTTTGCGTAGGACGGTGTACATTTAACTTAGAAGTGGCTTTTTATTTATCTACTGATTTCCTTTCAAAATATATTCCAAATATTTTAATCATAACTATTAAAAATGGTTCCTTAAGGCAACAGTATTTTCAGATACCAAAGCTTATATTCGTCACTAATATTTACTCCTAGTTATAATATCTATTCTCAGCGAATATTTTTGGTATCATACTAATGAAAATGATCTCCAAAGTAACTGTCTCAATAGCTTAGTGGTCTGGCTTCGATTCCCAGGTCTAAAAAAGTGTAATTAGGTTTTTCTAGGAAATTCTCAGTAGCACTTTAGAGATTGGCTTTGTGCCCGATTAGTAGCAGTAGCCTCACCCCCTATTACATGGGACCTAAAAACATACTCCGTCAACTGTGAGTGCATATTAGTACAACTCGGCCTAACCCTTCGGGAATACAAGCGTAATGGTATGTTTATGTGTGTCTCCAAAAGGAGAAGATAACAACGGAAGATGTGGCTGAGTTAGGATAGGTTTTGGGTTTGACTTGTGATAAAAAACAGCGCGAGACGACGAGCTTCAGATACTAATAATATTGATGAAGTTTTGGGTAAGCGTTTTGATATTATTTGGTGATTTTATTCTAGTAACAACTATTAATTTAGAGATAAATTACTAAATAAGTAACTGAACGTGTATTTATTTGGCAATAGTTAAAACCATACCCATTATTTATCTTTACAGATGCCATTTCAAACAAAATAATATGGTTATATTATTTTATGGTATAAGCCACATCACAGCTCATGAAAATCGGAGCTGAAACAATCGCTGTGGGTGAAATCGGTCAGGAGTTCATCATATCAACATAAGCCTAATTCCCTCTTCTCCCTTTCGTAACAAACCCACTCGCAAAAAATTTGCTATATCCTACTGTGAAGCTGTAGAAATTATCTCCACATGCACTCCTTTCTACAACATGCAGTCCTTTAACGTGAAGATACATTTGAATAGGCTGGCATGACAGCAGACAATAACAGGATTGTAGATCCTTCAGTGGTCGCTGCTGCTGTTGAATTTTAGTGTGCTCACCACACAGATTTAGGAACAACGTTGTCACTTGAACCCGCTATGATAAAAAATGGCTACAAAAGATCATAATTTCCTTTTAATTCATCCTGTAGTTTACGCAAAGAAAGAAGCAAACTTTATGAAAGATACATTTACTGTACAGACGCAGAGTCAGTTATAGGAGGTACTTATTGATTATAATGCTTCATTAAAAATTGCATCCCGAAATAAATTACGTGCTTGATTTCATACATTCTCTTTTTGTTTGTACTCCATAATGTTCCGGAACTAAAAACAAAATTGTCACGATATCTTCGTAAACAATAGTTCTCTAGTATACGCGAACGGATCCGCGGGCACAACTAGTTCTAAATGCGAAAGTGGGGTTGTTTGTTTGCTATTCAGTCATGCAAATACGGTAAAACAGGTTTGGATGAAATTCAACACACAGCTTAAAACACGGTTTTTAATCAAGATTCAATTCTGAAGTCCACGCATACGAAGTCGAGGGCAGAAGGTAGTCTTAATATAATGTGTAGTTATAATAATATTGCTTATAGATCGGACTGTGGGTACTTTGAAATAATTAAAAATCAGCTCGTGCTTGTCCCGACATTGATTTTAACATTTTTATAAGAAAACTTTGTTGAAAATTCAATCTTGAAACTTGCAGGTAGAATTATAATTTACGTAATCTAAAAATATAGAAAACACATCGGTGGTTTGATAGACAAGACGTCTTTCTCATATCTGAAATGTCATTAGATCGTTTTTAGAAATAATTGGTATTCGAATGAATTTATGTGATATTGTAAACCATTTTATTTTAGTAAAAAAACATTTGTGACAGGTCACACGCGGTAGAACTAAGTGAAATTTTCAAAAATATAATAATATCTCCTTTAAAAACTCTTGTTTAAAAACCTAAATCACCTTTTTTTTTGTTTTTAACATGGAGAAACCCGTCATGGGTACACACAAAACTCCACGGTGTACTTCAGCAGCCTTAGAGGGGCGACGTGGGCTCGCGGTTGCATTCAACCACGTCGCCCCGGCGGCAGGCCCAGCTATTACTGCCGGGCCACCGCAAAAGGGAGACAATTCGGTACAACCCTAACTGTCTCCCACAGCCGCCGAAACTGTGCAATGGAAAGTCCCCCCCCCCCCCCGTCTTTCCTGGCTCGGCTAGGGCAGTGGGAGTTGGCGACGAATCGCCTCCTCCTGCCGCCCGTTCGTCTTTGGCGGAGAAGACCGCTCAGAGGATCATCTTCGCGTGCCCTCTCCGCAGCCTCCCACGACCTCTCACTGCCGAGCATGGCGCTAACCACACTCGGGAGCGAGAGGTCCCTCCTACCACCGCGGTCAGAGCCCGGCGCTGGCTCTCCCACGCAGCAAACTCAGAAAAAGTGGCAGCACCGCACTCATGACACACGGTGGTCGCCTCCCTCCTTGCGATCCGGTGCAGGTACCATCCGAAACAACCATGTCCGGACAGCACCTGCGCCAGTCGAAACGTGAAGGAACCATGCTCCCTCCTACACCACTCTCTTAGGACCGGGCGGACGGCGTCTATGGTATATTTACCATAACGCGCGTCCGCCAGGTCCTCCCCCCATCTCCTAATTACCCCCTCCTTTAGGGCCCTCCTCATGTTGGCTACCTCTGTGGGAGCTGGAGGCACCCTTCTTTCTCTCCTCGCCGCCATAACCATATACTACCTACTCTTAATATTATCTAAGATTATTCTCAATCACCAAACCTTGGAAGTGTGAAAAATAAAGTATTAGTGATAGCATGATGATGAGCTCCGAGTGCCTATACCAACCACCATACATATGGTAAAAATCTACATAGTTGCTGATTCTGACGCATCCAATCTCATAACCAAGCAGTGCATGACCTAGAAATTGCCGCTATTGTAAGGGTTCACTTGGATTGGGTGGATCCTCATCCATCAACGGCTACGACTGTTTTTAGACTGTATTTTACTTTCCATTAGGCATACAGTACAGTTAAACAGTCGTGACTTAGATCGATTGAATATGAATTCGATGTCCGTAGGTACGAAGCCACGAATCAAACATTTTTTCGGATATCATTATGGTACATTTACCATAATTTAAATTGATAACATTATCGACTGACGGTGAAGAAAAACATCGCGAGGAAACTCGAACGCTTGAGAAATGCTTTTAGGTACCACTAGATGTGGGAAAAATATTGAACTGTTAATAAATCGGCGTTTGAAATCGCCTAAACGTTGTGATCTGTTTCCCCTGGAGAATGATGAGACACATACAGACTAGTATTATTATTGTACTAGCTGTGCCCGCGGCTTGGCTCACGTGGACCATAGAATGCCAACGATCGGGCACACGCGCGAACCTTGCTCCCCCGCTCCCGGCTACTTTAAAGATAAAATGCTTATCGTGGGTGTTCCTTAGAAGATAGACGTGTACTCTCGCCAACTTTTTTGTAGGTATTTTTAATGCCTACAATAATGTAGTACATTAATTTGCTATATCTCTTATGGTTTATTCAGCGTAAGCCATTTAAGCGCCCGAATTGATTCACCATGACCAGTCTTTTTTATTTGCAGGGAATCCTAAAAGTTTTTCTAATATAAAAGTAGCCCAAGTTACTCCTTTTAACATCAGCTATCTACCAGTGAAAGTCCCGTCAAATTCGGTCCAACCGTTTCTAAGATTACCCGGAACAAACAGACAAAAAGCATAAAAATAGATTTATTGTTATAGGTATCGTATAAACTTTCATATACATTTAGTAAAAAGCCGTTATTTTGACATTACAAACAGACACTTCAAATTGAATTAATTGTATAGATTATTATAGTCAATCTAATAAAATTATAATGTACCTACGTAGATACATTCAATAAATTAACTACCATTTAGGTTTTAGAGGAGGTTATGTAAAACGGAGAAATTCGCCCGCAAATTTTAGCTAAAGATAAAAAAAGCTTGAAAGACTTTGAACCACTTTGCATTGTAAATAAAGATTGTATGATATTTGAAACGTTAGTAAAATCAAAGTCGTGTCTGTAAATAAGTCATATAATGTAGGTTGGCCAACAATTTAGAAATACTTTGGGACAGTGCCTCAATATTTTTTAACTTGACTTTTGAAGATGGTACAAATTTTTTTGTATCGACAAAAGTGGCAAACAGTCCACTTATAACATCATAGATATCAACAGCACATTGCCGAACTGTAAACCCCTTCCCCAATGACTTCTGGAAACCCTACTTCCAGCAGAAACAGAACACAAGTATATCTGGCTGCGATCTTCTGTAGGGTGGAGGTGTTCCACTATTTCCGACAGTCCTAGGTAAAGAGAAATTTGTCTATGCCTTTTTTGGCATAAACTCGTGGTGCTGGCTCTATTCTGAACCTGTCTGATTTGTATACAAAGCTCTCTAACTTAATGTTCAGCTAGATCGCGACTACGATACATCAGATGTAAATCTCACCATAGTGCAACATCAAAGCATGGTGGTAAGGATTTGTACCAGACTAGTTAACGAACAACATGCACATTGTGATAAACCCTTCAAAGAGTCTTGAATTTGGATTGTCGCGTTTATCTGTGGATCAGAAAAAAAGGAATAAAAATGAATACTCACGTGTATACTGCACACTGTTAAAAAATATTGTAAAATTACAATCGTTTTGAAAACCAAAGTATGAGTAAAATTACATACAATGTATGGTAATCCTAAATTATAATACTAAACGAGTAATATTCCTAGACATGCGCACAAAAAAAAAAGTGTTGCCATTTTACGAAACCGTTTGTCAGTCTCCAATGAAAAGCTTCTCAAATTTACAAACTAAGTTTAGTATTATTACAATACGCGATTTAAATTTTGGCTAAAATGTTTTGCACATTAACTTCCAAAACATGTTTTTTAAAACAAATTGATGAAATTTGAATGATGTTACTTTGTCAAAGCGCTTTAGAAATTTTTTTTCTGACTGATTTTTTTTCCTTATTGATACTGTTATCCATAAGGGCCCTGAAGCCTCAGACGGTTTTTACAGCTTCACCGTGACACGCTTTAGAAGTTAAATGCTTCTTTGAATATTCATACTCCGATGTCACGTGACGTCACATCGTGTCTGACGTACCTTCACTACAATAAAACAAGAGTTTTAGCAAGCGCCAAATAAAATATAACAACAAAAAATCATAACTATTTTAAAATAAAATGCACGGACGTGTGGTCAACCTAGCTTTGCACTGTGCAAGAAAATCCAGCAAATAATAAATAGCTAAAAACAGTACCGTCTTTGCATGAAGAATACATTACGTACTTTACTGTATCTATGTCAGACGATAAGTGATTCCCCAAGTTTTAATGGTACTCATAAAAAACACTGTTTTTTGTATTTTATAGGTTTAGTATTGCATTACAATTTCACCTGATGTTAAGTGATGCTGCGGCCTAGAGGGACTGGCTCTCAACACTCCTATAGCTTACCTAGGGTGGGAAAGGAAGGGCATATGCCTTGGGCACCTTTAGGTTGAGGCGTAGAGGAGCTGTGCAAATTTCAACCAATAGAAATGCAAATGAAATCTAGATGCAATTCTATTGGTCGAAATGTTCCCAGCTTTGCTTCAGTGGGCAGGCAGCCTTAGAGGTAAGGGACAGAGACATTTCTTTGGAGATTTCTCTCAACTTGGAGTAGTCCGACTGGTGGAATACACCTCCACCCTACAGAAAATCGCACCCTAATAACCTAGTGAGTAGGGTTGTCAGAGCTCTTTTTGATAGGGAGGTTCAAGGCCGGTAACTCGCTCGTGATATATACTTATACTAGCTGTGCCTGTGGCTTCGCTCACGTGGACTATAGAATCCCTGCGCGAATCTTCCTCCCTAGTCCCCCGCTCCCGGCTATTTTAATGACATAAATGCTTATTGTGGGTGTTCCTTAGAAAACAGATGTATACTCTCGCGGCCTTTTTTGTAGGTCTTTTTAATGCCTATAATTATTTAGTACGTTAATTTGCTATATTTCTTATAGTTTACTTAGTGTAAGCCATTTTAAGCGCCCGAATTGATTCACCATGACCAGTTGCTTTTTTTATTTATGCGAAACCTTAATTTTTTTTTCTAAAATAAAGGTAGCCTAAGTCACTTTCTATAAAATCGGTTATCTACCAGTGAAAATCCCGTCGAAATCGTTCTAACCGTTTCGAAGATTACCCGGAACAAACAGACAGACAAGAATTTAAAAAATGGGTTTTTTGTTATAGGTTTCGTATATACTTTCATATGCATTTAGTAAAAAACTGTTATTTTGACATTACAAACAGACACTTCAATTTTTCTATAGACTTTGATAGTCGCTTACCATCAAGCGGGCCGTATGCTTGTTTACCAACAATAACAAAAAACTAGATACCTTACCTACATGTCTTTCTTAATTCTTCATCAACATTAATAATTCAAATATCATTTTAAACAGTACATTCCCCGCTATTGACATATAAGTAGACAAATGTATATAGCATTCCTAGAGAAAACATATTCTATTAAAACGTGAGAAACGCCATCTGCTAACAAGCTGTTCAACTAATATGACAGCTGTTAGTTTGTTTATTTTTAGTACCGTTCCTGATGGTAAGCACTGTACAATCCAAACACAACGGTGACCACCGAGAGATCTTAATACATCGACAGTAGACATGAAAGTTATAATGTATCACTGCTCTATTTTTCATATGAAATCAGAAATAATTTGTCACCGGCTATATTGAATACAAAATAACTGCTACATATGATAAACTACCTATGTGTTCACTTGTTCTTTAATTTGGTCTTCTGCTATATCTATATGGCGTGATTATATGAATTCATTTCACTCAGTGACAAACAAATAAAAACAAAAATAATAAATGACATTATTTTTGTTGCACATATGGAATTAATTTATCGCATGTGAAATAACAGTGATAAAAATATAATTTCACAGCTATGACAATTATTTTTAAATAGCGTAATCTGCCTATTCGACAGTCGCCGCTGTCATACCAGCCTGCATTCATTTAACTGGATATGCACAGACTGATCCCAAATAGCAACACGCAAAAGCGAGGCACTATGTCGGACTTTTCACCACATGTAAGGTGCTATTTCTTCGTTCGTTTCTCATCGGGGTGCACCACGTGCAGGCGAGGTTGGCTTGGGCGTCTCAGCTTCAAATATGTAATTCGACACCCCTTACACCAATACATAATGAGCGAAATATACAAATAAAAACACATTTCAACCAGTTATAATATTTGTTTTAATATACTATTTACAATTATTATTAAAAATATGAAATTACACCTAAATATATAAGTTATTAAATAACAGACATTATTTATATATACATAACACGTAATGTTAAATAAAATTTGCATTTTTAGAGGAAACTGGGTCGATAAACATTTGTAGAATACGTTTTAACAAAAATCTGTTGTTGTCGCGCTTTGCCCGAACTAACGAATAGACCGAGAAAGAGACAAACAGCTCAGACTAATTATAACAATGTAAAATAAAAGGAATCATAATTTCATATTCCCCAGTTTCCTCTCCCAAAACTAAACATACGTCAATGGTTTTTTTTTTTTCAAAGACGTATTAGATTTGACTATGATTTTAATGTTTTTTAATTTAATATTCGCCATATTTGTTTTTGATGTCTGATTTAGCTCGTAGTTCTTATAAACTATATGGTTTTTTAAGAACTTACCCGTTTCTGATATCTTAAGATGTTACGATATTTTAATTTAAAATATCGTAACATAAAATATAATAGCATCTTAAACGTCACCCGCATTTTCTGTTAATGTCTCCCAGCTCTGAAGTATTTTTCATCTATTAAAAATTATTCTATTATGATTTACTCTGTTATGAAAACACATGGCTTCGAACCACTACAAGGAGCTGGAACTTTGCGTGAAAGAAAACCTCGTATTGAACCCAAGGCATTACGACAATCATTGCTATAGTCGTACAAGTTCGTGCGCGACCGTCCTATGTGGCGGCAGACGTTAGCGGGAGCACGGTACTGGAGACGATAACGGGGGCGGAATGTGTAGCGGGGAAGGGAAACGCGTGTAATTGCGTGACGTAGGCGCATATACATTTTAGTCTTCGGATAAACCTGTACACCGCAGTCGAAATCAAACACGGTTCTGCGTGGTACAATACGTTTATATGCAACGTTAAAGTATTCTAATATATACGTAGAGCGCTATGTAGTGCGGAACTCTGACAACCGGGCGAGGCGATACAAAGGGCACAGATGTGGCGTCGAACGCGTTCCGGTAGGCACCGGTGCGACCGCGGACCGACTACCGTTGCTGCGTCCCGCGCGTCGCACCTCTTCCGCCAGTCTCAGGTGCGGTTGAAGGCGCGCACGCAGCGTACGACGCTGCGCGCCACAAACCGATCTATATAATATTGAATAAATGACTGAACATATCATATTTGAATGAATAATACGGGAATGATTGAAAGAAAGAATCACTCAGTGAATTAACAAATGCATAAATCAACGAATAAGTGAATGGTTAAATAAAAGTAACAATGATAAATGATTGAATCGATGGAAAAATGGATGCACGAATGAATGGATGGGTACTTGGTTTGTTGAATGGTTAGGTGAATGGATGTATGATGAATGAAAAAACGAATGAATATGTTTATTGCACGTTTTGGTTCATGTTACAAGGCACTTTCATCCTGATTGTGAGAAAAATATCACTATAGATAAAGCAAAAAATATATTAAAGTATATTAAACGATCCAGTAGACATTTATTAATACATAAAGAATTTTTATGGCCATTTTAAATAATGCGTAATTTTAACGAAGCACTATATACCCTATCATTTAGTATACCTAAATAACAATGACTTTAGTGGATTACTTGAAGGCGACAAAATAGGCTAGTTAACCCTTTAAAGTACGTCTAAATCATTGATTATTGTCCTATTAGAGGGAAAAAAATATTGCCATATCTTTCACACCCGTGCGGTCTGTCACCTGTATGAACCCTGATATGTCCATCTAGGTTACATTTCTGCTTGAACGACGCCGGACGTAAATGACACTTGTACGGCTTTTCCCCCGTATGTATCCTCTCGTGTCGATGTAGATCGGTTTTCCTGTAAAAAGCTCCACTACACACCGTACAGCTGCGCCGTCTCACGCCGTTGTGGGGCACCAGGTGCGATCTAAGATGGCACATCTGCGTGTTACTCTTACCGCACTATTTACAAACGTACGGCCGCTCGGCGCTCTGGTTTTTTCGCGTTCTCGACATCTCGTGTATTCCGTACACATATTCGGAATCCTCCCACGTCACACTATCTGCCAGGAGAACGCTATTGTTAATTGACGGCCATAAAAATTGCAATAACAAATATCTACTGGATTTTTTTTTAAAGTCGATTTATCGATAATTGGCAACCAGACAACTTTTCAGAAACTGTTTAATATTTATCGTTATGGATTTATAAAGCCATGAAAAATATAATTACAAATAAATAAAGCATTTGAAATATGTACTTAAAATATCGTCGACGTTTTCATTTATAAGTTTCCGTGCAAGCGTTACACATCGGTACCGCAGAACGTGTGACGTCATACGTGGGTAGCAAGCATTAAGTTAATACGAAATCAAGACCGCAGAAAATTACAAGACAACAAAAAATGTCAACTGAACGCGCCGCTTAGGTAACGTTCGGTTACTTACGTATGACGTCATGCGATGTGATTGGTGTTTCGTTTGACAAGCAGAACAGCATAAAATTTTAAATGGTATGTAATAATTAAGAAATGTAACACAATATTAATTAAAGCAAATGAATTAAACTAATTGAAGGCAAAAATATGCGCATGGCAAATAGACGATATGTTCACCTAGCTGCACTTCTTTTTGGTGTTATCAAGATGGGCAAAAGACCTTTGGACCTTTGGAAAAGTTAACCTGGTCAAGTCGTACTAGATTGTCTCGCCTCATCATTCCAAAACATAGAACTACAGCAGCTAGAGGTAGTTTTAAATATGCTGCTGCTAAGATCTGGAACAATATTCCTCCACCCTTACAGTTTGCTAGATCTGTACGTACATTGAAGTATAAAATGAATGAATACATTTTAAATTTACAGGTAAGTTTCAGCACAGAGCATCTTTTTTAACTTTTTAATCTTTTATTTACCAATAATGGTTGTTCGTAGGTAATTTACTTTTTGGTGTAAAAAACTTTTGTCATGTTCTTCCTTTCTTTTCGCGACCTACCCCTTTCTCTATGTAATGGTGATCATGGTCTGGTCTAATCTGAGGCTTTTAGTATATAGTATATATAGGCCCGGCTGAAAACCAGCGCTATAGTATTTTTGCTATAGCATATGCTGAGCTGAGGTCCCTTTTGTATGTATAAATTTAATTAGTAATATTTTTATTGTAATCTCTTGTTTAATGTGTTGTGTTAATTATGTCCGTATTTTCAGTGTCCAATAAATGTTCTTTCTTTCTTTCTTTCTAATTCACATTTTTTTAAATTAAATAATTATTAATTTTAAACAATTTTTTTCCTGATTACTCTCAGTTGCCTAAATTCACAATGAAAGGCGTTTTTTTGTGGCAACACCAAATATCCTTTAGTTCTCCATCAAAATTAATGGTTCAATAATCATTTCAAACTTTAATAAGTTCACTATTTGCGAAATTTACCCAAAAAGCTTAAATTTCAAGTTGTGTTTAAAAAAAAATTAAAAAATTTGATAGCATTCCTAACAAAAATATATTCAAGTAAATATAGGAGGCGCCATCTATAAATAATCTATTTATTTATTTTATTACGCTAACAGATGTTAGATTGTTTATAGTTTATAATGTGCAAAAATATTTGTACGAGTCCCTAAATAGATTATGAAAAAACCCCATTTGAAATTATCATATTATTATTGATTTCATAAATTTATTTCTTAAAAAAAAACTATCAATTCAATGCAATGATATTTTATAAGTAGACACGGTATTGACGCTCTTTAAAAACCATCTTGAATGGTGGGTAATTGCCCTCAGTTCACTTTCGACTTGATACCGGCGGCGTGAGCGAGAAGAAACTTTTATCCTTTTTTGACAACAGAGTTTCCGCCGTACGCTATGATTTCCTACCTCTTTTGTTTCAACATGCTGATAACAAAATTTGTAACGTATCCAAATTACTTTTAGTTAGAGTATAACGCATCTGTCTATAAAACATCATTGATTCAGCGAATCAATTTTCCCAAAGATAGATTAGACAACTTAAGAATTTAGTTTGCATGTTGTATCACTTAGCCCAAAAACTTGAGCAATATTATTCAATATACAATATGTATTAAAAATCCCGTCGAATCCGAAAAGGGTATATAGGTACCCCAATGACATTATTAAAAAAATATCAAAATTTTATTTATTAAGAAAATAAAAATGTTATTGCGATTTAAAATTAACATATTTAGTTTCCCCAAAATTGAGCAAATTTTTAAAACGTGATAACACCGTCGCCAGGCCCGGCGCGGCGCGGCGCGGCGCGGCGCGGCGCAGCAGTTCGTTTGACCGTATGGCGGTACCCTGCGCCGCGCCGCCTGTATTGCCATATAAGTTTCCTCATTTAACTATTTTTTTTTGTATTACATTTTATTAGGGATTTTATAACTTATAATCTGAAATAGATAACTTAAACAGAATATAATCTCGATATCTAATATACATTCCTAGGTAAATAACTAAGTATTAAAATATTATTTAAAAATACATTTTATACATAAATATTGTCATTAAAAAAATAGATTTGTAATAGATTTACAAAGTGGAACTATAATATTATATACCAATAAATGACATAATTAACTAATTGTAAAAAATAATATTGTTTAATTAATAAAATTACCACTGATTACTTGGCTCTGTTAAATATGAAACGGAAATATTTAAGCTACAATTTTGAACCGTCTTCAACAAATCTTCATTCGAATGTATTTTTTTTAATGGATGTTCACCCAAATTCTTTGTTTATGAACCGATTTGGACGATTCTTTTTTTGTTGGATAGAGGATACCTATCCCCATTCCCCCATTCTAAGTCCCATTTTAATTTCATTGTATTGGAACTTCAACTTCGAAGATAAACCAGAAAACTCCTCAAAATCATTAAATTTGGTTTTCTTTCTTGTTAAAAATTATCTTTTTAAATTTTTATGTAGTTATATTAATATAACTATAATGAATGTTAATAACAATATATACCAAGAAATTATTACAAATCCGAAGATGTTATGATATATCTACAACAAAATATTTTCCAAAAAAAAAATATCCAGCTACAATGATGTACAGGAGTTCCCTGGTGTATCTTCGAAGTTTAATGTCCAATGTCAATAAAATTAAAATCGGACCACCCTTGAGGTACCCCCTTTCAAACAAAAAAAGAGTCATCCAAATGGGTTCATAAACAAAAAAGTCATAGCTGAACAAACATAAATAAACCTTCAAATTGAGAACTTTTGAGAATTGAGAACCATTTTTATAGTTAAAAGCGTTATTGAAAGACTCGCGCACCGAGGGTTCCGTAATTGTACAGACACATTTACCAAAATAATTAGGTAACATTACTGAAGAAAGCACCGAACAATTCTAACGAAAAGATAAACTATCTTTAGGGACAAACTTAACTTTGCCGTTGGTAAACTGTTGTCCCGATACATTGACATATGCCGCGGTCAGTTTACCAACTGCAAATAAGTTTCTAAGCGCAATTTATTTCAGACTTGAGTATTTCATATTAATTTCATTTTGATAATTCCACGCGCTCCTGAGAAAAAGGGTCTTGACAGACAGACAGACGGACATCAGTGATCCTATAAGGGTTCCTTTTACCTTTTGAGGTACGGAACCCTAAAAACGACCATTTTGAGTCAATTCCTTACTCTTTAGTAAAGTTTTTTTTTGACATACAACAAGACTTCTTCCTTCGAATTATTTAGCTATGCGAGTTAAGATTAAAGTCAGTTAAAATCTGACTATTATTCACATTAAAATTCAGCTTCATCAGTTAACAAAACACGACAAGTCACAAAAAAATTCTAACCTATCCTAACCTACCCGTGAGTCACACGCTAGCATTACAATATATAAAAAAAACAATGAAATAGATTATCTAGCGGAAATTGTCATCAATCCGAATCCGTATCCGTATCTACAATATTCTTAACTCTCTTGTCCTTCTCATGCCTTTTACAATGTAACATTAATTTACTGCGGGTCATAAATCTTTTACTACACACGACACAAACGTGCGCCCTATCACCGACGTGCATTTTCAAATGCATCACCAAATTGTTCTTCTGGGAGAAGCTCTTCGAACATATATCGCACGTGTGCGGCTTTTCGCCGGTGTGAGTCTTTTCGTGCCTGTCCAGGTCGGCCTTCCTGTAAAACGCCATGCCGCATTCGGTGCAGTTATGATTTTTGATACCTTTATGCATGAGCTGGTGTATGCTGAGGTGGCCCAGCTGCGTGTAAGTTTTCCCGCACGTCGTGCACATGTAGGGCCGCTCTCCGGTGTGGGTGCGAGCGTGCTTCTTTAACTCGTAACGTGTCGAGAAGGTTTTCTCGCACTGTTCGCATGGTAAACGCTCGGTCGACGTTTGCTTTTTCCTTACTCTCCTGTAATAACAGTTTATCATTCCTAGTTTTATCTACATTCAATAATATAATAGTATGTACATAAATATTAAAATGATTTATACTATTATTAATATGTGAAAAGAAAACTTCGGACTATATTTTAAGCATATTGCGCGCACGGAGGACTGAGTTTTGGTATGGTTAAAATTTATATGGAGAAGTAGTGCAGAAAACTATAATTTATACATAATATCTGTTACTATTATAATACAATTATATTAAATAATAATGCGACGACGAGTGTCATTTGCCTAATTGAGCTGTTGAATTTATTTTTATTTTGAACAAAAAAGAAGTAAAAATTTTCGACATAACCTAAGTAAAATAACTAATACAATCCGCGAGTTGAGTGTATGTTTAAACATTAAAGCAAATTAGATTAACATTGGTCTATAGATAAAAAGCCTAAAACAATGCAAATCTGGAAAAAGTTATTGTTTATCTAATAATTTTCCCTTTGAAAAATTAATATTTTTTGTCTGTGAAGTCACGTGATTTGAAACGACGATTAGAAAATGTGACATCAACATTCGGGACTCATGCGTTAGTTGTCAAACTTGTCACTGTTATCATACAAAATGACACATACATACTTAAAATGAATGATAACGTCACGGGATCAAATTGCATCGTTTTTGTTGCGTACTTTTTATTTAGATTAAAAACATTTTAAATTACTTTTTATACTGTATAATGAAAAAAATATTATTCATGTGTATCATTTTCAACATATAAAGTGTTATAAAGCAGCAAAGAGAGAATTCGCTTTAATAAGGCGAACTATACTTTTTTAATTTTTCGATTTGACAACAATGTTAAGTTGACAGTTGTGTCAGTTTAACGATTTTTTTCAACCTTTCAGAAACCGGATGGAACTCTCATATTTTTACCCATTCATGGAGAGGGTTACCTGTATAACAAACAGTAGGGTGGTTGAAAAAAGGACCATTTTTATTTACTTCTCACATGAAAACATGTTAAATTAACACATTCAAAGAATTCTTACCATATATGTAACAGCTTGATAAAAAAAATATTGAAAGATTCAATTTTTGACAATTTAGGAATTTTTTTTAATACTTTTTAATAATAAACCTTTAATACTCTATTATCAAGTTGATATTTGGTGAGAATACTTTAAACGTGTTAAGTTTAATAAAGTTAAAAAAAAAATCTATTTTTGTAATAACCAACCTACCTACTGTACATGTGTGCTTGCGCAGGTAGAATGACGCGTGTAGTGGAATAAACCTGTGCAGGCGCAAAATCGAAAGACAATTTTTTATGGCTCCTTACGCAGAACCTGTGCGTGTTTACATACCCATATTACGTTTCGACGTGCGGTTAACCTGCACAGGCACACCTTAACCTTTTTTAATACACCAGCAGCTCTTCCAGCTGATGCTACACTTGTATTTCTAAAATTTTAAATGTTTATCCAGTCTGTTTTTCACCATTTGTCTTCATTTTTGGAGTGAAATAGGCTATATAATATTTAAGTATGACATCTAGAAATTAATTAAAAAATTTAAAAACAATGTTTTTCTAGTCAAGTAGTTTTAGTTGCGGTTGGGTTTTTTGTTTCCTTTTTAATAATTTATTTTGTTTGTATTTAACAAAACTACATTCTAGCGTGTAAATTAATGGTTAATACTAACCTTTCTTCAGAACGTCTCCGAAAAGAAAGGGAAGAAAGGTAAGGTCAAGAATACTCTAAACCGACGAGCATGCAAGAAAAGATTAATGAATGTTGAAGAAGCAAAAGAGGTATGCCAGGATCGTAGCAGGTGGAAGTATGTGGTCTCTGCCTACTGATTCTGATCTGATTTATGAATGTATGTATGTAATACTAACTTCTTTTTAGGTTGCTCCTCTTCATCTGATATTTCAATAACCTCCTCCTTTATCATAACCTCGTTTACTGGAACATCTTGTTCGACAACTAGGTTTTCCATCATTACAGATACTGAAAAAATTATTACCATTATAAATATTTTGTCAAAAAAAGTAAGTGTAAAAAGTATATGGTACAGAAGATCACTGCCAAATCACCTCACGTTGTTCCTGTGGTAAGCAGCATTTCCAAAGCTCTTAGGGATAGGCAAGTCCAAGGTCGGTAATGTACTTATACAAGCATCCATAGGCTATGCTAGCCACTTACCATCAATCAGGTGGATCTATAGTATGCTTGTATGGTAGAGTATACTAATTTGCTATCTTATTTGTTTAAAAATAAAGTAGGATATTAAAATTATGCTTTTCTTTAATTGTATTAATATTGTATTTCAAGATCCATAATGAAATTAAGCCTATTAGCATCATTTTTAAATTCTTTATATATTTTAGAGTTATAGCCACAATCTCATCAAATGTTAAGTGATAATGGAAACACACTAAGCTGTTAATGGTGGGGTGGATCTCAAATGCAGCTGGTGCTTGCCAACAGATTCAACTTGAGTGATAGTTAGCTAGGTAGGCATTAGAAAATACCCTACCATCATGTTATGGTTTCATCATAATGTTTTCCTTCACCAGATACTCAGGCTTATTGTAGAAATTCAAACTCGCATCAGTGAATGTGTTTGTTTCTTTTTAGTATTACTTTTTCATGTAATGGAGTTACAAATCACAAAAGAACTAAATTTTTTGTTATGCAAATAAACAGTATTATACAAACAGGGATGATTACAATAGTAATATAAGTGGGTAAACATCAATTCATGTACTGTTTGCTGTCAAATAAACCTTTTCTTTGAGAAAACTTAATTCATACAATTTATTTATAATAAAAAATTTGTTTACATTTAAGGCAATAAAACATAAAACTTTCTCCAAGTTTATGACCACCAATAGTCTTCTTCTTTTTCCTAACTTTGCAACTTGTCCTCTTTAGAACATTACTGCCATTATTGAGCAAATATAGTGTCCTGTCTTTTGACAATTTCAGTATCCTAACAAGATGCCATCCCTTGTTAGAACTTTCTAGGAAGTTTTTGTGGGATCCCAGAATGCATGCTTTTAGTTTATATTTAAAATCCACTTAATTTGTACACAAAAACCAAAGTATATTATGCAAAACGCCACCAATATTACTTATTATAGGGTCAAAAACATAAGTAAATGAATTAAGAAATAAAAACTACAACATATTACTTCGAGATCCCGTCAATAGCCATTAAAGTTATTTTAACCAGTCCTTTTTTATCAGAAACTGACCCTAAAATGTATAAAAGAACACTTGATGAGATTCAATAAGATGCAGAGTGGATACAAAAAGTGCTAGATACGTTACAAGTGTTGTTGAGTTCAGATGGGGTCCACTGAAGATGCGTGTAAAGCAAGAACAGATCAAAAACCTACATTAAAAAAAACTGAACTGGTAATAACTAGGTACTATATTTTTATGAGAGTCAATGTGATAAGAAAACTACCCTTAAGTACTGCACACCCGCTGCGGTGTGTTTAATTGTATTTAACGGTACAACAGAGATTTATTCATAGAAATTATAGTCACCTCGTTACAGAACGAACCTGCCTAACCAATATTCGGCACAATTATTTTCCTCTTAAAAAACATAAAAATTCATCAGAATAAAATACCTTATAAAACTATACTATCCAGATATTATATACAAATACAGTAAAAACCTCTCAGTACTAAATCAAAACGTGTAAAAAGTAAAAATTGTATATTATATTGTTGTTGTTGACAAAACAAGTACGACAGAGAAAGCTATATACAAATTCCTATTAAGGAAAAGGAAACACAAATAAATATGTCAAACAATTTAAAAATATGATTATGGATGCCTAAAAATATCGATAAATCGGGATATCGTTATTCCACATCATAATATATTAATATTTGGTATTAATTTTAAAGTATCAAACTCATATCGATGTTGATATATTTTTAAAGCAAGTGGCAACTTTAGTTTCTTGTTTCATTTACTAGATCCTGCATACTCCTCGTGCATCGTTTTTTTTTTTTTTAAAGAAGAAAAAAGCACTGCATGATCCCGAAACACGACCAACCAAAAGAAAGTCCTGTTAATAAGATGTTTATTTTAACACTATATATATAATGGTCACGATGATGTTTTAACATGAAACTACAACCATCCAGTATGTCTATTAAAAAAACGATCTCAGCTCCATGTCACCAACGTTGGAGCCAAACTGTCGCCACGCCAATAGTCAATGTTGGGACCAAAGCATCGCAACACAAAAAATCTGTTCTGACACGCCGCATTATATGTTTCAATTTTCACTTCAAAAATTCTGCAACGAAATTCATAAATTAAATATACACAAATCGATTATTTTATATACATAAATAAAGATATTATTTTTTCACTTGCCCATCCCTAAATTATGTTTTTTCCAGTAGTGTCAAGAGTTGACCGTCAGTGTCAGCTTTATTTTGTAGTTAACTGGATACACGTTGTTTAAGCAATAAGCAGATCTTATTACTATTCTACTAATCTGAAAATATTCGACGCGCACCCCACTTTTGGCACTGTAATAATCTTTAAATTGAAATTGTCCAGGGAGTTTTTGTGATACCTGAAAGAACATGTTTCTGATTATTATTTATAATCCACATAACTTCTGCGCAACAACCAAACGTGGACCAAACTATATCACGCAAAATGCCACAATAATTATCATATAATTTAATATATTCAAAATAAAAACCACCACATGACAGATTAATATCAGTGTAAAAAAACTCAGTAATACAATCTTTTAATACTATCTTTAAACTCTTGTGGTTTGTATAAAATATATTTCGAAAAATGTATGTGAAATATCTTTATTACAATAGACGGTTTCATTTACACATTCACTAGATAAAATAAAATAATAATTATTAATATTGAATGACTTACTTTTAATGATATACTTAGTAAGGTAGTTAATTACTATTTTGTGTTGTCTAGTAAAGACGTAACCGAATCATAACATAATTCCTGCATTAATGTAACAGGATACAACTTTTTTTATACGTTCATGATCATAATATTTAGTAAATATTTTAACTAAAATATTACCAGACATTCAAAATTTACCTATTAATATTGAAATGCATGTATCTGGCAAAGTATTTACAATACTATGATTCATACTAAGGCAAATGTATTCTCCGTGAAGCGTTACTCGAAACATTAGCATTTTTATTTAATTATTAAGTAGGTAGGTTCGAAAAAAATACCTTTAATATTATGCCAGCTAAGTATACCTTCAAAACAGCGACCTTCGAGATATAACCGTACCGAAATAAATACGTCATCGCGGTTTAACGCAATAATAATTGTTTTGATGTGTACAATTCGGTCGGCTTATTGATAATCGGGTCAGGAATGATGTCATAGCTTGTAGCTATAATTTTAAATGTGACGTACTTATTTCAACATTACTAGTAGAGAAGTGCACACGGTTACCTGAAACCCGAGTGAATCTATTAAGAAAAGATAATTTTCATTATATTGTGATTGAAATGTCATACTATCAAGAAAGGATAGCCGGTGAGTGTTTTATTTATTCATATAACTAACATTTAACATGTACGTATTAAATTATATTATTGTTTCGTGAATTTCAGACGTCATAGTCGTTAAAACTGAAAAATTAACTAATAAATTCAGTCGTCAATTCTCTTTGTAATCTAATTATGTCGCTATCTATTTAGATTTTCATATCAATGAAATATTTTTTATTATGTTAATGGGATAACAATAATTAAGTATGATTAATTATTGTGATACGGTAATATTTATTTGTTATCCTGCTAGGGAAAAAAAATCAATAAAAACGAAAAACAGGTGTTCAATATTGGCCTGTCAAGAGGGCGACGTTTAGTTATTGCAAACGAGGACTTATTTAACCGTTAACAGACGTTAATTATTTTAACCGGCAAAATATTGTTAATTATCGTCGATACAGTTAAAACACTTTTCTCTTAAAATTAATCTCTATTAAATGTATATATTTATATCTTTGTTCAAACATTTTTGTGATGGCTTACTTAACTAAATACCTAATTATATTTATTCTTCAGAACGCGTGGTTTCGTAATAGAAAAAACATAATTAGTGTGATAACCAAACAACAGATAGATTGACTTATCCTGAAAAAATCACTGTCAGGAATGTTTCTTTAAGCAAAACAGCAATCACATTACCTAGTTTTATGCAATACGATCGTAATGTATCATATGTTTGATAATTGGAGGACAGATCTTTCTCCTTTAGAGGGTGTTAGTGTTGCTATTTCAAAACTATACATGCAAATGGGGTTTTCTAATCTATACATACAATTAATCAATTGAAGTGTCTGTTTGTAATGTCTTCCGTTCAGTCGATTTTGCGTAATCGAGTAACAAACATTGAACCCCTTCTCACATTTAAAATATTTGCCAATGATTATAATAATTGAAGTCATTGCGGAACATTATTTCTTACTAGAAGCATAAATATGAACTTTCATACCCCTAATTTGAAGAACGATGGGTTCTTCATACAAACTTTCGTCCCCTATTTCACCCCTTCGAGATTTATTTTCGCGATAATAGGTCGCCTATGTACTTCTCCAAGGTTCGACCAACCTCTTTACCAAAATTCATACAAATTATCTCAGCGGTTTAGGCGTAAAAACGTAACAAACACTGACAAACAGACAAAGTTACTTTCGCATTTGTAATATTTATTTGGATTAGTCAGATACGTAGAGAGAAATAGAGAGAAATCTGTCGTTTGTTGTTAGAAGTCAATGTGCATAATATTATATTCTCGTTGGTTATGACATATAACTTGTACCTACACATCTGAAGGACAAACCACATAACATGAAGCGGACTTTATGCCTATTTTTTACGTTATCATAAGTTTTTTTAGATTTTTGTCTGTCTATCTGTTTGTTTGTTCCGGGTAATCTCCGAAACGGTTGGAGCGCTTTTTACGGGACTTTCACTGGCAGCTAGCTGATGTTATAAGGAGTAACTTAAAAAGAATTATGGTTTCGCGTAATTAAAAAATAACTGGTCGTCATGGTGAATCAATTCGGGCGATTAAATCGCTTACGCTAACCATTCCTGTCAAATTAATGTAATAAGTAATTGTAGATATTAAAAAGAAAGAAAACCTTAGCGAGAAGGTATGCCTGTCTTGGGATAACTCACGATAAGCATTTTTATTTTTAAAATAACCCGTAGTGGAGGTAGCAAGATTTGCGCATGTGCCCGATCGATGGTATTCTATAATCGACCCGAGCGCAGCCGCGGGCAAAGATAGTGTGATAATAAAAATAGGTTACGATTACAATTGACGTTAGTTAATTAAATGGATCTTGGGCTTTCATCATATGAAAACGTGACCAAAATTAAAAATAATGTTGGTGAGTGTTTCGTGAAGCACGTTTATAAAGATACATGCCGTGTTTTTAGGTCTTAGTAGTTTGTTTCTTCATTACTAAAGTAATTTGTATTAATTGAAAAGCTAACGGTTTAGTACGTTAGAAGACTTAGATTCAAAATTTACTTTAATTTTAACGAAAAAAAAAAACGTTAAATCTACTACAATACTATCAATCTTAGTTAGTAGGGCAATTTGAATTCTTATCTGATCAGTTTATATCCTTTATTATGTGGCGTAGTGAGAGGTTTCGCCTACCCCTGGCCAAATTCAATGCCTTATATGCTTTATAGATATCCCTTATGATAGGTAGATAGATATCCCTTAGTTCTTCATCGAAATTAATCGTGATAAAATAGTAATGATTTCGTATATTAATAGTAAATTATCGAGACATAAAATATTTCAATAAATAACACCTTAAATTCATTATTTAAAATCTTACGATTCAAATAAATGTAACAAATCAGACAGAAAGACTAAAAATTTTTTAATTTTTTTTTTTTTTTTTTTTTTGTTATATGTTCCGTATATAATACATACATTCGTATGCATTTAATACAATATAATTTTAAAAATTTAAAGAATACCAATTTCACTGATTGTGAGGAGTTCTCTGACGTATTTTCGAAGTTGAAGGTCCAATGCCAATGAAATTAAAATAGGACCACACTTGAAATATCATCCCCTATCCAAAAATAGGAGTCATCTAAATGGGTTCACAAACACGGAAGTTGCGGCTGAAAATCTATAAAAAAACTATACATTCGAATTGAGAAGCTCCTTTATTTTGAAATCAGTTAAAAAAGCTGTTCTTTTAAAATTAGAAACAGCCACTTCTTCTTCTTCCTAACTTGGCAACCGGTCCTCTTTAATGAAGACCATTACTGCCATTATAGAGTGAATTATATTGTCATGTGTTATGACGATTCAGTATCCTAACAAGATGGTGGCTCCCTTGTTAGAACTTTCTAGGAAGTTTTTGTGGGATCTCGGAATGCATGCTTTCAGCTTATATTTATAATCCACCTCACTTATGCACAAAAACCAAACTATATCACGCAAAACGCCAACAATATTACATAATATAGGGTCAAAAACCTAAGTAAATGAATTAAATATAAAAACCACAACATGTCTCTTCAAGATCCCGGCAAAAACTCAACAGTCACTTCAATATTACTATTTGTATAGATTGTGACATTTTGCTTCCTCTCCAAAAGTGTCAACTGGGATGGACCTCACCCATTGCCTCAGACAAACTACTACGGCATGCATGTACTATGGTAGATGCCTATTATGGCAGGTGTACTTGAATGCCAATCGCCTTTCTAAGTTTTATGTGTTACCTACCTTCTGTGATCGGGTTGACTTCATAACATGACAGGCGCTTATATTGTAATTAAAGACTAGCAAATAATAATTAAAGCAGAAACAATCTGTCTTTGGCCGTCTTCAAATAGAAATGTAGATTATTCAATGTATACTTTGCTAGCTATATTGTAAAAACAAGTATGCATTTAATTCACTACACGTGACAAACGTGAATCTTCACATCAATTCAATCAACACTACTTGCTACTACTTCCTTGTATTTTTTTACTATTTTACTCGTTACTATCTCGGTTTATAGCATATTTCTTTCTTTTTCTCTCTAAAGCCAACTGCCTACATCCCGTCCTTTTCCATCCTGTCCCGTCCGAAACGATTCGCTGCAAGACGTCGCATTATAATTTATCGTTGTTATTTCTCTCATTGCGCTCAAATATTAAATAAATGTTACTTGAACAGTTATATTACTACTTAATCATTACCAACAGAATGAGAACCACGTCTAAATCTGTTTAGATTTTTTTACGTGCTACGTGAACAAGCGTATCAAATATAATACAAATATTATAAAGATAATAAAGACAAATATTTTTCAAATCACTTCTTATTTATTCTTTTACACGAAATATACAGACTTTCTGGTATAATATAAAGTTAACAGCAACTGCGTTCACACATAATTCTACCCAGCAAACGTAAATAGAATAATTTTTATATAATTTTTTGTAAATCTTCAAAAAGAGCCATAACAAGATGGCGGTTCCCTTTGTTAAAACTGTCCTGGGAGTTTAAAGTTAAAATGGATATTCCTAGCTATTATTTATATAGTCCATTTTACATGTGCACAATAAATAATCTAACTACATCACGTAAAATAAAATTACATAATATAGAACCAAAAACAAGGCTTAAAATAAAAACCACCGCATAGTGACAGATCAAGATGTCGCCAAAAACTCCCGATAAATAATTTGTCATTACATAACTTCTTTTTTATTCCTGCAACTCAGTCCTCGTCAAGGATAATTATTGACATTTTCTGGTAACAAAAAAAAAATCATATTCATGATATAGATTATAAAGAAATTACCTTCAAACAATCTTATTACGATAACACTTCTCTCATTAATTGTTTGTTTTAAATGTTTCTTATCAATAGAAACGTGCATAGATATAATATGACAGTTCAAACAATCTATTTTTTACGATCAAATTAATTATGATTTTCTGAAAAAACCGTTGCCTTGATATTTCATAGCAAAAACAAAACGTTATTAAAAAACAACAATTAGCTCCGGATCTCGGATTTCAGTCTTAAATCTTCATACTTAAACATACATTAGACGTTAATATCAAGTAAAAAAACAAAAACTTATACAATAAAAGCTCTCTACCCCCTTTTTAAGCGTTTTGCGTGCACGGAAGACTAAGATTTGGCATGGTTAAAGTTTATATGGAGAAGGAGTGCAGAAAGCTAAAATGTATCTATAATATATGTTAATAATATATTAAATTAAATAAATTAATACTGCGAATACTAACCAGACTAGTGCCATTGAACTTAGACCCCCTAAAATATTGACATTGTCACTCAACGAAAAGTGATGTAGATAATACTCATTGTTTAGGCTCATGAATACTGCAAATTTTAAACAGAAAATAGTTTATTATCAAAAAGTCGCTGTTCGAATTTCGACTTTACGGCGATCGCTTGTAATGATTAATAGGGGAATTTTTGGCTTTGGGTAGTTGGTTGATCAGCCATTAATCTACATCTTCGACGCTGGGACGCCCAAGCCAACCTCACCTGCTGCTGCTGTAACGAACGAGGAAATGCCGATAGCGGGGTAGTAGTACTGTACAACCCGATTAGGTCACGACCAACATGCATGTGGTGAAAACCTCGTCATAGTGACTCGCTTGTTAAATTACTGCAGCCGGCCTGACAGCGGCGACTGCCGATGGATTTAGATCTCTCGGTGGTCACCGTTGTGGTAGGATTGGACTGTGCTTACCATCAGTGACAGTACCGTCTAAATTGCCGTACTATTATTAAAAATAATTATGTCGTTAATCTCGTCAAAATGTAATAGCATGCGCGATAAGAAATCCTGATTTTGTTTTTCTCATGATGAAAAGAATGAAAACGGTATTTTTTTTTCAATTCAGTCGATTTTTATAGGATGTGTAATGAATTTAGTAGGGCGGGTAGTCCTCACCCTCCTTGCTCTCCCCAGCTACGTCCATGGATAGGGTCTGTGCGTATCACTCTATCTTTAATTGAAAACTCAACTTTATCGCAGGATCGTGTAATACGTAGCGAGATGGCACTTTGAAACAGTATTTATTGACCAACAATAAGCATTTTTGTTTTTAAAATAGACAGGAGCGGGGAGCAACATTCGCGCGTGTGCCCTATCGATGGCATTCTGTAGTCGACGTGAGCGAAGCCGCGGGCCCAGCTTAATATAATAATATATTACAATTATCACTAGCTCGTAACCGACTTGAAATCTCCCTACCCTAAGGAACTCTGGAAACCTTACTCACCGCAGGCACCCCTCAAGGTTATTTACCTGTGAACTTCTGTAGGGTGAAGGTGTTCCACCAGTCGGACTGGCCCGAGAGAAAGAAAACTAAAAAAAAATCTCTCAGATACCGCGCTACCTACAAACAATAGCCCCTAGAATATGGCAACTTAATATAGTAAATAGTTTGTAGTGACTGTTTGAAATAAAGCTTGTTAACGTGACTGTATTGTCAGTACGCTGAGTACGCCGATTCGGCGTAGTTTTAATTGCCGCATTTTTATACTACGCCGACGATATCTAGTTGAAGCGGCGCGGAAATCAAATATTAATCTAAAATGAACTATACCCATATTATAAAGAGGAAACATTTGATTTTTTGGTTTGTTTTTTGTTTGCATTGGATAAAATCAAAAACTACTGGATCTTTTAAAAAAAAATCTTTCACCTATACAAAGCTACTGTATCAGCGAGTACCATAGGCTATATTATAATTTGAAAAATTAATTTATTCCTCATAAAAATGGCGATAGTTTTACACAAAATAAAAAATTGCCTACCCGGTTTGCGATGTTTGTCGTATAAAATTAACACGGGTGAAACCGTGGGGCATAGCTAGTAGTAGATATTTTAATAAACAGTATCTTGTAAGAGCTACTACAAAAAATTCACTATAAAACCATAAGAGTGTAACTGGGGAAGGTTTTCTTTAGACAAACGGATAGGAAAGTTTACTCTGTGAAATATCGTAGGAATTAGCAAATGAACCTCAATAGAGTTCATTCACCGACAATCGGTCATTATTCTAAATTGATAATGAACTTGTTGACTACCTGGTTGATTACTTATTTGTCCGTATTACAGTAGGTAATGCCCAATTGTTTCAGTCGTTCTGAAGTTCGAGCAACAAGTCGAGTAAGTTAGCGGGGAAGGGAAACGCGTGCAATTTGTGACGTAGGCGCGCAAGTCACAGTACACTGAAGTAAACAGTATTACGTTTTCATACCAACGGCCGAAACGAAATCTAGGTAAACTTCAATAGGTACACAATAGTCGCGATTATGCAATTTATAACCAATCACAAAATTTTATTTTACTTATGTACTTCCTACAATTTAAATTTGTTTTTGATTTATTAAACTTTAAGCAAAAAGTTATCAATCTCTTTTGAAACAAGAAATAAAACGTAAGTAATATTTAAATAATATAGTAGTACGTATTATGTATATAATATAGTTTGGTGAAAAGATAATAATGACATTTTAATATAGCATTATCAAATACGTAAGTAGGTAACCCAAGAAAAACAGTCAGAATGTAACCCTAGTGCATGTTTATCTACCGAGCGAGCGGCTGTAGGTAATTATTTCAAGAACGCTACCGAGACAACATACTGTTTACTTTAGTGTACTGTAGTGACATAATGTCGTGCTACCTCGTTCCCGGGGACAACAAGGGACGGTCGCACACAAACTTGTTCGAATATAGCAGTGCAGTGTGGTAAAGAAACTTCACAAATAAGGTCGCGTGAAATTATCTAATCTATAACCTTCCTCAATAAAAAAATCAATACATATTATAAAGTAAAATCGCTATCAACGTCCGTCTGTATGTCAGCTTACGTCTTTTAAACCACGCAACGAATTTTTATACGGTTTTCACTTTCATGCATTGAATTTAATTTAAACCATTTTCTCTAATTCAGTATTAATCTTTATCTAGATAATAATGTAATTTAACTTGGGAATTTAATGTTGATTAAAATTGTCTTTTACATTATATCATTTAAGTAAATACCGTAGAAGATATCATGGTTTCAAAATTACGCGTAACCAAAAAAATCATTCCCAGCGAAGCGGTTACGGTCTACCTATGAATTGTGCGCCGCTAGCTAAGCGCACTTTTCGTAACTATAAAAGCGATAAACTCTAAATCATGCTTTTTTTAACATAAAATACACCACTTTGTAAATTACACCCGTGCGAAGCCGGGTTGCTAGTAGATTTTAAAACGCAAAATGTATTACAAATCTGACTGGTAGTTCCAGAGATTTGCGCGTTCACACAAACACACTAACCCTTAAACTTTATATTATTAATTACTATATATAGAAAAATTGTATCACCCTAAAGAAATATCTTCTTTTTCTTGTTATTATTTAATGGCAACTGTGTTGTTGCACAATTCTGCCAATGTATACAGAATATTTTTCCAATTATGAACAAACAAGATGGCGGCTCGCTTGTTAAAACTTTCCAGGGAGTTTTTGCGGCAACTTAAATTAAATGTTCTCAGTTATTATTTATAATCCACTTCACTTGTGAACAATAATCATACTAATTACGTAAAGTGCCACCAATGTAACATAATATGGGGCCAGAATTAAAACCTGCAAATAACAATTCATGATCCTGTAAAATACGGTCACAAGGCATTATCAGTTTCAATGTCTTATACACCAGTTATAGGCCGCGGTCGGAATCAATTATTGATTTTTACATGATCAAATCCTGCACCGGAGCACAGGTCTTCCGCAATCGCTGTAAAGTGTAAATATAGTCTGCCTTCACGATTACTAACGCACCTGCTAAATTTTAAATCGTGAATGTGCACAAGAAAGTGTCTAATTCATCTGATCTAATGCATTGTGTGTAAATATTAGCGAAGCGCGTTCCTCCTTGACCTGAAATGCTAATGAGATTTAGGGCTGCTACACTCGTGTTTTTATTTTATTTTGAGGATTATAATTTGAACGTTGAAAATTTAACCAGATTACTTATTAGATATTATGCCTAAAATACTTATGAGAAAAAGTCGATTTTCGGGTAATTTCCGATACGGTTCGACCTATTTTGACGGAACTTTCACTGGCAGTTAGATGATGTTATAAGGAGTAAATTAGGCTACTTTTATTGTACAAAAATAATTATGGTTCTGCGCAAATTCAAAAATTAATACGAAATAAGCAGTGGGTACATCAATTCAGACACTTAAATGGCTTACATTGAATAAACCTTAAGAGATATTATATTATTATTATATCAAATGAATGTAGTAGATGATAAAAGGACCTACAAAAAAAAACCAGCCTGGGCATAATTATGTCTATCTTCTAAAAATCACCCACAATAATCAGTTTTGTCTTTAAAATATCCGAGAGCGGCGGAAACACGATTCGCGCGTTTCGCACGACCTTAAAGCATACTACTAAAACATTTTTTTTTTTTACAAATCCGCTTTTGGCCCGTCTGATGGTAAGAGGCTACAGTAGCCTATGGACGCTTGTAATGCCATTAGGTATCACCAGCGTGTTTCCGACCTTGAACCCCCTACCCCAAGAAGCTCTGGAATCTCTACTTACCGCAGGAACACTACACAAGGGTACTTAGCATCTTCTGTAAGCAGTAGCTTCCAATTAGTAGCGTTGCCCTAAACAAAGAAACCTCCAAATTAATCTCTCTTTGCCCTCTCTTTACTTAACTCAATGCCCTGAAGAACTATTCCCTTGCTGTTCTCGGCAAGTAAAATGCCCCAGAGACATAAGCTTACACTATATAAGACATGGCAGTGCTCGCCCGAACCTAACATACAGCCGCACTGGAATTGCACATATGTCCAAATACAATTTCACCGTATTGCAACGAGTTCAAAACAGATACTTACGTCATTTAGTTAATGCCCCATGGTTCGTTCGGAACGTAGACCTACCTCCATAGAGATATGGAACTTCCTTCGATCGAATTGTACATTAAGTCCCTTGCAAGATCATATTTCGACACCACGTCGATGCCCCGCGGATAAAACGCCGACCGAAATCGAAACATTTAGAAACCATGAGTGCTCACATCCACGCACTCGAAACTACCGTTCCCTCCGTAAGGGACGAGCGGTTAACTTCGCTCCCGAACACACACCCGTCACGACCATCCTCTCCAGCCGTAACTCGAGCCTAGGTCCGTTCACTCGGTGTGGAGCCCTTGTCTCTAGCCGCCGCCCGCGCGATACAGTGGCACTGCACTTGCATTCACTAGCTAATCCACAGACACCATTACACTGCACCTCACACAGGTACATAGGTTCTGTAAGGGACCTCAACAATTAACAGAATACTAAATACATATATATACACATGTTCCTTCCTTCTTTCCAGGAGGCAAAAACATGTATAATTATGTATAGTTAGTTAGCTCCAATTTCTACTGATAGGGAAATTAACCAATTCGCGACGTAACTGCAATCACGACAACAAGCTAAGCAGAGGTATGGTCACTTTGGCACCCTATACACTTTGCTACGTTTTCGCTGATGAGCGCTCGCCCCCAAGCCACGGTGAAGCTGTGAAAGCCGTTCGAGGCTCAAGAGCTAAAAGTAACAGTATAGTCAGATAGAAAAAAAATTAAAAACTATTTTCATCTTAAAGTTAAATTTACGTTAGATTTGTATTATTAACGCGTACGAGACAACCCTAACGAGGCAAAGCTATATATATATACAGTCTGGCGAAGCAGACACAGCATTTTAGGTTGCAAAACTTTTATACAAATTTAGTTTGATGAGTTATCTATACTGTATTTAGAACATTAATCACGAATATTTAAATTTTAAAATGGTCGGTGACGCGTATTTGATGCTTTCCAAATTGCAAACGTCCATAGGCTGCCGTGAGCACTTACCATCAGGCGGAACGCAAGCCAGTATGCAACCGTCGTGGTATAAAAAAAATTGTATTTGTGTATTCAGATTGAACTCAAAAACGGCTTGACGTGTTTTTATGAAATTTTCTACAGGGGATTTTTATGTCATTGTTCAAATGATATAGTATTATAAAAATGTAATTAATTAAGTATGGTATATGTTAATCCATAAATGCTAGGTTATAAGAAATGTCAAGAAAACTTTTAACATAAAAGAAAACCAATTTCAATTGTTTTGAAGAGTTTTCTCGTACATCTTCAAAGTTGAAGATCCAATGCCGGTGAAACTAAAATGGGACCACCCTTGAGCTATTCCCTATCCAACAATAAAAAAACATCCAAATCGGTTCATAAACAAAACCGTTATGGCTGAAAATCCATTTAAAAAAAAAAAACGAATTGAGTAACCTACATCTTTTTTTGAAGTCGGCAAAAAAAATTGTATTACTTGTAAGAAATTACGAAACAAAAATAATTATTTTGTAATAAACACTCTATACATGTATAATATGTAGTTGCAATGCCGAACTGGTTCCCAATATTTAAATACCATCAGTGTTTTTGGGCACCTCACACTAGCAGAGTAAATTTAATAATTTTTTTCTACTATTGATTTTATTTAACTCCCAGACTTCTTCTCTAAAATTGTATAGCTATGTCACTCACCACAATTAAGACGAATCTAACGACACCTCGTATGCTAAAATCCATGAAGCCGTTTAGGTTACAGAGCGTGCTAAAGAAATAGAGACATACGTAGATACGCTCGAAACACAACCCTACTTTTTCGCAATCGGGTAAAAATACGTTTATTCCTAGTTAATCTGGGAATACACGACCTATTTTTTTTTATTTGCCACCAATTTTACGCTCATCTTTTAATAGACAGACTGTAATTGTTGTATCGGTAGCCATGATGAGAACTAGTTTTAATTATTTGAATAATAAAAACATCAAAAACTAATTATATATTTAATTATATTTTACTATAATTATTTAGCTAAATAATAATGTAATTATTACTGGGTATAAAAAACGATCTCTCGAATTAGCAACAGTTTTAGAAAAAAGTATGTATATTTTAAAAAAATTGATAAAAACCCGATCGAGTTTACTTGCCGGTTCTTCTCGATGACTGGGATGTTTTCCGAACTGGTACGGTTGCAGTATGTTGACATTCATAAGTATTTAAGTTCTCGAGGCCTAAATAAAATTATTTAAATTTATGTAGACAATAATTTTTGATGATACACATAGAAATCGTAGGAAAAAAATTACGAAGATAAATTTTAAGTCTCAACCGATTTTAATAAAAAAATTTATGTAATACGTAACTTCATAATATTTCATTCCAAAATTGATAAGAAGTGTCAATTTGTAATGTCAAAATAACAGCTTTTTACTAAATGCCCATGAAAATAGGTATAATATACTAATAATATATATAACATACTATATAAGGTACTTTTACCAAAAAAAACAAACATTATTATAATTTCGTCTGTTTGTCTGCTTTTTTCTGTTCTGAAATGATTGCGATTTTGACGGGACTTTCACTGGCAGGTATCTAATGTTATAAGGAGTGACTTATGCTACTTTTATTTTTAAAAATAATTAGGGTTCAAATAAAATAAAATATTGTAGCAGTGTCCAGTATCGCTCGCGTCCCACACGCGCGTTCCCCTTCGCCGCTCTCGCCGCATACGAAATTCCATGTGGACGGAGTCGCAGGCACAGCTAGTTATCAATAATATTATATAAATCATAAAATATTATGAGTAACAAAACAATTTTTCATAAAAAAGAAAACCGTCTTCAATGATTTTGAAGTATTCCAGGGTTTCGAATTTGAAGATCCAATGCCGATGAAATTAAAATGGGACCACCCTTGAGGTAACGCCTATCCAACAAAAGAAGAATCATCCAAATGGCTTCATAAACAAAGAAGTTATGGCAAAACATCCATAAAAAAATATTCGAATTGAGTAACCTCCCCACATTATTTTTTTAAGTGGGTTAAAAAATGTTAATAGTATCTTTTATTTTCAACCGAATTCAAAAAAGGAGGTTCTTAATTCGAATGTTTTTTTTAATGGATGTTCAGACATAACTTCTTTATTTATTAACCGACGATATAAATCACACATTCTTCGTTGGAAAGGGGATACCTCAAGGGTGGTCCCATTTCAATTTAATTGGCGTGGGACCTTCGTGTTCGAAGATACACCAAGGACCCTCTCTAAATCATTGAACTTGGTTTTCTTTTTTGTTGAAAATTTCCTTTTTAAATGCATACGTTTCAAATTTGCATGTATTAATTTTTTAGGCGCCGTCCCACCGCCCGTTCTGACTGACAAACTGAGGCTGTACCACGTCGACATGAACCCTTACGGTCACAGGGTGCTGCTCGTCCTCGAAGCGAAGAAAGCCAAGTACGAGGTGTACAAATTGGATCCGTTGAGGCTGCCCGAATGGTTCAGGGCAAAAAACCCACGATGTATGTATATACAGAGAACAGGAAATATTATATTGTCAATTAAATTAAATATGAAGTTAATACCACGTAAAAATAACTTCTATGGCAGGCGTACAATATCTTTCACAATACCTAACACTATAAATAAAATACCACTGGCCGTTAAACATTCAATAAATAGTAAAAATACTAAATACAAACTTAAACATTACTATATCAACTCAATTGTATAACTATATTAAATTATAATGAACTATTAACTGAACGTTACACGTAAAATATTATACTATACGTATATTACAACGCGTTGAACAAAACCTCAGGCCATGGCATGCTAAGATTGCCAGAGGTTGCCTATGCCTTTAACAAAAGGTTGTAAATAAATTTATTAGTAAAATAAATAGATAATTTCTATACACAAATTTTTATTTAGCTGTGTTCCAATGTTTCATCCGTGTTAATTTAATCCGATAAACCGCCGCCAAGTACCGTGTCGCCTATTATAATTATTACTGTTCTCAGCTTACAGCTTTCCGGGTAGCTTGACTTTCATGATAACTGCTCCGCTTCTTAGAGTATTAGCATGAAGATAAATAGCCTGTACCCTTCCTCAATAAGTAGGCTATAATATACAAAAATATTTTTTTCGTGGGTTCTCCTTCGGGGATCTAAGTTTATGAATCACACGGTTCATTCATTCATTATTTTAATTTCCATTCTCTCTTAAACTATGTGTTCAAATAACACGCTTTAAAGGGCAAAATGAAACGTCATAAAATTGTCTTTATGATGAAGTAATTTTTGTTCGTAAGGATTAATATGTCATGCCTAAAAATAATGCTCATAAATCACTTTTTAATCTTCAACAAATGTTTATCACAAAATAACTTATTGCGGCTTATGTGTAAGATATAGGCATATGCCATTGCAGACTTTTTAGTGGTTATATTAAGGACCAACATTTTTGTAGAACAACCAAGTCCGGTGAAGCTGTAAAAGCCGCAGCGGCTCTGTTTTAGGATAGGGCCTCTAAGGCTAACAATGTAGTCAGTTAAAAAAAAAAAAAAAAAAATTGTAGAACATTGTATTTACGTATTACTAGTCTAACCATTACAGCAGCGCACGCGGATAAAGCAGTTCATGTGCTCTTTGATTTTCGATTTAATAAAAATCAATATTTAAGGCTAATCGGGGAAGAATTGTACTAAAATGAACTATTAATTTTATGCAAGAGCTGTGTTGGTACTTTACCTAATATTATTTTACATGAAATAATTTTAAAAGCTTGTAACGTAGAAGAAATTTGTTTACTTTCAATTTCCCTTTTTTCTGTCCGTCTTCCGTTTTTTTTTTTTTAATTATTTGATGCATAAGAATATTAGGTACAGCACAACTCTTGCATAAAACTATTGGCTTCATTTTAGTACAACTTAAATTTTGTATAAAAACCGGATTTTATTTATTATAATAATATTTTTCCTATTACCTATAAATAACCCTTCATTTGATACCCATATCATGGGAATGCATAAAAAATAATTAGCCTGCCATTCGTTGGCAGAGTCCGCCATATTGGATTTAAAATGACGTCACTTATAACCATGCATTGTCATTCAAAAACGTGTATGCAAAAATTCAGCTCAATTGGTTGGGTATACTGCTATACTACCCATGCGCAATAAGTTGAGACTTGGGGGCGGTGACTCTACAGACGCATGGTTGTACTGTGCACAAAAAGTATCACAACAAGTTTCCACCCGCGACTTCGTCTCTGCTATTTTTTTTAATGTAGCGAGTGTTGTACTCGGAACAACGCCGCCTTATATTTATATTTATTATGCTTGGCTTAACTTTTGACCCTCAGCAACGTGGCTTTCGAAACTCCCGTTTCCATACAGGTTCTTTTTACTGCCTGATCAACAGGTAAACACAACTGTTTGTTCCGTTTTCAAAAAAGGCGAACACTTTTAACACGAGATTTCTCTCTCCAATATGTAAAGTTTTACCCTTCATTATAACTATAAACTTAACACAATATATATTATAACAATAAAATAGAATAAAAAGACTAAGATGTAAAAAAATGGCGTTGCCTACAGTACAACACGCGAACTTGACGGGAAGTTACAGGGTCAGCGGGCCGAGGGTTGCATTCCTGGCGAGTCTCAACTTATCGCGCATGGGTAGTACTTACAAAAAAGTGATTTGCAAGATTTGATCCATACTAGTAAGGCAAGTTTAATAAAGCTTGTAAAATAGATCGGTACAAAGATTAAATGAAGAAGGTTCAAAACCCGAATGGACTTTGGTGAAAGGGTTACTAGCCCAGTCATATTAGGTAAAAAAAGGGGTCAACCTCGGAATGAAAGATAATAAGCTGCAAATTGGTATGAACCTTTGTTTTGTCATTCTAAATGTTGTCTCAAAAGTCACAATCGTTATCGTGTCCGCGTCTCAAGATATTCAAGGTCAAAGGTCACAAAAATCGGTTTTTCGCGAATATCTGGCTTCCTATCGGTTAAATGAGATTTGCATTTATTATAAAAGTTGTAGGCTATAAAATTCCCTACAACTTTTGTTTATACTTTTTTTTCATACAACCAACCGTTTTGAAGGTAGAGCGCGAAGAGTGCACATCGTACAGTCATATACGGCCTAATGCAAGGTCAAGCGTGAGTTATGGTTATCAGTACGTTATAAAGTCAATTATTTACTTGGAAATTATAATTATTAAACAATGCCTATTATTTATGTACTAACTATTAATTATTTATATTTAATTAAAGTAAGTA
The DNA here is from genome assembly GCA_033032175.1 of Saturnia japonica. Classification (NCBI taxonomy): domain Eukaryota; kingdom Metazoa; phylum Arthropoda; class Insecta; order Lepidoptera; family Saturniidae; genus Saturnia; species Saturnia japonica. The sequence goes on from CM065329.1 coordinate 5,008,935, forward strand.
ACTTGATTATTTATATATAATTATTCATATTTAACTATTTAAGTATAAAATATTATTAATTCTGGATTATATATTTTACTTTTATTTTAAGTTAAAATGATAGTAAGAGTATATATTTTACACATATTTTTATTTATTATTAAATACGGCATAATATACATTTGTCAAAATGTGAGTTCAAATATCAAAAGTATCTTTGTTGATTTTAATTGTAATGAAATTGGAAATGGAAGCTAATTATCTTCTTCTTCTTCGTCGTCTTCTTCTTCTTGTCGCTCAAAAATGTTCGATTCATTGTCATCATCCTCATTATCTGTCATGTTCATCTCCAAACCTTGTGATATTGCTGCTAACTCTTTTGCACTCGGTTTAGTTGTACATTTTTTTATGCGATCAGCATAAATTACAGCATCTTTCGGAGTAATTATTTTTATCATTCCCATAACGTGAAGAGTATTATTACCGTCAAGAGTACTGACATTAATATCTGCATTGTCTCCAACATATTGTACCAACGCACCAGACTCTGATGGTAAAATACGAGGTTGTGGATGGTAAACTGCTGAAACTTCATACTGTATGGTATTACTATATGATGCAGCAAATCCTAAAGATGATAAAACATCCAACAATTTTTTAGACCCATATCTTCTGTGAAGAAATACGGAAAGGCCCAACAGTAGCTGTGATGAAAATGAACGTTCTCGTATCGAAGCCATTATTGCGTGGCTAATAGATGTGCATTTCGTTTTTAAATGATCTACTTGTCCTTTTCTATTTTTTACATATTACACATATACATATTAGTACATAAATAATAGGCATTGTTTAATAATTATAATTTCCAAGTAAATAATTGACTTTATAACGTACTGATAACCATAACTCACGCTTGACCTTGCATTAGGCCGTATATGACTGTACGATGTGCACTCTTCGCGCTCTACCTTCAAAACGGTTGGTTGTATGAAAAAAAAGTTTAAACAAAAGTTGTAGGGAATTTTATAGCCTACAACTTTTATAATAAATGCAAATCTCATTTAACCGATAGGAAGCCAGATATTCGCGAAAAACCGATTTTTGTGACCTTTGACCTTGAATATCTTGAGACGCGGACACGATAACGATTGTGACTTTTGAGACAACATTTAGAATGACAAAACAAAGGTTCATACCAATTTGCAGCTTATTATCTTTCATTCCGAGGTGAAAGCCCTAATATGACTGGGCTATACCCTCTTTCTACCCTTTACCTACGTGGGGAGAAAGGGATAGACAGATACAAGGGAAAAGTATGGACAATATATCATTGTTGATAATATATTGTATTTTTTAATTCTCCGTTTAAAGAAAAACTCCAGTTTCTTATTAAAATATCCAGTCTTTTTCATTTGGTGTTTGCTTTTTTATGCTACATATATTGTTAAATGGGCCATTGCGCTAAACCTACCAATTGTTTTATTTATTTTCAGTAAAAATTCCCGTATTAGAGATACCTACAGACAATGGTGATAAATATTTATTTGAAAGCGTCGTCATATGCGACTATTTGGATGAGAAATACGCAAGGAATCCACTACATTCGAACGACCCTTACGTAAAGGCACAGGATAGACTGCTTATAGAGAGATTCAATGAGGTAAGTGATTTGTTACTTTGTAGGTAAATAATTTGTATGGGTAATGTGTTAATACGCAATTACAAATGAAATGGGTTATTGGGTAATTACGAATTAAAAGGGTAATTACTAATTAAATGGGTAATCACGCATGGGTAAGCAGAGATCGAACGTAGCTCGTTTATCGCACGGCACAGTTAAAATCAATATAAAAAGGTACTTTATTCAATTTAGGTATTAAATAGGCACTTATAACTTGGTTTTCTTTTTTGTTAAAAATTGTCTTGCCATGACTAAGATCGTCATTAACTTGACACATGAAGATCAGACTTGTACGCACTTTTGTATGTACAGTACGAGTGGTCGATAGTTCGAGTCCCGCCGATTTAGAATTTTTTTAAACAGATTTTAAAGAACATATTTTTATGTTTGTTAAGGATTCACTTCTACCTCGTGTGAACTGTCACATGAATGTTTTATTTTATTTTTATATTATATATTTTTTGCATTTATATTTATTTCAGTTAATTAAAGGCAGTTTGGAGTGCTTCGACACAAACTTCGCTTTCGGCAGCGAACAGATTATACAGACTTTGGATATTTTTGAAAAGGAACTAGCGACTAGAGGTGAGTTTCGACGATACTTCTTTTGGCGTGAATATTTATTTGATTGCGAAAAAGTAGGGTTATGATTTTCGAGCGTATGCACGTATGTCTATTTCTTTGACACGCTTTGTTGCCTAAACGGGTTGATGGATTTTAGCATACGAGGTGTCATTAGATTCTTCTTAATTGTGGGAATGACATAGGTTATGTAATATTTAAGTACGACGTCTGTGAATCGAATAAAATGAAAAAACAAAAAAATTTTTTTGTTGAAGTCGGGTTTTTGGTTTCCTCTTTAATAATTTAGCTTGTTACTAAATTGGCAAACGAATACAACACGATAATTAAATAATTAGTTATATAGAGTGAGAATTTTTAACGCATCGTACGCTGGTTATGGGGTTTCGAATTACATCTTCAGTACTGAGACGCTCAAGCCGACCTGACATGCACGTGGTGCACTCTGCTGAGCAACGAACAAGGAAAAGGCGACAGCGGGATGGTCCATGTGTTCCAGAAATGTCCGTCATATTGACTCGCTTTTGCGTGTCGCGTTTCGGGATCAGCCTGTGCAGATTCAGTTAAATTAATAGAGGCCGGCATCAGCGGCAACCGTCGATGGATTACGATCTCTCGGTGGTCACCGTTGTGTTAAGCTTGTACTGGGCATACCATCAGGGACAGTAACGTCAATTTGCCGTGCCATTATAAAAAAAAAACGCGCCGCCATTTTAAGGTAGTGTCGCCGCATCACATGTAGGTAACAAAATCACGGAATTTCAATTTTGTTTAAATCATGACTCGGATTTACGCCCGTTTTAGTTTCAATTGCAGCTCTCGATAAGATTTATCGATTGCAAACACAAAACGTTAGAGTGGAATGGTTATTATGAATGTGTATAGTAGGGGTGACCAAAAACAAAAATATTTTTTTGTTGTTCTCACGTGAAAAAATATGTTATGTACTACCGAAAATCAAATGGATTACAAATTATTACATATCGTCATACCAAACTATTTGATCGTTCAAGGTGCATACTTCTTTGGCGGCAATCGGCCCGGCATGCTGGACTACATGATCTGGCCGTGGGTCGAGAGGCTCTATCTCCTGAGATGCGTCAACGAGAGGAAATTCGATGAAAAGAAATCGTATTTCCCCAATTTTGTGAGTATTAGTACTTTAAAAAAAAAATTGCAGTACAGTAAAGTGGCGTCACGTCACGACATTCGATTATGAATGATTTACATAATCGAGATATTTCGATGACGAGTGATCATTTATAATCGAGCCCTTTACGTATACTCAGAGGTGGGCGATTATGAATGATAACTAAACTGCGATATGTACTTATTAAAAATGTAGAGTGCGGTAAGCTAAAAAAAAGGTCACTCAGTTTTAAACAAAGTTCTTTCCAATAAGCTAAAAAGAAAAGATTGTTTTGTCTCAATAATTATAGTAGTAATAGTAACCATAATAGTTACTAATGGCTATAATCAGTATATCTTCATAATCGCCCACCGCTACCATGGGATCTACATTCATCAGTCGTCACTGTCATTCAGGCTTGGTCGAATGTCTCCTAACGTCATGTTTGAACGTTACGTTATGTTGTAGGAAGAAGGAAGACAGTGCCATGGCTTCACAGAACGGCAGATATGAGATATAATATTTTTTGTACGCCTCATACTGGTTGAAGTTGTGCTCTACTCTCGACACAACTGCCTGCACCACAACCATTTGGCACTTATACGATAATATGAGTAGATATATTTCAAGAGAATTGTTCAAATAATCTATCTCATATTCCGAAAAAAAAAAAAAAAAAAAAAAAAAAAAAAAAAAAAAAAAAAAAAAAAAAAAAAAAAAAACAATTTTATTTTGCAATAAAAAAAATTCGGATCGGTCCGGATTTTTTTTTAAGGTGCTTACGATAACGCCCGAAAAAAATGCACGTATCGAGACCGAGTTATTATTATTATCGTTAGAATAACATTAACCAGTTACCTATTTAATATGAATATCCTAGTACCCGTATCTTATTAATAAGATGATATTTTATTTAAAAAAGGTTACTATTTCCACATTTACAATAACAAGGGTGCTTTCTCATTTGTTGGGTGATACGAGGCGTGCATTTTTAGTTTTTTTTTGTTCGTACCGAGATGGAGGTTACCGTAAAACTGTGGCTCCGGAGCCCAGCTCGTGTGGTTCTGTCTGTGTGTCATTTTTATTTATTTTTTTGCCGCCGATTTTATATTATACTTTATTACTACTTCCCTTCTCTTGTCCGTCATTTTCAAAATGTTTCCCTAAGATTCTAAACATTCCCCATTTTCAATCATTCTTGTTCTAATACATTCCCTTATACTATCATATGTGGTAATTAGCGGTGTACCTGCGGCTCGGCACGCGTTTTTTACAACGCAGTAATTATTTACAGCCCTGTTTTTTTTACTCATATTGTTTACAACACATGTGCCGTGTCAATCGAGGTATAACGCATTTCCCGTATACAATCTTCAAATCGGTTGAAAATTATTATATTCTACAATTTCTATTGAATTATTGACGATTCTTATAGCCTCTTAATTAAGGTATGATGTATGCTTCCCGTCTACAAAATTTGATCAGAATCGGTTGAGAATTGATGAAAATTTAATTATTTCAACTTTTTTTTTTTAATTTCTAAAAGTAATGTTGACAATAAAATTTATATGGTCCATATTTTATGAAATGACAAACTTCTCGTGTACAAAATTTCATAAGAATCGGTCAAGCCATTTCTTAGTTAAATTCGGACATACAAACAGGCACAAAAATTCGTTATCAGTATCGTTCAAGTACATACGCCTATCGAGAAATTTGTACAAAAATTACCTGTACAGATAGAACTACAAACTTATTAATATAGATAAATGTTTATCCGCTTTTTCCCCCATTTCTTATATACGTACCTAAGGTCTTGCGTAGTATTTTTGATTTCGAACTATGCACAAGTTATATTTAGCGTTCTGTTAAAATTGATATTTTCTGCAGGCGGACTGGGGTGACCAGATGCAGCTAGACGAGGTCGTTAAGAAACACGCCACGTCACCACAGGAGTACTTCGATTATTACAAGAACGCCCGTGCGCATTCAATGGGTTATTACTTATAAGTATGCGTTTGTATAACTTTAAAACTTATTGTAACATATCTATTTCGGTAAAGGTCATCATACACGGCGACACTGGACCCTCAGTCTATAGACCGAGTGTCAAAGCGACATCAAGTTGCACTTCGTACACAGTGTTTTTGACACTTGAGCCTCGACACTAGCACCTTGAACCGATTGCGACACAAAAATTGCTTGTCGTGTAGACATACTCGAAACAGATGTCGACATTTGTGCCAAGTGTCAATTTAGTCGTGTATTTTATTAGCCTTTATGGGCAATCTGTCTCTAGGGTTGCCAATATTTATTTATTAGATATGGTGCTTTTTATTTAATTTAATATCTTTACGGTAACACCTTGTACTATATATATACAGTTGCTAACTAATTAGAGACGGATATTAACAAAATTTGTAAATGTAATTTTCATCTTTCTGGTATTGTAACTCGTTCACTGCCTCGGCAATTTCTGAGTGTGATTTTGTTATTTGCGATTGGAGGTCAAAAAGACCTAATGCGTGTCTGAACTTTACTGTCTGGTTAGATCTTTATAATTCACAGAGAAAAATTGGATGTAATTATGGTCATTTAATGATAAAGGTACGCATGAGGTCGTTTCGGCCTCATACTGCATTGTATTTTTTAAGTGAAATTAAGTAGTTGTGATTATATTTATAGTTGGCAACCCTAATTACAGCTTACGCTACGGTCAAACTCAAAAGTATCATATTGATTGAAGTAAAATTTAATAAAACATTATGTCCCATACAGGTGCCGGTCTAGAGGGAGGTCATAGGGGCATAACCTCCCACCCCTAACTTAATACACTTTTCAACGTACACAGAAAATCCTACATGTTTTTATAATGTGTTTAATGTTGAATGTTCTTGTAACTTCAACTAATGAACCCCTTCACTCTTCAACTTTAGATCAATGCCGGTTCTCATATATGTACATAATTATTCCCCTGTCCGGTCGGCACAAAGCATCTGATAACCCAACCACTGACTTCTCTCATTCTCTCAACAATTTTTAGATCATACAGCTTCTATGAAGCTTATGTAAAAACTAGAAGAGTCTAGAAACTTCTATATATATATTGTGAAACTACCATTTTGTTAATGAAACTTTAATTTTTAATGACTTACGTAGGCATGTAATAGGGAACATATAAAAAAAATACGTAAAAGTACTCGAAACCGGTTCGTAATATTAAAAAGTGTGCTTGTAAAAAAGGGACCTATTTCGTCAATTCAATGTAATGGCGGATTTAGTTTAGACTACCTACTTCCTAGGCTCCACCAATATGGAGCCTTTTTTTTCTTTTTTTTTATTTTAAAAAAAATCATTTATTTCTGTAACTTTACTGTTGTTTATTTGTACTTTCACGAAACTAAATCAAAACTTAAAATTTTGCTGCCCCTACAACTTTACTGACGTCTGAGCTAAATCCGTCACTGGTTACAGTATATATGTACACTACTACATCAATATGTCATACTCACATTAAAAGCCCTCACAGTGTGTGTGATCAATTAAAACTATCGATAAATTTCTGTTTGTCGCCTATCTCTACATTTAAGGTAAATAAAATTTCATAGACCTTTAGTTACTTATCTAATGCTATAACAACAGTTAAAGAGGACTATGGAAGTACCTAGAAAGACTGCAGTTGATGAGCCAAAAAAAAAAACTAAAATTATTTACAAAAATATCGACTCAAGATCAACGTCAATGTTTAAAAGCAGAAAATAGGACATTTCCAAGAGTTTAAAAAGATAGCTTTGTAATATTATGTTGAAATTGACTAATTGCCATTCAACTAGCTGCCTTATCAGTTATCTTTTTCACTTACGTGACAAATAGGGAAGATATATAGATATACCTATATTTGTACTATATGTAGGTACTTCCACTCTCTTTGGGATATATAGATTTCACGCTAGGGTTAAGCACGTGCCTCGTGAAGTATCGATAATTTTATATGTTATGGGACAGTTTTTCCTTAATTTTTCAAAAGTTATGATGTTGAGCAAATCCTATAGATTTTGAATTATTATCGACAATCTATCGAAAGGTTACAAGTTGCATCTCTATAATACCTGTTAGGGCGAACTAAGAAGTAGTAATCATTTTTTTTTTAATTGCGTTGACGAAGTATAGTGTAGATAATTTGACGGTTATTGTATTTAATTATTATACATGTCAAATAATTTAGGAAATGTTTTGATAACATTCATATAGATATTCAACTAACAGGCTAACATTTTTAGGTTATATTTATTCGAAAAATGTCAAACTATATTATTTGAAAACTCTTAGGGCGGCTTATGTAATTAGAGTAATTTGATTATGATATCAAAGTGTTAATTTGGTTATAAAACCACTAATAATTAATATCCTGCTTTACTTCACTGCCAGTTCATGTAGGTATGTAATAGTGTTGTTATAAAATATTTTGACTGTATCGATAACTAGATAAAAGGGACTGTACCTCTGCACGGAGAAAACGCTTACCGATTTCTGACAGTATATGAGCGAAAAATTATTTAAACGTATTTCATTTACAAATACAATTGGCACTAAATTAATAACTTCATCCCACTCACGTAGGAGTGGGCCCACACGATGCGTTGCAACATCGTAAGTCGACCCAGCCGCAATGTCGACGTAGCAACGTACAGATAATAACGCATCGTGTGGCCACACTATTACTCGACAAAATATCGCGAATAAATCGACTAATGCCAGCGCTAGATTTTATTGCGTATTTTAAACTGACATTGTTTTGTGATGATAATATCTGCACGTTTAAAGATATCAGTCTAGTTGAGTTATATTTTGAATTAATAACATGTAGGCAACAAATTCAGACGCAGGAAAGTCATTCTAATTTAAGCCTTATGGAAATTTACTTTAGATAATATTTTCAATGATAGGCGTACATCAGCTATAGCACCTACGATTCTAGAACAAAAGTTAATGCTAGTTGTTATACGTGTATTATTTTTTTCGTTAAAATTTCTAACAATTACAAACTCGAAGAAGTCGTGAGTTAAAATATATTAATAAATGATACATATAAAAATAATATTGTTGTAAATTAATTAAATCCATTACAGAATTAAATAGATATATATATATTGAAAAACACCCTTACAATATAAAGACTTTTATATACAAAGTGGAAAGAACCGAAAATGTGTAATACGGGGATATAAACACTTTATCTACCTTTAAAAAAAATCTTTATTATTAAGGTATAAAATACTAGATATTAATTTTTATATATAGTTTTTATTTGTGAAGGAACTCGAGATCTTCGCAAATTTACTTTGCTAATAACTACAATAACGTATAGTACGCTCATCATAAGAAACGTTGCATGAAGTATTCATAAAACGTAAATTGTTACGTTTCGCAAATTTAAATATAACAAAAAACGTGATAAACGCTAAAAAACATTTTCAACGACAAATATCTTAAATAACTTCCTACCTACGATGATATTTGAGAACTTCTTTTTTTCTTACTACGTGCAGCGTTACATTCTTCTTCTTCCTAACTTGGCAACCAACTCTTTATTGAAGACCATTAGTGCCATTATCAAGTTAATATAGTGTCCTGTGTTATGACGATTTCAGTATCCTAACAAGATGGTGGCTCCCTTGTTAGTACTTTCTAGGGAGTTTTTGTGGCACCTCAGAATGTATGCTTTCAGTTTAAATTTATAATCCAGTTCACTTACGCACAAAACCCAAACTATATCATGCAAAACGCCACCAATATTACATGGTATAGGGCCAAAAACCTAATTAAATTAATTAAAAATAAAAACCACAACATGTCATTTCAAGATGAGCCGTGTACGTATGCCAAGTGTTCCAGCATTTAAAGCATAATATGTTATCGATAATATTTTGCTCTAACAAAGAATCTATGCCACATCTCTAAAATAAAAATTAGATATGCAGTTTCATGCAACCTTTGATATGATGAACACAGTAGGTATTGTGTATCGTTTTTATACTTGTGATTTATTTTTTCGTTATATATTTAAAAAAAATAGTACGGGGCAAATAATTATAAAAGAAAAAAAAAAGGTTGTTTTCGGCATTTGAATGCATTTACGGAAAAAAGTGTTTTGTTTTTTTATTTATTGGTGTGTACTTAAATATGGCGGTTAAATTTTACGTTGAAATTTTGGCCACTATTAATCGTTTCATTTTATGAATAATTTGTAATTGGTTGGTGATTGATTGGTTACGTTTCGTACACGGAGCCTAGACCTACGATTAACGATCTGTTCCGATTTTGCCACAATAGCGCTGAAGCTAACGCCAGCGCAGTCTACTGGAGAAAAAATAGTTTTTTTAATACTATGCTCCGTGGTTTCATATAAAATATACATAATATTTTCAAAAATATACATCAGATTATGTAGGAGCTTTATTGGCGCAATCTGTCGTAATTGACAAATCTTCAAAAATATCCGATCGTACTGAATTGACGTAATCGAAATAAGTTAATCCAAGGCGATTATTAGGCTGGTGGTTATTAGCAATAAAACTGTTTTTTTTTTTTTCAAGTATATTGATCAGTTTATTACCGGTTTACCGCACCAAACGGCAGTGTGTACTACGCCTTAGGAGCACCAAAACGCTAACTTAGTCATTATCTTAAATATAAGATCTGTTTTGTTATCTAACATAATATTAAGATAAGAACAAAATATTAAAAACATATTTTTTTCTAATTTTTCAAGTTTTTTTTTTGTTATCTAAAGAGATTTAAGATTATTATAGGTTAAGAATAATTATAAAGTATATTTTGGTGTAATGAATAAAGTTATAATTTTAACTAAAGACAGTGTATCTAGAAGTTTAATAAAACTGCGCTGGAAACCAAATACTGCTTTGTTTTATTTTGCTGACGCCGCCATACCGGTGCTAATTTTGCATAACTGTAAAATGCGGTTAAATATATTTTTTTACTTAGTAGTTACATAAACATTTAAATCATTAAATGCATAGTGATGTATTTATAAAACAATAAATTTTTAGTAAATATTTATTACGCACCTTTATAATCACTTTTTTGTTATGGCGCCGCAGAAGCACTCACCAGTGTCAATGTTTTTAAAGTTGAAAGTTTTCATTTAATTATATTTACAAAGATTGGCTTAGATCTCCTAAATAAACAGCCGGCTACATTACAACGTGTAACAGTATCGGAAACAAAATTAAAATTCGAGTACATAAAACCGACGATATGCATCTACTGTATTAAAAAATGTTGCATGCACAAAAATGAGGAGATAAAACCGTGTCAACCAACTCAACATGGGACAAATGCCTAATAAAGCATAATAAATCTTTATCGTGGGAGCAGTGATATATGTGACACGCGGAGCGGCAAAATAAATTTAAATGAAACGAGAAAGTTAAAATATATATTGACCTCCCAAGTGTACGTCCTTTTTTTAAAGTTATACTTCTTTTGTCGCGTTTAGTAGAAGGCAATTGAGAGATGCGCGCGCATCGCTTATCGGAAGTGTGACGTAAACTTTGCCATGAATGTTATTCATTTTACTGACTTTTTTGTGTAAAAATAATAGGACGTTGCTTTAAACAAACGTTCAGTGTAAAAGTCAGTAAAATTAATGTACTTTATCATCTAATTTTTTTTCGCACGCGGTGTAAAATTTTTGGAGCTATCTTTGTTTTGTTACGCTAATTAAGCATATTTTTTTATGCATAAAAATAAAATATCTTGGGAATACACTAAATACACTGCACCTCTACATCCTAGGTTCCAAAATATTTACCAAATTAATTTGATAAACATTGTCAATGGTTCATATAAACTGTAAAAAATATTTTTACGATCCGCCGCGCCGCCGCCACGCCGCGCCGCGCTGTCGCCCCTAGACCAATAACCAGAGGAGTCAAACTCAATCGAACGCACTACTGACAGCTTTCATCATTTTTTAAAAACTGACCATAGACCAAACCAGAGGAAACTGACAACCTCTGGTTAATGGTCTATGCTGACAACTTAGATGTGGTGTCACAGTCTATCCATAGCTCGGCTGTCTATGATGTTACTATGTGTTGCAGATAAATAAATAAAAAACCGCCTACCAAACTGGTGGCCAATGTGTCGCGGAGCGTTCGCAAAGCGTTTTATTTCACTATTCCAAAGAGACTATTCATCCAACAACACATAAATCGTATGTACCTACACATCACTGCTTTTACCCGACTGCGAAAAAGGAGGGTTATGTTTTTCGAGCGTATATAATATGTATGTCTATTACTTTGACACGCTCTGTAGCCTAAACGGCTTAGTGGATTTTAGCATACGAGGTGGCGTTAGATTCGTCCTAATCATAGGAGTGACATAGGCTATATAATATTTATGTGCGTGGTCCGGTAATCAAATAAAAAGCAAAATTAGAAAAAAAAAATCAAGTGTTCTTATGCAATCGGGATTTTTGTTTCCTTTTAATAATTTCGCTTGTTTAAATGCTTATAATGGTTTTTTATATGTTTAAGGGATAAAAGTCTCATATATTTCTAGTTTTATTTTTGAACACTGTAAAACAACATTAATTTTTTTATTAGCTTTATGGTGCAAATATTAAAAATTATTTCATTATTAAAATTTTTCTTTTTTTTCCTTTATAACATTAGGGTCTACTGTGCCACTCTAAGATTAGGTAGTTTGTATAAATGAAACATACAATCAGAAGGTTGAATATAAAGTGTATTTTGTTCTAAAATGTTCGGGTCTTTATAACCGAACATATGTGTCTGTATATATGTGTGGAGAATCTGGTCCCTTGTTCCTTGCTTGCGTGTGGTCAATGCAGTGTGGACAATAGATGTCGTAGCCCAACAGATGCGGTAGCAGGTCGAGCGCCATGGTGCCGAGGAGCGTCCGCTTGGGGTATTGTTCTCGGCCGATCCCTTTCGTTATTTATTGCGTTATTAATGTTGCGCTATTGTGAAGACGAAGTATCGGTGCTAGTCTTCCGGGTGGCATCCTGTGGAGCGCTTCCTCAATGCGGTAGGTTCGCATGTGTTTAACGCAAGGATGAGAACGTATTTGTGATTGATAATATTATTTAGATTGGTAGAAGCTACAATAACGTTTTTGTTTGTTGCCGTAACCATAGGTATGGTATACTAAATAGTAGATATTTTCCAATATACAGGGTCGTCCAGAGAGAAATGCACTTTTGAAAATTCAAGGAAAAAACTGTATAATTTTTTAGAACTTGTATTTATTATAATTTTAAAGATAATTAAATGAAATTTATTTTAAAAAAAAATTACATCTTCTAAATGGTGTTCTTGACGGTTACAGCATTCTTCCAATCTGGCATCAAAATTTTGGAAAACTTTCTTTAGAATTTCTCTTGAAATGGATTCCATTTCTTGCCGAATTTAGCTTTAGTTGCTGCAGAGTTGTTGGATTATTAGAGTACACTTTGCTCTTTAGGTAACTTCATAAAAAGAAGTTTTCTGGAGTGAGATCGGGGCTTCTTGGTGGCCAGGAGATGTCACCCCTGCGTGAAATTAAATTTCGTGGGAACATCTCCCTTACCACGGCGATGCTCTCGTTTGAAGTATGACATGTAGACCCATCTTGCTGGAACCAAGTGTTCCTGTTATAGCCTCGAGATTCTTGCAGCTTTGGAATCAAAAAACTTCTCAGCATGGCCGTATAGCACTCTGAATTGACGGACACAGCTTGGCCACGATTGTTCTTGAAAAAAAATAGTCCGACGATTCCCCATCTTGCAATTGCGGCCCAAACTGTAACTTTCGGTAAGTGTAGCGGCTTCTGATTTTTCAATCGAGGATTTTCTGCTGCCCAATATCTACAGTTCTGCTTATTTACAAATCCGTTAAGGTAAAAATGGGCTTCATCTGAGAAAAGGATGTAATTGAAATTACTGAATTCATTGCGCATTTCATTTGCGAATCTCAATCTCGATTCGAAGTCTGCTGCCATTAGTTCCTGCACTAGCTGTATCTTATAAGGATGTAATTTCAAATCGAGCCACAAAATTCGCTGCAAGGACGATCTAGAGATTCCCAAAACCGATGAACGTTTGCGCTCTGACATTCGTGGTTTCGCGCTTACAGATTCTCGAACATGCTGAATGTTTTCATCGGTCCGTGATACTCTTTGACGACCCCGAGGCCGCAATTTTGCGTCAATCCTGTGCTTTCGAATCTTTCAATGCATTGCTTTATTAAATTAGTGCTTGGACACTCACTGATGCGCCGCAACTCGTATTCAACACGGTAAAGCCGTCGAACATACACATAAGATCGAGCATTCTCATAAAATGCGCGGACACAAAACGCGCGCTACTCTCCCGTGTAATGGCTCATGGTAACTAAAATTACAAAAACTTCGCTACGCACGGCTGCTATCCTCGCGCCCTTCCATTTTGTCGTTTAGAAATGCGCGCAAAATCAAAAGTGCATTTCTCTGTGCATTTTTCCCTGGGCCACTTGTATTTTCAGATTAGTTTAAAGTATTAGGTGTGCTTTTAAAAATAGTACAATAATTATTACTGTACTATGTTGATAATATTAAATACTACATGTGCCCGTGGCTTCGCTCACGTGGACTACAGAATGCCCGCTGGAATTTTACTCCCCAAAAGTGCTTATTGTGGGTGTTCCTTAAAAGATAGACGTATAGTCTCTCTGACATTTTTGTAGGTCTTTTTAATGTCTAGTACATTAATTTGCTATGTCTCTTATGGTTTAATCAGCGTAAGCCATTTCAACGCTCGAATTGATTCCCCGTGACTAGTTTTTTTTTTATTTGTGCGGAATCCTAATTCTTTTTCTAAAAAAAAGTAGCCTAAGTTACTCCATATAATATCAGCTGTTTATCAGTGAAAGTCCCGTCAAAATCGGTCCAACCGTTTCCGAGATTACCCGGAACAAACAGACAGACAAAAATTTTAAAATTTTTTTTTTTTGTTTAGGTGTCGTTATATACTTTCAATATCATTTACTAAAAAACTGTTGTTTTGACATTACAAACAGCAACTTAAATTTTATTTTATTGTATAGATCAGTTGATATAACAATAAATCAAATATTTTCATGGTTACTTTTTATATTGATAAGAGATGGCGCTATCACGATTTATTTACTGGGTATCTTTGATTTTTTACATCGTCTTTATGGGTCTATTTTTCTAAACGAATTGTGACTTTATTTATTTGTATTGATAAAGATTAAATGTTTGGCTAAATATTCAACAGATGGCATAATGCATAGTTCTTAGAATTTGGAAATTAAATAATAATAATAATGTATTTTTTTTATAAAACGTCATGAAGATGTAAATAATTGTCACTTGTTTTTCTGGACTTTCTTTACTCTTCCTAATTAAGTCTTACAAAGACTGGGTCCTATTTGCAGCTACCGCTACATAATTCTAATAGATATTCGGTAACATATTTCACCAACTACTGCTACAAAAAACATATATTACCACCATACATACTAATACCAGGTAGGTAGATAGATACCTACCTTAAAATAATGAATCCTTAAAATGGGGTAGATTACTCCATTTTGAAAGTACCCACGAATTTTAAGGATTCTTCGAATCGGTGACGTCTAATTCCACAATAAGCCTACCGTTACTGCATTGCAAATTCTACACAAAACACTTCCTTGATTTAGAGAAATATACTTATAATTATTGGCTATCAATTGATAACTACTGTGCTTTTTAATTTTATTTCGTACGTAGGGACTGGCCTCGTGCTCGTATACATTTTAAGATGCGTTATCTACGCTGTTTCCTTGACCTTGCCAAATTTTGTATCGACTATTGATGCTCTTAACACTGTGCATTTTACAATAAAAACTTATTTAATTTTGTTCCATAAACTCTTTTGTGTTCTTCTTCTTCTTCTTCCTAACTTGGCAACCGGTCCTCTTTAATGAAGACCATTACTGCCATTATCGAGTGAATTATTATGTTATAACACAATTCAGTATCCTAACAAGATCCTCTTTTGTGTTGTAAAAATTAAACGCATTTTACGTTCAGAAACCAATGACACGTTGGTAATTTCGCATGTTTGATGTTTTGATAAAAATTCCTAAACATAATTTAACAACGTCAACCAGATAGCGAAATTATCAGTCAATGGTTGATCGTGAGTTTTTTTAGCGAAAACATTTATTTATTAATTATAATTTTGTTAATTACTCACAAAAATGCCTTTAATACGTTCCGCAAGTTTTAATTTATTTGTTGAAATCTTAGTTCGCATCGCTTTGATGTCAGCATTTTGGTAAGTTGTGTATTTGTGTCCATATGTTAACGTAAACAAATATAATATTTCAAATAATGCTATCAATGAAATCAATAGATATAGGATACTTTTGTCTTAAAAACGTTTATTCATTTTTCTATAAAGGTCGATATAATGCATAGGTTTAACTTTAAAAACTATGTTTTATAATAAAAAATGGTGATTTAATTTAATCATGAATGTGACTCATATTTTCTAGGTACATATCTAAAACATCTGACACCTATGTCATTATTTTCAATAATACTCTTGTAGTTCTATGAATTCGTAAAACACACAAAAACCACGTTATTCTGCTTTATATTTATTAAATTAGAGTTGCGCGAAATAAATTTCGAAGTTTTGAAACTAAACCGGTTTGTTTCATTATCAATTGCATCTCTTGGATTCTCCCGTGAGGACTTGTTCTATTGTCTATATCATGGCGAGTAAGTTGTTCATCATTATTCTCTCTTCACCATTCTATAACAGTACCACATTTCCTGGTCTTTGGAGTCACAACTTTACAGTAGGTTTTAATTCAACTCAAACAAAAAAAAAAATACAGTTTGCCATACCATGAACCTTAATAACCTTGGTTGTGTTTCTGTGGTGAGTAGGGTTTCCAGAGCTCTTTGGGTTAGGGAGGTTCAATGTTGGTAATGTACTAGTGATTCCTATGGTAACACAACAGTTCATAAGCTTACAGTAGGTAACTGATTACCATCAGGCGGGCCTTAAGCATGTTTGCCACCAGAAGAGGCATTTATGTAGGCAGTATAATAGTGACAACTGTCAATTAATTTCCAATCTCTCAATGATCACCATTGTTTTTGGATTTTACTGAGTATACCATCAGGCATGCTGCAGCACTTAACTATGCCACTGTAAAAAGTAAAAAAAGAAGAGATTTTAGTATACTTACCTCAACACATACATCTTGATACTGTATACAAAATTAATGTGGCTTATGTTTATGGCAATGACAGATAAATGAAACAATTTGTTTTTTTTTAAATTAATCAGAATCTCTTAGGGGTTTGCTTGTATTGAATTTTTTTAGGTTTTAGTGTTAAAGCTCACCAAATGTTAAGCAAATGTGGCCTAAGACAAGTAAGTCTAGTGGGGAGCTGTCAAATGCAGCTGCTGGAACACACATATAAGTGCATTGTGACAGATTTTCAACTTTAACAAGAATTGAAAGTTTTGAAATTTAAATTTAAACTGCCTAGTGGTCATAAGTGCGACTGCTATGAGCGAGGTCCTGGGTTCGAATCCCAAGTTGAGCAAAGTGTTATTGGGTTTTTCCTATGAAATTCTCAGTAGCAGCTCGGAGTTTGGTTTCGTGCCTGCTTAATGGCAATAAGCTCACCCCCTATTACATGGGAACTAAAACATACTCAGTGAACTGTGGGTGTACATTAGTACACCTCTGTCTAACCCTTCGGGGAATACAGGCATGTATGTATGTATGAAAGATGTGAAGCTGACATTAAAAAATTCTCTACCACCATAAACTTGGCTTGGAAATTGCTTGGTTTTGTAAAATGTTTGTACAGACTATTCAAAAATATTTAAGTAATAGTATGTGCGTATAATGATTTAGTTTGAAGCATCTTAGAGTATGCATCATCAGTTTGGAATCCTTAATACAGAGTTCTCAGCATGTGTATAGAAAGAGTACAACACATTTTTACAAAATTTATAGCATGTAAGGATCCAAATTGTCCATACTGAACCAATTATGAGACTAGACTAAAACATTTTAATCTCGCTAGTTTAGAAAATAGATGGAATTTTTTTTACATATTACTTCTTCACAAACTCACACATGGTAATGTTGATGCACCAGATCTGATAAATAAAACTTCTAGGCCTCCGAGGGATCCTTTGGAGTGACTAAAATGAGAACAAAATTATGTTGCCCCTTAAATCGGATTCAAAAAAGTTACAATGCAGTAAATGACATTAACATTTATCAAGGCTCTTTTAACATTTTTACCATTTGTATTCATAAATCTTTATTGTGTAATATTTTTGTAGTATTGTTCAATTGTTTGAATGGTAACTAGTTTTATTCTGCATTTTATGTCTTATTCCCTTGTTTCTTTATAAAATTGTATAAATAGCGTTGAACATACAGGCCGGTATGACAGCGGTGACCGTCGACGGATTACGATCTCTCGGTGGTCGCCGTTGTGTTAGGATTGTACTGTGCTCACCATCAGGGACAGTACTGTCAATTTGTCGAAATAAATGAAAAATTATTATTATTGATATTATATGCAATAATATCATTCTGACTAATGCAAATATTAATTTTACACATTATAGAATGTAAATAATAAAATTACCAGCTCTCATACTCAATAAACAGAATGTTAAGAGATGGGGTCTTGAACTAATTTTTACTAGCATCAACAGATGGCATTCCTAATGAAAAAGTGTTATAAATATATTTTTACCATTGACACTCGAAAAAGGGAATTTTATTCATCAATAACAGTGGATAAAACACTCTTTTACTCAAAAGAGAATTTTTTTTTTTTGAAATTTATAACTAAATTATGTATAAAAAAAATGCACGTATACGTGTTCTATCACTATGTGTATGGTGGTCGCGATGTTTATCATCTTTATCTCAACTTTTTCTTATAAATGTAAATTTTCTTTGTAAAAAATTTTTTTCTTTCTTCCTTTCTCTCTCTCTCTCATTCTTTCTTTCTTTCCTTCTTTCTTTATAACCCGTTTCATGACCGCATTTACACTGACTGATCTCTAAGTGCGAAAAACTAAAAATATCACTGCCTAAGAACTACTCTATAATTCTTCGCTGCTCTCAGGATCCAACTCAGTCCCTTGAATTAAATTCCGTCTTTTTTCACTTGTTGTCTAATCTACTATTTTAAAATTCATTTTAAACTATTTGGCCATGATTGAACAACAGCAGGGAACATAAGCCTAAAAATGATGTTTGAATCATAAATTTTTAAGAAGAAAACACTTTGGGTCTCGTAGATTGCTACAGCCTTGGAGTTGAGAAGTTAATGGAGCTATGGCATTGCCAGCAAAGTACTTTGAGAAATACTACATTATTTTCAGCTATTTGGAAACAATGTCTCCATTTGTCCGAGTGATACACCAGTCCGATTTGGAGACAACATACAAATATCCGCGGGTTGAATCATACGTGCCAGGAAGTATGCTGTGGGCAGTGGTATTCTCTGTACCATGTGGACTGTCATTGCTCGCCTGGGCTGGATGTAATGACTGCAATGATGCTTTTGAGGTAAGGACAAATTGTTATGGAGAATTATTTAAATCAACCAAACCACTACCTACTTAGTCATAATAAACTTTGAACACTAAAAAGCTAAAGAAACTTGAGATAACCACCAAGTAAAGTATAAATAAAGGTTCAAATATTACGTAACGCGATTTTTTAAGCTCCCTCCCCTCATATAACGCGCCGTAACATTTTTCTGTACTCCCCCTCCTTAAACGTTAAATAACACCCAAGTCAACAAAGTCAGCATGAGAGCTTTTATAGGCCAAGAGCAACTGATGATGCAAATCTCCCTGTTTTGAGGACATTACAGTATGAACTCATTTTAACAACACTGGACTATAACCATACAGTCGTGGGATTCCCCGTAAAACAAACGAAAGGGGTTGTCAACTTGGGAGAACAAAATAAAAATGACGTACAATACAATCGAGGGGTTCCTCGTAAAACATAAACAAAAAAGGGTGGGGATCTTGGGAAATTTTCATTACCTAATTTTTTATATAAATTAAAAGGCAATGTTATTTAAGGCGTTGTTCGAATCCCCTCCCGCCTTTGTAACGCATCGTAACGTTTTACAATAAGCAAATTGCGTTGAGTAATACTTGAACGCTCTCTAATTTCTTAAATCAAAACTTAAAGAAGATCAGAAAATCCATAATGAGTGCGTTAATAAGATACAAGGTCAGTAAGTTTGCTAGACAACTAAGATATTTTGTAAAACGTAAAGCATAGAAATAAATAGATGCATATTATTTGTAATGTTTAGGAATCTACTAAGACTAATTTATATTAGTATTTTTTATTTCATTTTGTAGTAAATTTATGTCGTACTTTGTGCCCGCGGCTTCGCTCGCGTGGAAGACAGAAGAACGCGTAATGCTTGTAAAAATCGTAGTTTCTTAAAACTTTAATAACTTTTTATTGAATGAAGATATCGTGAGATATATATTTTTATATAAGGAACAAGCAACTATGGTGTAAAACAAAAAAAAATGATTACGATGGCGTCTCTATCCGTACTGCTCATCACCAAACTTGGGTGTGGTCCGTTAACCGCGGTAATGCGCAGTGGTTGCAATATTGCTGTCTCTGTCTATTATTATTATTACTTGTATACAGAATACAATAAATTGTTAATATCTCTAATTACAGTTATTCAATTACAATAAAAACTATTTCACATTAATGTAGACATAAATACCTATTCAAAAACACTAACTTTAACATTATAGGTTAATAAACACGGGAGATATAAAGCATTAAACATTGCAACCTTAAAACGTCTTGTGATTCGTTATACACGTACTATTTGAGCTTACACACGTTATAAAATACATACGGAAGGCTATTCTACCTATATCACGCGAAACATTATGTATAATTTTTACAAAATATGAATTATTGACAATATATTATTTTAGTACTTTAAGTGATTATTTTTATTAGATTGCGCACATTTTCATGACTTATATATTGTTCTTACATACCTACACGCTATAGTAACATATTCAAAACATTAGAAACATTTAATTATTGATCGTTTGTGCAAATTATTCATCCTTACAACTTATATTTACAAATGTTATTCTTATATCATTACGCTTAGGCTTATGCGTCGCTAACAAAGTAGTTTTTGTGTGATGTGCTCACAACGGAAAACCGCAATTATTTTATTTATAAACTAGCGGTGCCCGCGGCTTCGCTTACGTGGACTACCGAATGCCCTCGATCAGGCACGCGCGAATCGTGCTACCTCCGCGCCCGGTAATTTGCTTATTGTGGGTATTCCTTAGTAGGTAGACACATTGTACTCTTACCGACTTTTTTGTAGGTGTTTTAATGTTTATAAGTATGTAGTAAGTACATTATTGTGATATATCTCAGGTTTACTAAACGTAAGCCATTTAAGCGTCCGAATTAATTAACCATGACTAGTTTTTTTTTACTATTTGCGCAGAACTCTAATTCTTTTTCTAAAATACAAGTAGCCTAAGTTACTCCTTACAACATCAGCTATCTGTCATTGCAAGTCCCGTCAAAATCGATCCAACCGTTTCGGAGATTACCCAAAACAAACAGACAGACAAAACTTTTAAAAATGGGTTTTTTGTTATAAGTAAAGTAAAGTTATACTTTCATGTGCATTTAGTAAAAAAGCTGTTATTTTGACAGTACAAACAGACACTTTAATTTTATTAATTGCTTAGATAAACGAGATAATAGGTATAAATTTAAAAAGTTTATATTTTTGATACTCGATCTCGCAAAAACGGCTGAACTGATTTGGATGAAATTTGGCTTCCATCCACCTCCATCTCGGCACGAACTAACAAGTTTTTTATGTCTTATTTTTGTGGTACCATCCCTCGGCCAATGTGTTCCCTCCTTCTACGACATCTGGTCCTTCAAGCGTAACGTGAAGAGGTATTTATGGAGGGCTTACATGACAGGGGTGAATGCTAATGGATTACGATCTGTCAGTGGTCGCCGTTGTGTTTGAATTTTACTGTGCTTATCAGTGGGTACCGTCAATTTGCCGAGCAACTGTATTATGCTGTCACTTTTCGTTGAGTGACAATGTCAATATTTTGGGGGTCTAAATTCAATGACACTAGTCAGTTTAAGATTCGCAGTATTATATAATTTAATTTAATATATTAGTAACAATTATTATAGATAAATTTTAGCTTTCTGCACTCTTCTCCATATAAATTTTAACCATGCCAAATTTCAGTCTTCCGTGCACGCAATACGCTTAAAATGGTACCGAAAGCTTTTGCTTCACGTATTAATATATAGATAAAGGTCAATACAATATTTTACTTTATTAAAACAATACGTGAAGCCAGAATTTGTAAATAGACATCAACAGATGTCATTATATTTGTTCAATATCATTTTCATATTAAATACTATCAGAATGCTTGCAGAATGCCGTTGATAGGGCAGATCGAATCCTATTACCCTCGCTCCCGGTTATTTTCAAGATAAAAATTCTTAATGTGAGTGATCCTTAGTAGATAGACATATGCTATCGTTGACTTTTCGTAAGTAGTAATGGACGCGTCCAAATATATATACAACACGTACGTTTAATGACGTAATTGTGTCAGTTCGTATTTTCTTATTTCAGATACTGCTGGCGTGGTCTTTAGCTTTGGGAATTAACGGAGTTTTAACGGATTCTGTTAAGCTAATCGCTGGTAAGTTGTGAATGCACTCGAATGGTGCGAAGTTCTCGAATTTCAATACCTATTAAAGTTTTTTTTTTCTATTTTATTTCCACCTAGGAAATTAACAATCACTGGAAGTTATGCGGGATCTTTAATTGTTATGGTTTTCGTTATAACTCATAAATTTATGTTAAAGCAGAAATATACTTTTCCATCACACTTGCACGTAACAGTGCCCATAATATTGCAGGCTGTCTTGGCTAACCCCCTAAATAAAACCCGAGGGGCCTTTTTTGCGTTAACGCCCGAGGGCGTAATGGCTTTTGCAATTGATGTAATCTTTTTACAATCCATTTGGTTTTTCTTCTTCTTCTTCTACTTCCTAACTTGGCAACCGGTCCTCTTTAGTGAAGACCATTACTACCATTAGCGAGTGAATTACAGTGTCATGTGCTATGACGATTCAGTATCCTAACAAGATGGTGGCTCCCTTGTTAGAACTTTTTAGGAAATTTTTGTGGGGTCTCGGAGTGAATGCTTTCAGCTTATATTTATAATCCACCTCACTTATGCACAAAAACCAAACTATATCACATAAAATGCCACCAATATTACATAACACAGGGTCAAAACCTAAGCAAATGAATAAAAAATAAAAATCACAACATGTCACTTCAAGATCCCGCCAAAAACTCATCCATTTGGTTGTGTGCATTTCTGCGCTTTTTACGTTTCCGAACGCAACATATTTATTTGTATTATCTATGGAACACTAGCCTTCCAACCGCATAAAATAAAACTTGTCTTCACAAATTATGTAATGGTTGAGTTGACTAGTATTGTGAAGTAATATTAATTTTTTGACATTAGTTTAATTATTTACTCGCTATTGTGATGAAAACATTGTATGTTACACGGGCGGTACGAGAATTACGAATTATATTTCTATACCTGAGACTCTCATGCACGTGGTGCACCCTGGTGATTTTCGAATGAGGTAATGGAGATAGCGGAGCGACCATCGTGCTTGAGGTGAAAAGTCTGTCATAGTGTCTCGATTATGTATGTCGCGTTTCGGGATCAGCTTATACATATCCAGTTAAATGAATGCAGCCCGGCATGACAGCGGCGACCGTCGACGGATTACGATCTCTCGGGAGTCGCTGTTGTGTTAGGATTGTACTGTGCAAAAAAAAAACAAGTTTTCATAGTCTTAGGTGTTGGTAGCCATAAATTCTGTATAGTGTTGTAATTATTAGAGATGCGCCGTGTACTTGTGTATCACTCGGTACTTGGCATACTCGGCCATTTTTGTAGTACTCATTATTGGCCGAATAATTCTGTTTGACTGCCGAGGTACTCGAAAAGAACTCAAAATTTATATATAACCTTACCTCTTTACAATATTAGTGCAAATTGGGCAATGTAAGTTAAATCATGTAAATAAAGCGAGTATATTTAATTATATAATCAGTGTTTATTAGTATGAATCAAGTAGTACAAATAAACAACTTAAAAGAAGGAACTTTTATCTCGGGATAATAAATTTTCTTGGCCCAATTCTGATTTAAACAGAGTAATTGTAAACATGTTTTTGCGCCTAATACCTAGGTAGTGTATTCAGGTCGGTTAACCCAGTGGTCGGCAAACTTATTAGCCAGGGAGACAAACATGCACATTGCACCAATAAAAAAAAAATTGGGAGCCAAGTCTGCTTGTTTAGCAAACTTTTTTTACACTAAATAAAACTGAATTTCATACTTAATAAATATTTATTAATGCGTATAATGTGCTTGCATCTCCTTGGCCAAAGAGCCGCACTTTGCCGACCACTGGGTTAACCTAATATCGAGTAATACTCGGTACTCTGTTACTCGGCGCATTTCTAGAGTAATTATATATATTGTTGTATCCAGGACGTCCTAGGCCTGATTTCTTTTACCGTTGCTTCCCGGACGGTATAGCGACGAGCGACCTCCAATGCACCGGCGATCCTATGATCATCATGGACGGCCGGAAATCATTCCCGAGCGGGCACAGTAGTTGTGAGTTATCTTTTATTAAAAACCTTTGTCAACGACCGGTATAGACAGTTTAACTCATTTGCACGCGCGGCCTCATGTGCGCATAAAGCGTGTATAGATACAGTGACTACGTGAGCGTGTCAAGATGTACAGTCAAGTACACAAGAGAATTCCATTAACTATTTTACTTATATTATCTCTAGATTCTTTATATCTTTTTTTTTTTCAAAATTAAAATAAATCAACAGCTCAGTTAGGTAAATGCATGTTTATTGAACATATTATTCCGTATCACTGCCACTAGAAATGCCAAATAATGATCTTTCGTTTTCCTATTTTTTTTCTAATATAAGACACTGAACACGAACGTGCCATAAAATTAATTAAAATTGTCTGTTTGTATGTTTGGATATAATTTAAAATTTGTACACGGGAAGCTATGTAATTGACGCAAATAGGCCCATATGGACGTCGAGTTACGGATAATAATAACTAACTAGCGATCGCCCTAAGGTCGAAATTCGACCAGAGATTTTTTGATCATAGACTATTTTCTGTTCGACATTTGCAGTATTTATGAACCTAAACTATGAATATTATCTACATAACTTGCTGTCACTTTTCATTAAGTGACAATGTCAATATTCTGAGGGGTCTAAGTTCAATGGCATTGGTCAGGTTAGGATTCGCGGTATTAATTAACTTAATTTAATATATTAGTAGCAGATATTATAGATAAATTTTAGCTTTCTGCACTCCTTCTCCATATAAACTTTAACCATGCCAAATCTCACAATCTTCCGTGCACACAAAACGCTTAAAAAGGGGTAGAAAGCTTTTGCTTCACGTATTAATATATAGGTTACTGCGTAATAAACGCGTGCGAACCAGCAGGGCCCGGCTAGTTTAATATATATGTATTTTTAATCCTTTTTTCTAATTATTGTTTTTGGGTAGTGTCATTCTGTTCCCTGGGTATGGGTGCCGCGTGGGCTTGCGGTCGCCTCCGCACACTGTCTCGGAAGCGCGGCAGCGGGGTACGAGTCCTGTGCTGTTTGGCGCCACTTACCGTCGCGGCAGCTATCGCGCTGTCCAGGACCTGTGACTACCATCATCATTGGGAAGGTCAGTGCCTTTAATTGTATCTATATCAGTATTATAAAGAGGTATAATTTATAGGTTTTAATTTTGATATTTTAATTAACGTCATGGACTGTTAGTATTGGTAAAACATCGATTAACAATCGATTAATCGATTGTCATGAGGGCTACCGAACAATCAATCGTTGAAATCAAAACATTCGATTATTAATTTCCAATACAGAAGTTTCGGAATACACTATGACCTTTTGGTTTTTTTTTTGCTGTCGTCTTTGAGAACGGTCTGACGTAATTCCGTTTAAAAAACAATGTATTAATAATTTGTTTAGATCGTGGTTAAATATTACCCCAAAACAAAGGCAATAATTAAAAAAAAAAACAATAATATTCCAGACGTGCTCGTCGGTTCGATTCTCGGGTACACAACGGCAATACTCTGCTACCGGCAGTACTACAATCCTCTATCATCAGAATTGGCCGGGATTCCCTACATAGTCTCCAATTCGAACCTGGTCAAGTACTTCAACGGGAAGCCTGACGTTAGCCCACTGAAAGACAACAAGGAGATTGAATCGACACCCTTGTTAAACGGTAAGAAGGACGACAAGTGGATATAATTACGTATTTTGGTGTTCATGGTGGAATTGAAAACAACTTTACCGGTTTTACGGGATTTATACTCGGCAAGATTAAAAAAACCGGTTTTTGGAACCGTTACCGGTTCTGTTCGTTTTCGAATCGGTTTTAAACTGTTGTAAATCGGTAATTAATTTAACGCATAAGTGATCATGAGTGATAAGCGAAATTTAAAAAATACTTAACGAAATTTATTATTATTTCATCTTAAAACTTATTGAATAAGTTTCCGAAACGTGATATTGGATTTACCGACTTTTAAAATGTTTTACAAACTATTAAAAAAAGTTTATTTTTCAATGAGCCATTTAAAAGTCGATATCCATATTCCTAATGATTGTGATAGAGTTGTTACCATTCGATAGATTCAATCGATATACCATATCGATTATTTAAAAAGATTATAGTTATAGAAACAGGGTTTTGGAGTTATTTTTTCTGGGTATATTTATTATATATTGATTTGTGTTCATAAATTAATTTACTTTTAAGATAGAATTGAGTGACTTTTTTATTTTATATTTGCTTTGTGGTGATTTTTATTTTCGTTGACGATTTATAAAAATATTTTTTTGTTTATGTATAAACTATTAATAATATATCATTAGTACATACAAATATAAAATCCCATAGAAATTGTATAGTATATATGGGCAATAGGTTGAAATAGAAGAGACGAAGCTTGTTTTGATCCCGATTTACGTAGGCCGATAGCACATAAGAAAATGGTCTCGTAATAACGCAAGCGTTAACTATATTTTCTCTTTGGAGTTGCCGGTCTATAGTTATGAATTTTATGACGAATCCAGAATTAATAGGTACCTTTTGCATATAAGTAATTACGTGCTAATCAAATTTGTTATCTGTGGGATACATTCCACGAATTCCTGCTTGCCGTTCATACATTTTCAACGCGAGAAATATATTTATATACTTCTTGTGACCACGTATGACGTCATCGTTCAATAAATCATTCTATAGGTATTATTACGTATAAAGTTAATTTCATTAGAATTTCGGCTATGAAATTTATAAAATTTCTTGAGAACTTATATAATTACTTAAATCAACCCGCTCTTATATCAAGATAACCGAATAACTCTCAAGTGTGTATATTTACTGAACGATGACGTAACGTCTTCTGATTGGTGATACCAATCAGCGACTCGCAGACAATTTAATTTTTCAGATTTGTAATTTTTTTTTTGTTTTTTTTTTATGAATTTGATTAGATTATTTAATTTAATTTTAAAACGTACTGTCTACTAGCGGATTATACAGCCTTATGACTTGGGTTTATATTGTTTTGTATCTGTTTTATTATTTATACTTACTTTAAAGTAATTACATTTATCGAAATTTAATTTTATAAGATATTTTATACCTTATAAATTCAACACTTTCATAGAGTTAATAATATTATAATATACTACATAAGTATAGGTCGTTTAGTATCGAATACTAAAACATGTACTTAGGTGAAAGTACTTAATATTACTTTTTTTACTGTTACAAGTTAGCACATAATCAGGATATCACCTGTGAAGATGTACCCAAATATAGAAACACCTTAAACCTAGGGGGAATGGATCTCTAGTATAATTTGAGTTTAACGATTAAAGAAGGCTGGCACAAAAAATAACACTATGCTTAAAATAATACCAGTCTGTAAGTGTCCTACTGCTAGGCAAAGACCTCTTAACGTACTCTGACGTGCACGTGTTGCTAGCTACCACCCTCAAGATGAAGGTCTGTCGCCAAGCACCTATATAGGTGTGTTCCGTCACACTAGAGAGCCAACTCTCCCACCAAGCTTAGCGTGTCGCCATCTTGTGTAAAATTGTCACGAGATTGTGGCTATAATGATTAAAAAAAAGATAGATGCTGATCGACGTAACTTGATTAAGGATCTCAAGATATCTTATTTGTAGTACTTAGCAACATAGAATGATTTTAGAAGACGCGTGGCGTTTATATTCCTGTGACTTATGAAGTCGTGTTTTGTGTACAAACTATTATTGGTCTTAGACCACTCACTATATTGTGATGTATCATAATAAATACATGTAATGTTTTTTTTTATATATAAAATAATTAATTAGTTTTTATTATGTAGAGTACCTACGGATTTGTCGATATTAAATTTAACATATAATTTTTTTTTCAAGTTATACTTTTTTGACGCGATTAGTGGAGGGTAAAATTGACAGCTGCGCTCGAATCATGTGACGGAAGTGCCACGTCATGAAGTCAGTAATAATTTAATGTGAATTAATTTTGATGCTTATAATTATTTTTTGTTTGTTAAAAATATTTTAACGGTGTATAAATAAACATTATTTGAATCAAATTAAATAAATGAAAAATAAATTTGCGCCAAAGAAATATGACTTATTACATGCGTATATAGTAACTTTAAAAAATTAATTAAACCTCTATAAGCGAGTTATAAAACAATTTATCGCACATCCGCTGAGAAACTGTCATAAACCTCAAAATCGTCTAATTCAGCTTTCATCAGCGAGAAACGTAATTTTAGTTGCAATGTGGTGGGTAACTAAATTTATGGCGTTTTTACTGTAGATATATCAACTAAAATTGAGTTTGTTACTGATAAAAGCTGAATTAGACGATTGTGAGCGTATGTGTGGTATTATTATATCGAAGTCTTGCGATGCACGCACGGCGCATACATTGTAACAAAGAGTCTACACTATGAAGTTGATTGCTCTTGTGTTATTGTAGTGAAGATAGTCACACTCGATGTTGGAAGAATTATCCAAAGAAGTATAACTTGTATCATGCGTACATAGAACATGCAACCACTTTTTTATAATTTAATGGTAACATGTACATAATTTGAAATAAATAGAAAAAAGTATCATGGAATTTGTATGTAAAACGAAAGAATTGTATTTAGATAAAAGAAAATATTTTGAAATAAATTATATTTATGATTAATGTGTAATAAGAAAAATAAAAATGCATTTCAACTTATCAAAAAAATCGTTTTATTTTTATTTCAATATCTAAAGTTATATCAAAAAAATGCATTAATTTGTTACCTTAATTATTAATACAATATTTTATTACTATATGATTATTTACATTTATATGGCTATATTAGGATTATATATTTAAGAAAAAACGATTTCAAAAATTATTTAGACGATTTTTATTAAGAACTAGATATTATCAATAGAAATATCGCTGCCGTAGGGAGAGAATTAGATAACTAACAAAATTATGTTTAAAAGGAAATGCTGCTTTACTGTTTTTTTAAGAGAAAATTCTATAGATGTTCAATTTTTATATAGGGTATATTACGAGTCGCATCTCCTCGCGTTACCGACACCGACATTTAACAGAATATTTGTAGCTATTATACATTGTTCTTAGGTGATCGCGATTGGTAACAAACAGAGCCAAAAGTTTGAGTGAAACAGAACATTATTTCAGTACAACAGAGCGTGACAGTACATCGCTTGCGTGGACTATACCCTACCGATAAATGTAAATGGTTGCAACAAGATTTATTGTCGTTGTTATATATGTATTTTATTGAAACCTCGTACTCTTTTCATTTACGTAAAAAGTTTTAAAAGCCGGTATCTATTTTTTTTGTTTCTGACGTTTTGAATTTTATGTGAAGTTTTATCTGCTAATTTTTTTTACATAATTTTTGAGTCGAAAAAGACATCATTACAAAGCAGTAAAGTCAATTGCGATAAAAGTGTAGTTATCTAATTCTTCCTCCAACAGTAGCGATCAATTATGAGCAAACTTTCCAGGGCTTTGGGAACTATTCCTAGAATTAACATTATCTGTAAAGTACAATACATATTCAAAACACTGGAATGTGTATCCCTTTGTGGATCGAAAATTAAATTAGCATTATTTTGGGAATAAACCAATGTTTTATAGTAATAAAGCACATATTTCAAAATTTAATGGCGTTTTTTTTTCACAAATGAAAGTTTAACCCGTTTACATACACAATTTAACAAAATGTTATTTCTGAATTAAACAAAATTATTGGCAGTCCAAAACTGAATCAAACTACTATTTTTTTTGGCAATAACCTTTTTTTCATTTTATATAATTGAATAACCTATTATAAAATTGAAAATTAATAAAAAAAACAACACAAACTGAAACTTTCACCCTTTTACATAATAAATGGAACAAGTTGATCTAAACATTATTTCTGAATTAAACAAAAGTATTACATTGCAAACAAAACTGAATCAAAATACATAAGGTTTTTTTTTGCGCAAACTGTATATATATTTATGACTGTAAAGGTAACAATTTAAAGTGATAATTACCCTATTTTTTATTGATATAGTATCCAAGAAATGAACCTTCTCTAGTGTAATAATTATAGTACCTATACTTATAAAATATTTAATAAATGCACATCTTAGATTCTCAATAAGATCAAAATCTAAGACACGACATCACAGGATCATTTTTTTGCCATTAATTAAAAAATCCCCTATTATGACCTTAGCTTTTAAAACAATATGTCATCAAGGGTCATCACTTCTTTATGATCTTTTAATATTAAGACTTTTGCCATCTATGGCTACAATTTATGAATCAATAAATGCTAAGCTGATGAAAGATTTTGCAATTTGAACAAAATAGGTACAAAAACCAGCTCTATATAACGATCAATAAACACACATAAACGCGTACGTATTAGAATTTCGGGTCAAGTCGGTCGAACGACACTCGCGAGTGTCCGAACTCACCCGATATACATACGTAATTATTATTTTCTGTGTGACTAGGTTCTGAATTGACAATGAATAAACGGGCTTATCGAAATTTTCCTGTATTTGCTTGTATAAACACTTTATTGAACCGAAATGAATTCACGATTTTTAACCAACGTTTTTAACCTTTGTCAATAAACAATTATTATTTTATTTTTATTACAAATTAATGCGCGCAGAGACAAATCACATTGGAGACGTTTTTATCCGACTGCGAAAAATTAAGGTTATGTTTTTCGAGCTTATGTAGGTCTATTTCTTTGGCACGTTTTGATTCGTTCGCGCATGATGGATTTTAGCATACTAGGTGTCATTAGATTCGTTTTAATTGTGGGAGTGGCATTGGCTATATAATATTTCAGTACGACATACGGGAATAAATTAAAAAGCAAAAATATAAAAAGGTTTTTTTTGTCACGTGTTTTTGAAGTGAAAACTTGTCTATAAAGGTTTAGATAGGGAGTAAATTCATTTATGTCGTCATCGACATGATCACGTGACGTGTTAACGATTATCAAAAAATATTTCCTTATGTTACACAATTATATTTTACTAAGTTAGTATTTCTTATTTCAAATTATATTTCTATTTTCTTAATTTTATTATTAGGAATACTAACTTCAATTATTATTATTAATTCTATAATTTGAAGCTTAGGAAAACTGGATATAATTTTAAGTTTTGACTTCTGTCTGCAGTCCTCATGACTGCTTTTTTTTGTAGTCGGGTTATTGTTTATTTTTTAATAATTTAGCTTGTTGCATTTCTCGTAGTGTATACACACAGTGATTAAAACCACAATAAACCGGTTTGCGTTAGCTAATGGCTACCACGTGCCTCGCAATCTACAAACGTACACTAATCACTGCCTATACGTTAACTATACCGGTGCACTACTACAAACGCAAAAACGTCTCCAAGCTGATTTGCCTGTATATAATTTATATTGAGTTTATTTCCAAATGGAAATTTTTCTAGAATATTGTAGATGGCAGCCCTAACGCTACTGTCGAGCGTAACTGAATTCAAGATCAGCCATCTTTTGTATTGTATTGTGTACTTATACTATTTTTTACATTATTTACTTTTCCAAAGATACCGTTAGGAAAAGTCATTGATAAATAATAGTTGATAATTACATTTTTCTCAAAATATTTGAAAAACCACACAATTATTATTTAACACAAAAATTAGTAATATATTTGTAATTGAAAAAATTAGTTGCATTGTTTTTTAGGCACAATCTTTGACACCTATTAGTAGCTTTGGTTTCCAAAATATAGATATTTAGTACCTACCAATCTACCAAATAATTCTTTGGACATAATCAAAATCCCCCCAAAACACTTCTTTATTGAAAAACACATTGAACGCTGCAGTATTCAGTACTAAATACCATAAAAATTCGAATATAACCATCCACATATACGGTTTAAAGAAACGTAACCTCAAAATTATATACGGAATTAGAAAATATCTCACCTCAATCATCTTTTGAAGGGCCAAAACCAAAAATATACTTACACTGTATGGCAAAAGAAATGAAATACAATTCTGAGCAGCTAAATTATCATATAAACTGAATAATAGGAAAACATACACTGGAACAGTAGTATATATTGCAAATTCGTACTTCGCAAACCAACGTTGCCATATGTAGAATGTGAAATGACGATTATCAGCCAACAAATACGGGTGGACTATAGTATTAAAATGAACTATTAAAACAAAAATAAAACCTAAAAGTAGAACTATGGTTTTATTGTTCCATATAAGTTTCAAAGTTGACGGTAACTTAGCTATAATGTATGGCAGACCGAAAACTCCGTAGAACAATAAGAAATATAGCAACTGTGGCAAGTGTATGGTCATTTCATGAGCTTTCTTATCCCCTAAAACTATGGAACCATTATTATACAAGAATATTACAAATGATATTAGCAATATACTATGGGTTAACAAGGTAACAAAGTCTTGAATGGTTAGATATGTAAAAAAAGTTTTAAACAATGTTTTAAAATGATATTTAACAGCATAAAAGACATCTATAATGTTGTAGTAACGTTTTAGTTTTAACGTGTCTACATTTTGAGCTATCAGGGAGTTCTTGCTTAAGTTCATAATGGAGATGTAATGGTTACCAAACACCCTTGAACTTCTTATGAATATATCTAACAATTTATGTCCAAACACCATCGCTATCCACACTACATTTGTCTGTCTCATAAGTATGCTCAATGCACCAAAGATCAAAATAAAGAATTTGTGCTTATTCGTAAAACATAACCTAGAAAATGTGAGCAGGAATGTTAAAGACAATGTATCAGTGTAATAAACATGTGAAAAGAAATACAGTGGAGGCAGTATAGCTAAATTCAATGCTTGCAACAGTACCATTGAGTTGCTTCCATAATAAACAAATTTCAATATTGATGAGAAAAGTATAAGATTAACACAAGATGCAGCCAAATTTATAAATCTCAAATTATACTTTATACATGAAAAATATGTACCGAGGAACGTTGAAGAGACCAAATACAAGCCAGGCAAAGTAGTGATTTTCGGATTCCAGTATGAAAAGTTTCCATTGCAGTATGCTTCACCTTGAGGCAAGTGGAAAAGCTCATCAATGACTATGTGGGCATTTTCATTGACTTCATCAAATATTTTCTTGGAAATTGCAAAGTATACTGTTGTGATGCCGAAGAGGAGACCAAAGTAGCTTGCAGTACCCATGTCTTAAGATACTGTAAATAGAAGAGAATTTGGTCAAGTGGTAAGAGGCTTCATCATTCATTTCAGCCGCAGAATGTCCACTGCTGAACATAGGCCTCCCCCATAGATCTCCAGAGCGACCGATCTTGTGCGGCTTAGACACTGTTAATTGATTCAGACTAAAATGTATAAGTATATAAGCTATTTATTTCTCACAATACAAGCACATGGCATTTGTTTGAAAATTGAACAGTGGAGTGTTAATAGCCTTAATATAAAAAAAATAGGTTTAGAGCATTAGACCACAATTTCACCTGATCTTAAGTGACAATGTGGCTGTCAAGTACAACTGCCGGAAGCCACCTTTGGGTGCTTGGCAACAGATTTTCTAGTTGAAGGTGGTAGCAAGCCAGGCGGGCATTAGAAACTATCATACTAAAAAGTTTAATAGTTTTTACTATGTACCGAGCTTTTAGTGAAGAATTTTGATAAGACAACTATTGAAACTTAAATAATGAGTTCAATAAATTTATACTTTTATATTCGTAACAACCCACACAACATTGGTACCTACATCATGGCGCGTTTATTTTGCCACTATAATGGTAAGTAAAAAGGTATGTTATACGTGTTACATTATACTAGTTAGCTCTTTGAAAATAGCTGATGAAATGCAATTAAAGTTAAAATTAATTAAGTAAATTGAATTAACAGAAATTACCTGTGGTATTAATTTTCCCACCTGAAATTTACCAGACACCGCAGAACTGACTATATTAAATAAAACTTTCCGATTTCTTAAAGTTTCTTGTAGTTCTTTCTTTACGGCTGTCCGGATAATACGACTATATCTTGTGTTTATTTACATTAATATACAGACTGGCCGTAGCGGCATTTTTATCAATGTTGCGTCCCGGCGTCAAATTGAATAAATCAAAGAGATAGATAAATATATTTATTCATTTATTGTGGTTTATTCAGGGTTACCAACTCTTAAAAAAATACCCCTAAGATTAAGATGAAATAGCCCTAAATAAACCTAAATGCAATATTCAAAAGCACCAAAAAACCCTGTATTGTTTATCTATTCAAGGGTATTGTTTAAATGAGTTTCCCGTTTTATTTTACTATTTAATACCTATCTTATCGGCAATTTATATCTTAATTTTAATTAACACACAAATTCATACAATAGTTATCGAACATAACCACACTGATAACTAAGTTAGTTGAAATTTTGAACGTGTTATGTAGAGCATGTGTGTGTGCTGCCGAGAGAAGGCGTGCGTCAGCTTGACCTGAAACTTGAAAAATCTGCTTGAAAACTTAACTTTCACCACAGACTAACAACTCGTTTAGAGCAGCGGTTTAGAGTATTAATTCTTATTTGTATCTGGTATAGTATAGTACCCATAGACAAATAACAAAAGATAGTATCAAGCAGAGATAAATAACAATATTGTATCAAGAACGTTTTACTTTTTTTAATTGTTTTGGTCAGTCAAATTAATGACGCATGAAATACAATTTATGCCCCTAACAATAGCCCTAAATAGTTTTGGGCAGTAAAAAAGCCCCTATGCATATTTCCGCTCTAAATTTAGAGCTAAAAGCCCTATATTTGTAACCCTGGGTTTATTATCGATTAATCGGTTCGCGAAAATGAGTTAAATTAATGTTATCATTATATTATAATAATATATCGAAATATTTCAATTATAACCATTAGTAATTAGTTTACTAATAATAGTAGTTTGGTGATGAGTGATCATTCATAATCAAATTACCATTAGTAGTTTCTAAAATTAGTAGTTCGACGATGAATGATCATACATAATTGAAGTACTAAATACTTGAATTAATTCCTCAATGAATTATAATAAATGTAATTTTCATCCCTAGTCCATATAAAATTGGTAACGAGCATTGCCCGATGATTACATTTCTTACATTTTTCGTAACTTTACCGCTCGTCTAACATATATGTAACTTTTGTTAACAAAGTAATTTTTGTAACTTTTGAGGATATTGAGACTTTATTATCTGTCCATATAAATAAAATGATAGAGATCTGCTTTTTGCCTGCATCACGCAAAAACTACTAGATAGATTTTCTTCAATTTTACTTTGTTTTACTTCCTAAATATGTGTTCTTTTTATTTAAAAAAAATCACAATAGCTACATTAACTATAATTCTGAAGTCCATGCGAGTGGAGCCGCGGGCACAGGTAGTTTTAAACTAACCTTGATAACGCAAATAGTTTATGGGTGAAACAAAATTATTTACAACTCTCTCTCAAATATGATGAAAAATGAAACACATGAAGAAATGAAGTCTACTGTTTGAATTAAAAATTAACTTTGCTTAAAAACGTAAAATTTTGTAAATGTACAAGTTTAAATTTGTACATGTACAAAGAAATTTCGTTTTTCCCATCACAGACTATACAAATACACCTTTAGTTTGATTAATTAAGCAACTTGGTTGATTTTTTATTATTTTTATTAGTTCTGTACATTACAACTATTGCAGCTTTTGTTTGGCAAGTTAGCACAAAAGAAATAGCATAGATCTATTTTAACACAAATTGATTTATATTGTTAAAGTAAAAACTTCTATAGGAAGCTTTGGATAGGGAGTAAATCATGTAAGTCGTTATGGATAGAGCTGGGCAAAATACATACTTTGCTTTAATTAAAATAAAAATTACAAAATACTATCTCGCAAGTATTTAAAACACGAAATACAAAATATTTTTAAATCGTGTATTTCAAATATAAAATACAAATTACAAAATACGGTAAGGTGTTAGGTTATATAAATAATAGCTCTTTACATATGAAATTAGCGTTTTTTAACGAAAAACAAAACAAAAAAAATATGAAATTATACATTTAATCAATCGAAGTACGCTGGGAGGTCCAAAAGTTCATGGAATGGAGGGGATGGAGTAGAATAGTGGGGTAGTAGCGCTCGCTTAGTGTCATACTAATTAGGGACTCATCATTAGTATATAAATTGAATTTCAACCCTATTGCGTCATAAACCAAGTCCGGTGAAGCTGTAAAAGCCGTCAGAGGCTCCAAAGCTCCTAAGGATAACAGTATAGTCAGTCAGAAAAAAAACCTATTGCGTCATTCGTTTACGAGCACTCGCCTGCTAAACAAGTTAATCTGGAAGAAAACTGAAACTATGGAGAAAATTGAACACCGTGCTGTAATAAAATTCCTTACCAAGCTCAGACCATTTTGAACTGTTATGACCGTTTATGGGGACAGTGCCCCAGTAAATCAACAATTTACAAGTGACATAGTCTTTTTGAACATGGTCGGAAGTCGGTTGAAGACCACATCAGACATCGTCGAAAAAGTGGAAAAATTGTACTGGAGGACACCCGTTTAAAGTGCAAGATGGGTACCAAGAATGCTAACGCCGCTTCAGTAACAGCAGCGTGTCGATGCGTAGAAGCAATTTTTGGAGTTGTGTGGAGACGTACCTGCACAGATTTTGGAGAGGATTTTTACTGGAGATGAAACATGGGTTCATCATTTTGAACCTCAGTCCAAACAAGAATCCATGCAATGGCATAAAAAAGGACACCACCGCCAAAGAAATTCAAAGTGTCGAAGTCGGCTAGAATGTTTATAACTATTGTGTTTTAGGATTGTGAGAGGATAATATACTGATTGATTTCAAAGAAAATGGAAGGACCACAACAGAAGAATACTACGCAACGATACTAGAAAAGATAGAGAAGGCCATCAAGGAAAAACGTCGAGGAAAATTGACCAAGGGTGTGTTGCTCTTTCTAGACAACGCATTGCACACGCATGGCTTCGAGTCACTAGTCCACCCACAATACAGTCCAGATCTGGCACCAAGTGATTTTTATTTGTTTCCCAATTTTAAAAAACACTTAAGGTGTAAGAAATTTTACGACAACAATAGGGTAAAGGAGGCAATTTTGGCTCATATTGAGACAATATATAAAAAATATTTTTGATGGTTTAAAAAAAATCATAGATCTAATAAATGTATTCAGCTTAAGGGTGATTATATTGAAAAGGAAAAATAGATTTATTGTTTCATTTTATTTAAAACCCTTCAATTTACGACCTTCTCTCGTATGTACCATTAGGATCTATGCACTTTTAATTCCATTGGAAAAAAAATGGGTACGAGTATCACTAAAATCTTTGAAGTTAGTTTGGACAGCCGCATCATCAGAATTGAAATTTTTCTTGGCAAGAAAATGCTCAAATTCCGTAAAAAGTAGTCATCTGTTGAAGCAAGGTCCGGGGAGTATGGTGGGCGTCGGAGACATTCCAACCGCAATTCCTCTAATTTAGCGAATGTCTGCCGTAAAGTATGGGGTCTAGCGTTGTTCTGAAGCAGCAGTGGACTAAAGAGATTGACCCGTCTCGGCTTATGTTCAAATGTGTTTTTAAGCCATAAGTATTTGAAATATTAACAACCAAATACCTGAAACTCAAACAGTAGCACTCTCTGGAACAGATATGTAAGAACAGCTTGTTCGTTTTAGAGGTAACAGATACGAGCTGTTACTCAGAAACACTAATTTTTTTGTATCTGTTCCAATAAATATGCCTAACTAGTATGTGGAACAGCCCAAGTTCGGTGAAGCTGTAAAAACCGACAGAGGCTCCAGGGCTCCTAAGGCTTACAGTATAGTCAGTTCTAAAAAAAAAATTTGGAACAGCCTAGTACAGGGTGGGCCAGAAAGGCGTACGATTTTAAAAACTCTCTTGCGTGTGAATCTTTTGAGCGGGGGCTGCGCGGGTGGTGGAGATGAGAAGCTCGGTTTTCGGAAATTTAGTCGTGATGGATCGCTTCACCGAAGCGCAGCGTGCATTCTGCGTTAAACATTATTATAAAAATGGCGATTCGTGCATATTTGTTCGACGTTTATTTTGGCGTGAGT
The DNA here is from genome assembly GCA_033032175.1 of Saturnia japonica. Classification (NCBI taxonomy): domain Eukaryota; kingdom Metazoa; phylum Arthropoda; class Insecta; order Lepidoptera; family Saturniidae; genus Saturnia; species Saturnia japonica. The sequence continues at coordinate 5,047,321 of CM065329.1, forward strand.
TTGGATTACATGACGTAAATCACTGTCCGAAGGAAAGTGTGGTTCGATCGTGGTTCAGAATGTTCGAAGCTACTGGTTTGACTCTCAAACAGAAGCCTGCGAGACGCTCAAAGTCAACAAGAACGGAAGACCCAATTGAACAAGTTAAAGCTTCAGTTCAACGTAATCCTGGTCTATCGACTCGCAAGCGTTCAGCTGAACTTGTGGTGTCCAGAACAACTTTGCGTCGCATTTTGTTGAAAGAATTGAATTTGCACCCCTATAAAATTCAACTTGTGCAGGAATTACTGCCAAATGACCTAATTTTACGACGAGCTTTTGGTGAAACAATGTTGGAACGCTTTCAAAGTTTCGACAATATTCTGTCTCCGACGAAACACATTTTCACTTAAATGGACATGTAAATAAACAGAATTTCCATTACAGAGCTGCAGAGAACCCACGTACAAAACATCAAAAGCCTCTGCATTCGCCGAAAATAATTATCGGACCCTATTTCTTTGAAACTCAACAAAGGTAATCTGTCACTGTAAATTCCGACCGATACATAGACATGTTAAGGGATTTTTGTCTTTCCGCAACAGCAACAATTTGAAGCCTATAATCGTGCGACGTGGTTTCAACAAGATGGTGCGACATGCCATACATCTAATGCTTTGTTGGCGGCCCTAAACGAGATGTTTGCTGGGAAACTGATATCGCGCCGAGGTGATATTGCATGGCCTCCTAGAAGTCCGGATCTAACGCCACCGGACTTTTTCATGTGATGTTACATGAAAAGTAGAGTCTACTCCAATAAACCAGCCACGATTAACTAGTCGAAGATAAATATCTGAGAAGAAATGACAGCTATTTCTGGCGCAATGTGTCAGCGAGTTTTTACCAATTTGAGGTTCAGATTTGAGGAATGTTTGCAGTGGGATGGTGCACACCTGAATGATGTAATTAAAAAAAAAATCCAGATGTCTATTTTAATTGAATTAAAGATGTGTATTTTATTTAGTTTTTTTTATTTTTTTTAAATATTCGCAAATCTTTCTGGCCCATTCTGTATTTAGTAACAGCTTTTTCTGATAATAGATAAGAGTTTCAAATTGTTACTTGTAAATACCTGTTATTTTAACCTGTTCCGATAAATACGTATCACTCCTACTGGAGACGCGTAACCATATAAGTTTCACAAATATGTAACTTACAAGTAAAAATTAAATGTAACTTTCAATTACAGAATCCTGGCAATAAAGCCAGTAACGGAAAACTGCCTTTCAAACGTTACAACGTAATTATTTTTAAAGTTTATTTTCATAGACCAATAACCAGAGGATTTATTTTTATATTACGAAGTTGTACGTGCTATGAACCATTGGAAATTGATAATTATATTATATTAGTTCTCTGATATATATGATTAACAAAGTATTTATTTAACCATGGAAGCCAACGACTTAGTAGCGAAATTGAAAGCAAATGGCTCTAAAGAAGATATGTGTGAAGTTGATTTATTTTCAAAAGAATACAAGATAATAAGTAATAAATTAAATAAACCGGATAAAGGAACGTTTTCGTTAAATATTCTTTGTATAATATGCAGGTAGGTTTTGCTTTTTTTAGTGTTATTTTTATTTGTCGGTAATTTTTTTCTCTTTTTGGTGTTTCACCGCCGGTTGTAATGCACATTACATGCAGCTGAACTTGTTGATGTAAAGGGGTGAGTTTGATAGGAGAAGGTGAGAAGAAAAAGAACGTAAGAAGTAAAAAGTGCAGAAACAAATAGTTTTTGAGAAATTATTTATTTTCAATTTTGAACTTCTATGTCTCACTGTCTATGTATATGAATTTTCAACGAATAATTATTATTTGTTTCGGACATTAAATATAAACTTCAATATAATCATATATAATTGTTGAAACTTCATGTAGAGGCATAACCTAAAATTTTTTTTTCTCAAAAATGACTTGTTTCCACACTTTTTCTTTCACAGGGGGAACACCTCTAACCCTCCCCTCCTTCCCCAGCCCCTTCACAGCATTAAACTCAAAGGTAACAATTCTAAAGTCCAACCTAATAAATCAAAAACTAAGACAAGAACTTAGAACTGACATTTGTATTGTTAATTAACAAAAAATGTTACTTTCTCAATAAAACTGTGTATTTCTGCTTTGTATAATTTTATATTTAGCCTTACTAGCTGTGTCCATGGCTTCACTCACGTGGCCTACAGAATGCCCATGTGAATCTTGCTCCTCTACTCTCGGCTATTTTAAAGACAAAAATGCTTAATGTGTTAATAAGATAGATGTATACTCTCCTGAACTTTTTTGTAGGTCTTTTTAATGCCTATAATTATGTAGTCCATTAATTAATTCGACATCCAGTTCCGTAGTTACTTGGAAGACAAGGTCAAGCAAAAACACCACAATATGCATTTTACACACCTAGCAAATGGGTAAAAAAGTTTTCTCTATTAATAAAGTCAGTGCACAGTGCAGTACATACATGATGTATGTAATATACATAAATAAATAAATATATAGGGATATAATTTCACACATGGGTGTTTAATTCCAAACTAAGCAAAGCTTGCCGTAACTAAACAGCTGATATACTATACATAAATCGAAGTTTAACACCTAGACATACAACTGACAATTATGTTTATCACACAAAGGTCAGTCATATGCACAAATCAAACCTGTAACCTCACAACTTAATATTACGGCTTACTGCTACTGTGCCATGAGGCCTTTCATGGTGTGTTTGTTTCAATAATTACTATAACTAGCAGTCGTCCAATGAACAAAATTCGACCAGCGACTTTTTAATCATAGACTATTTTCAGTTTGACATTTGCAGTATTAACCTAAACAATGAATACTATATCACTTGCTGTCACTTTTCATTTAGTGACAATGTCAATATTTTTGGGGATCTAAGTTCAATGGCACTGGTCAGGTTAGGATTCCCAGTAGGATTAATTTATTTTTAACACATTTTTAAAATAAATTTTAATTTTCTGCACACCTGTACATAAACTTTAACCATGGCAAATCTCACAGTCTTCCGTGCACAAAATACACTTTAAAAGGTGTCCAAAGTTTTATCCTCACATATTAATACATAGATTAATTCATGCCTTAGAAATTTTGACAAAGTACCACCATGGAGTGACAAGGTTGACAGTAAAGCTTTGCTGACGCTATGCATTGATTGCATCAGAGAGACACGCGGAATGGACCAGCAGGATGGTATTAAAACATTGGCATGCATCTTTCATATTCAGCGGTACTTCATTAAAAAGGTGAGGTAGTTTTTTAAACCACTTGAATAAGTGAATGAGGTCTGTATAAGGGTCATAAAGAAATGTATTCCCTTTTATTCTGGCTACCTGAGTAGGGGCATGATGTGATTGAATTTTTTTACTGGCTATCAGCCGTTTTCAATTACATATCTGAGTTTACTACCTCCGATTAGTACATTTTTGTAATAAGTACTACCTTTAACTTAAGACAGATATCGGCTTTCCTCTTATCTATTCAAGCTATAGGATAAGGATAACCTAATATGTAATAGTATAAAGTCCAGATTAATGTTGTTATGCCATTTTGTACGCAAACAGTCACGCCCGGCGATATATGGCAGAACTTTCGGTGTTTGCCTCTTTTTGGACTGTACTGTGCTTAACATCATAGCATCGGCATAGTTCAATCACTTTGCTATGTTAAAGATGGGACCACATTAGAGCGGCGCCGGGCGTGGCTGCATGGTGAGGCGCGGCGCGGCATATAGCGTCAAAATATTATTTGTATCATTTTGTATGGTGACTATCGCATCAGAGCGGCGCTGCACGGGCACCACGAGCACACTAGTTTTAAATAAAGGAAGTAAAGGACTCTAACATTAAAATAAAATACTATAAGAGACCTACATAAGTATATATATATATATATGTATATGTATACATCTTCTTTTCTTCAGAACACCCCAGTACCACCAGAACTACTTCTAAAAATTTCCTACATGGCTTTCGAAGCAGACACCAAAGATTTATTTATTGAGTATTCTAAAACATACTGCAATATTCTACTCGACCGTCTGTCTTACATTGAAAAACTTAAAGCCAAAGCTAATATCAATAAGTTATTGCCGAAATTGAATGAAGACATTTTGAAAGTTACTGAAATTTATGATACTGTACAGTTCTGCTCATCGATTTTAATGTTTCTGATGAAGAAGTTAAATTTTCTTTACAACAGTACCTGTTCACAACAACTGAGTGAGGTTTTTGAATCAATTATTACAAAGCTATCAAGTAAAAAAGATTTGAAATTATTTAAAAAGCTACCGGAGAGAGAATTATTAGAATTGTATAGTAATTTTAACAACTGCATCTATATTATCGCTGAAAATGGATTGAAAAGTAATTTTGAGAATCCAGTACTGGAGTCAGTTGTTAGGACCTTTGTAACTATGATTGGACACGCCCCAGACTTGTACCACTGTATGCAGACTTTCTATTTGAATTCTATATGTTGTATGTTAACTGATAAACAAAACCGACCATATGTGGAAACTATATTGAACAGTATGTTACATGCTTTCGAAAGAACAGAGAAAATGGGATACGACAAAGCAATGAATGCCACATATCCATTTTTGAGTCAACTACTTAGGTTATACTTGGAGAAATTCTCGATAAACTTAAGCTCGCAAGCTCATGATACTTGCTTGAAACTAATACTGTGCTTGATAAAGAAACTGAGGAAGTGCAATCAATTTTTGAAATGCGAAAACTGTAAAACATCGACAGGGTTACACGACTCTTTGAGGCTCGCGTTTTTGTCGAAAAATCTTATATCAGCAGCTTTGAATGAAAAATATGATGTAAGTGAAATATTAAATACTTATTTAATAATTGTAAAGGAACAAAATATATCATTGAAGGAACTAGGAAAGTCAGGATGCGTGAACTACTCAAATTTCTTCAAAAAGATACAGGCCGATGTACACAACATCGCAATTGCATTGAACAGAGCTGAATATTACAAACATTCTATAACGTTATTCGATATATATTTAAAACTGGAAATGATGCATTTCAAGACCGAAACTGAGCTTAAAAACATAAGCAGGGCTTTGTACAACAAAAGCATATGCCAGCTTGATTTTAAATTGTACGAGGATGCGTTGCTAGATGCGTATTTGAGCTTAATATTCGCCAGGAATGATGGATTAAGCACAGATAAGTACATCGGCTTGGTTATTGACGTGAAATCGAAAGCTTTGAAAGCTACAGATGAGGAAGATTCTAGTTTGCAGTTGCTTACTGTTCTCGATGCATGTAAAATTGCTTCACGTAAAGATATTTACGGGGATATTAAACCATTTTTTGTTAATATTAAATTTAGGTAAGTGAACAGTTAAATTATTTTATTATCTTAAATAAATTAATATATAATAGTTACCAGCATACTAGCATTTGACCACAATTGAATGTAACATTAAGTAAGGATCTACTTATTGATGGTTAAGCTTAAGCTCGAAAAATTCTTACTTTTGTTATACTAAGCGGATGTGGAATCCTCTCCCAGCTGACATATTTCCTCCTTAAACGAGGCGTGAGGAAGCGTTTCAGTACACCGGTATGACATGACGGCTGGCGAAATATAAAGATAGGCTATTTTTAGAAAATATCAGCTTAAGTAATCGGGACGATGCGGATTAAATGTGTGCGTGTTCCGTGCGACTTTGACACATTATGTTACTTACGAATTTCTACTCGATGTTTGTAGTGAATTCTAAAGTTTCCAGACATTTTTTGATGTTTGAAAATAGTACGTTTTTTAATACAGTTCCTAACAATGTTATCATAATTTGTGTCCAACGACGTGACACACTGGCGTACACTACGCCTTCATTGTCTCCTGCCGTGTCAACTTTTATATAAACTTTATTGATTACAGTGCATTCTTAAAACATGAGTTTGATATGTACGCTAAGATGTGGCCTTCAATAGCGCCAATAGCTGGTGTGTGGAATTCCTTGATCGGTTTAAGTAACATGGATCAGCCTGAGTGGATGATGAGTAAGTTATTTTTTTTAATTACACTAGTATTTTTTTTCTTTTTTTCTTAGCTGGCTTTTCTTAGAGCTTTCTCGGTGACGTTGGTTCTTCTGTGGACCTTCTCATTTCTGAATTGTTCACACAGCTCTCTCCATTGCCTTTTGAGTGACCTTGAGCTTCCTTATGAGGCCTATAGTTAACGACTACGTCTCAGCACCATATGTCACCACTGGTAGTGGGAAGCTGTTGAATGCGGGCAGCCCAGGACAAGTCGTTGTTGTGATCTTTGGGGATGGCCTATGTCCAGTAATTGGACGTCTTTCGGCAGAATTGATGATGACTGGCTGGCCTGGCAGAAATTGTTCTACCCTTTCCAATAGTCAGTAACACGGCCGCAACGCCCTCTATCCCAATTTTCATTTCTCGAAAACTTTTCAAAGACATAACTAACAAAACAAAATAAATTAAGCGTATTGATGGCTTGAATAGTTACTTTTGATTTTGAGTTCAGTTTTTCCAAAATATTCCAATTATTTAACTTTTAAAAATTGTTCTTCCCCTAAAACCTTATTCGGAGTACTACTACACCCATCACAAAATAATAGGTCACTTTTGACAGCTTTCAACATGACGGAACAAGGGATGTACCAATGAAAATCGGTAATCAGAATAATCGAGTTTCATTAGAAATCGATTCCAACTTTGTAATATTTTAAATTATTTTACTTTCTACATGGAAGATAACATTTATCCATAGACTACTACAGTGTTTTAAAAGGACTTAAATCTGAGCTAAATTGGCGTATGTTACTCGCTGACACTGTAGCTTTATTAAAGTAACTTTATTAAAGTTTAACCTTTATTAAAGTATTTTTAAAATCGGTCCAGTAGTTTTTAGTTAATCTATTACAAACAAAACATTAAATCTTTCCTCTTTATAATATTGGAATAGATTACTGATATGTGATAATGATCCTATGTGATCCCAGCGTATTTATTATTTATAGTACTATTGTTTTTACATAATTTCACTACAAACTCTGGCATTATCGTTGCATTATTTAATAAAATACGCTGTTTGTCAAAGAACGACTGCCGATTACTCGACAATGACAAGATTTCGGCGTGATTTTGATAGCCGTTTTGTTATATTACGCCGACGGTACCTAGTTGTAGCGCCAGGCGTCTCATGGTATTCGTGTATTGTACAGGGGAAGGTGTTGAAATTCTATGCTGGACGTTATACGAAGTGATCTTAGAGACTCCAACAGTGGTGCGGACTATACAAAACGTCCATTACAAGGCTGTGGTTAATAAACTTCTAGAAGATTTCGATCAACAGCTGGTGAGTTCAACAAATGTGATATTCCAGCTGGGAAATCCCAACATTTTGCTTGCAATGATGGGCTTAGTGGTAGTTTGTCGATCGACGTGAGTTCGAATCCCTGTCCAAGTCTAAGGAAACGTGACGGTTGCAGCTCATCAAACAATTTTGCAATTTTTTCTCTCGTTTTTTTTTTAATTTCGTATTTTTGTTGCGATAGAAAGTCATTCGTTTAATATTTGTAAATATATCAATAGTTTTATCTATATATTACGGCTTAATAACTTGTTATAATTACTCAAGTTTTTTTTTCAACTTGGTTTATTATTAATATTATTTGTCTTTTGACGTCTGCGCTGTGTTGCTGTCCGTCACAATCAATGTTTTATTATTACAAATTATAAATATAAAAAAAAAATCATGTACAAGGGAGGGGGGATGTATAATTCGCGACGCAATATTAATAGAGGGGTCGTAGGAAATGTGACATAGCGTGACAAAAGGAAGAGAGGGTATCTAAAAGAGTAAAGGTAAAAATTTTGCATGACGTATTTTATGAAAGGCCTCTTAATACGGCACGTATGCCATCGAGTGACGTCAGCGAAAAAAAGGTCATTCGCGCAAAACTTTGTTGCACCCAGAAAATGTAACCTTAGCAATGTCATACTATGTACTTTCCTTTGTTAATAAATAAACTATCGGTAGTTTATTCCCCAACTATCGATTAATCGATTGTGGAAATAACTATTGATTATTCGGTAGTTAATCGATTTTTTAACAACACTATTGTAGGTCCTGTTTCAACAAAAGAGAATTCTCGCTGTGCTCTTAGAATTCCTTAGTTTTGATACAATTTAAATAATGTATTGCAGATGATGGCGTCAGACCTACAAGTCGTGCATGCGACCCTGATGTTCCTCAAAGCGGAATACGATATGGCTGATGCAGCTCTCAAGCATGAATGGAAAGTTACGGAGCCGGTGAGTTAAGTTTTTTTCTTCCTTTGATGTGAAACCATCTTTACAATCTGTAGTAAGTTATTTCTTAATAATTTTTTTCGATCTGACCTTACTGTTACCCTATTCAAAAACAGAACCGCTAAGGGCTTTTACAGCTTTATTGGGCCTCGGGGCGAGCGCTTAAGTCACTCAGCTGCGAAAGCGTGGGCAACAAGTGCGGAAGGGTGCCAAAGTAGCCGGACCTCGGCTTGGGCTGTTGCCGCGATTGCAAAGAAGTCGCGATCTGACTAATTCTCTATCCGTAAAATTCGAGCTAACTAACATATACATATAAACATGTCCCAGCTTCCTGGGAGGAAGGAAGAAATATGTGTATATGTATGTAGTGATCCGAAATATGGTCTACACTACCTAGCGTAAAAAAAACCTATGTACCTGTGTGGAGTGCACGTATGTATGAACATATTGTGTGTATTGATGTATGTGGGTAGCTAAGTGATTGCGAGTGCAGTGTCACCTGTATCGCGTGGGCGGCTGCCAGACTCAAGGGTTTCACATCGACGCTGTAGTGAGTTGTGTGTATGTAGAATACGGACGTGTAATAGAGATTTATAAAATGTACGCGTGCGTGCGTCCACAACAATTGTGCTACATCAACACCAATACAGAGCGGGACCGCGCACCGAGGGCGCGAACGCGACGGAAACGATTCCCTCGTACTCTGTATAACCGACGGCGGATAACACGCTACGGTACACAAATACCTATCCAAAGACACTAACTTTAACATTATAGGTTAACAAACATCGTAGATACAAAACGTTAAACATTGCAACTTTAAAACGTCTTGCAGCTCGTTATATACACACTATTTGGCGTTACAAACATTATAAAACACATAGAGAAGGCTAATTTACCTATATAACACAAAACATTACATACAACTTCTATAATATATGAATTATCAATGATATATGAGTTTAATACTTTAAATTACTATTTCTACTAAATTACAAGCGTTTTCATAACTTATATACTGTTCTTATATACCTACACATTTTAGTATTGCATTCGAAACATTAGAAACATTAAATCTATGATTGTTTGTATAAATTATTCATCCCTACAACTTATATTTACAATTGCTATTTTCGTATCATTACGCTTAGGCCTATGCGTCGCTAACAATTTATAACACCCTTTTGTAGACATGGAGTGATACCGGAACGTTAATGGACTTTCCCTACCTGAGCTTGGACCGTTCCATGTTTACAAACATATTTATCATTTTTACATTTATCGTTAAACATTGCTTAAAAGCGTTACACAAAAATATTATGACCGCCATTTGTGGATCTGAAACTGGATGAAACTAAAAAGCGAGACAAAAAGAGACAAACACATACTATAGGATTTAGCCTGCGAGAGAATGAAATAGAAATACATTATACAGTGTTTCTTATTATCTCGGTCTCTTCTTTGTACGTGTGCCAGTACGTATGTGTGCGCTTGCGTATTACGAAGCGTGGCGTACTGTTCACGTGTATCGTTCATGTGTTTTTTTTTTTGTTTTTTTAAAGTATCACTTGACCCGCGTGTGAAATGAGCGGATATTTTTTTTTTTAATTTGACTACAATTATCCACAATTTTACAAACGTCACGTAAATAGAAAAATAATCTAATAATTCGTGTAGTCTCCAAACATAGCTCAAACAAGATTGCGATTTCCTTGTTATAAATATTAATATAGTTTTTGAGGTAACTGAAAATGCATGCTTCTAGCCATAATCCATTTGTATACAATAACCAAATTAAATCACATAAATTGCCATGAAAATTATGGGGCGATGCCATGAAAAACAGTATGTTAGTACGTACATAAGTACAAATACAACCGCGAATACATAGAGTTCCAAAATCCATCGCCGGTCATTGCTGTCATATCAGCCAGCAGGCATCTAGTTAGCTGGATACACACGAAACGTGATAAACCAAATGCGAGGAACTGTGATGGGTTAAACATCATGCACATAGTGCATACCCGGATATATAGAGAGGGGGGGGGGGGGGGGGTCGAGGCACTTGCATTACACCAGCATCTCAAGCGCACGCTGGTTTTTTACCACATCCTTAGGCTTCATTCCGAAATGCACTTTTTATGGTTTTATCTTTCTAAAAATGCCTAAAACTTCCTAAAAAATGTCGTTAATGATTAAAGAGTGCAAATTTAATTAAATTTAAGGGTCCCGATCACAAAAAATGCTATCCATTATACATATATTTGTGAGTTTTTTTAACAATTTATCACAAACGCTGGAAAGAGAGGGCGCTAATTTCTGCCTGGTTCGAAAAAATCGTAGATCCGGGCTGGCATAGTGGTCGTGATTCCTATCACCCTGCTTTGTTATTGGATATATAACGGTTGATCCTAGAATGAGACACGCCTAAGACCCTGTCTAGAAGGAATAGTTTCGCCGCGAATCATCTCGCGCGTAAACGCTCGTATGTCACGTCCAGAAAGAGCGCTTTATGCATGAGTATTTGGGGATAGATTCAAGCAGTATTTAACAAGGAGTTGGACGAATCGGTCGACTCGTGGCTAGCTTACTGTCGCTGGAAAAGACGAAAACGAAGGTAGAGTAGAAAATACTCAGTACATCCAATTTTTTACGATAGAATAGTATCGACGTTTGTAATTTTGTATCCAACAATTTCGTTTTTTTTTTCGGAATCATTTTTTTGAAAATATTTAAACAAGTTCTTCCCAAGCTCCTTACTTTTAAAATTCTATTCCCGATTGCAGAAGAGTCCCATTTTAAAAATTTCATTTATGAACATTTCTGTATCGTAATTTAGTAGCTCCATTTTTCTATGTATGTTTCCAATACGTGCACTCGCTGAAAGTTGTTTTTTTTTTAATAGTAGTACACCAAATTCACGGTGGTGTCCCTGATGGTAAGCACAGTACAATCCTAACACAACGGCGACCACCGACAGATCGTAATCCATTGACGGTTGTCGCCGTCATGCTGGCCTGCATTAATTTAACTGAATATGCACGCGGTGATCTCGAAACGCGACAGGCAATATCGAGACACTATGACTTGCTTTTCACCACATGTATTGTGGTCGCGTGAACTGGACGCAACCAAGGAGTATCTGGTATCTCGGGAGTCGAGTCTCGCGTACTGCACACGATTTACGCGCGAACTTTATAATCGCGCGAGGCTTGTGGACGCTCAAGTACATCACCGCTACATCTGAACAGGGTCTACGCATGCCCATAGTGGGCTGATGTCACATCTAGTTTATGGTGGTCCTGATCTAGTCGGACACAATTTTAGTGACCTACCTACCACTCAACGTATCGGAGAGAATCAGTAATCGGATTGTTCCAGAACATGGACCCGGACCAGTTCCAAGGCGTCCGGAGTTTACCTGAAGAGTACGCCGCGTGTCGCAGAGCGTTGCAAGCCGTAGATAAGTGGACTTTGTTAGTCAAAGAATTAGGAACAGGTATGTTCTATGAATTCGTTTTTTATTATTAAACGTTATTACCTGTCTTTGTAATGCCAATGTCTGAGAATACATATATAAATTTATTTATACTCATTTATTTCCATAGAGTTAAAATCAATCAATCTTTATTATTTAATTTGAATGACCATACGACAATTAATATAACATTTACTAGACAATTCCAATTTTCCCCTTTTTAGGGGAAATTACATTCACTTGCATCATTGTTTGTGCGTGTCGGGGAATGTAATTACGTATCGCTTACGCACACGTTTATATATTTTTGGCTTCAACTTTGAGTGGTATATTATTATATGTAACTTATCACTCTTAGTGTAATAAATAACTCCTATGTTATTATTTCATTTATAGACAATTCTTATGTATGTAATGACATAATTCACCTCCTGTGTACAGAATTTTGTCAAAATCGGTTGAGTATTAATGAAAATATTGTTTTTTCGCAGTATCAAAATTAAACTGCCTTAGATACTCGCTGCAGATCAGTCAGCTCTTCGTTCATCAGCTGCTGAGGATGTCTTGCATGGTGCAAGCGTTGCAGTTGGCCCATGTCTGCTGTCTGCTGGCGAAAAACGTTGGTGACATGTGAGTACAAATGTACGATAAGTACATTGAAGTTTTTTAGAATTTTCTGGAAGGTTCTAAAATCTCTGCTTGACTGGTTTAGGGGGAGAGGGATTTACCTTACCTTGGAGGTATTAAAGAGGTTCTAGTGGAGGAAATGGCTCACAATTGCAGCTCCCAGAGCATCCCTATATGTGTTTGGAATGTTTTTCTCAGGGAGGCGTACGTTCGCAACGCAGGTGTTCTTATCCGTCACCTGGACAGGAGATGCGAAGAGTTGAATAGCGTGATGTCGCTCGCTGCTGAGTCCTGGCCCCAACTTATGACCAGCGTAGATACTCTGGAGACGGCCATCATATTCATATGCGATGCTGCTGTAAGTGTTATTATGTATTAGTACAATAATATGATTCGATTAGCACAAATAAATTAACATATCATATTTTTACAAAAAAAAAAAAATAAAGGACTTATTATTTATTCCATTTAATTTTATTTCATTTATATATTAGGTCCTTACATATGAAATTGGCGTTTTGTACGTTTGTAAGTAAATTTGTTTTTTTGTAAAATATATTTAATTAATCAAAGTATGTAACGTTGTTATCTATGCACTTTTCCCATCTCATAGGTAGTTCATTGATCCCTTTACTAAAAAAACCATGGGGGCGAGAAGCAATAAAATCTTTCAAGGCGGTTTGGATTGCCGCATCAGAGTTGAATTTTTTCCTTGTAAGAAGTTGTCCAAATTCCGGAAAAAATGGTAATCTGTTGGAGCAAGGTCCGGGGAGTACGGTGGATGTCGCAGACATTCCAATTGTAGCTCAACTAACTTAAAAAAAAAAAAATAATATGGATGATGATTTCATTCTGTAATTTTTTATATCCCATGTTGTTTGTGCCAGTACCGTGTCATGTCCTTTTGTAAATATCACACTCTTCGTTTTACAATCCAAATCTTAATCGTACACGTTTTAACACCGCTAACGTCGTCACACAACCCTCCGTCCTCCTTCCTATCTCCTACCCCTTTCCTTAATTTATCATATTGTTCACTCACACTCTTGGCTCTTTCATAACCTCATCTCTTTTACATCGTCTTTCACTCTATAATAACCAATAAAACATACCATAGATATTTTAAGTTTTGTAAGCAAAGGTCATTCTATCATACATCCTACATAAATAAATTTATTTTATGACGGTATCGTGGACGAATGAGTCGGTACTGTGGCATGAAAAATTTGAAATTCGTTGATATTATTTTAAATTTCAGGTGAAAATTGATAACCGGCTAAAGTACATCCTGGGTCTGCGGCCGTCGAGAAAGTCTCGAGAAGACACTGACGAAGAACCAACGAAAGAGATACGTTTCACCTCGAAGCTTGAAGTCGAGACTATGCTGGAAAGTTTTGTCTTGAAGAGGAACAACTCCAGTCCGTCACTGAGCAGCTCGGTTCCTTGTTTCAAAGTACCCGATATCTTCCACCATGATGCCAGTTGTATCTGCCATTGCCAACTCCCGGCTGTTTATATCCTCGCTTGCCAGACTTCTAGCCTCGAAGCCTCCGTATATTTTCGCTGCAATGAGAATGCCATAGCTGACAACTATTTTAAAGGCACCCTCAGAATGCTCTCTATGGCTGACAAGAAGTTCAAATCTGTATCTTCAAATTACGATGATTATATCATCGAGTTTGCTTCGAGATGGTACATGAACGAACTTAGACGTATCCGGATCGAGTTTCTGATAGAGATGTCCTTTTTTGAACTGTCCAAAGGGAATTTCAAGGAGGCGGACGATCTAATAGTGAACATACACGAGAACACCGAACTAGGGTGGGTGGATCCGTACGTGATGAACGAGGTGATGAATTTAATGACAGCGTCCGCGCAACTGAGGGGTATTATCAAGAGACCAGAGCTGACTGGGCTTGAGACCGAATTGGAAGGCTTGACGCTAAGCCCGATTGGGGCTGTGCCGAGTACACCTGAGAACAGAGGCCCTATTCCTCAGGCCCAGAAGATGGTTGTTAAAGATGAGGAGATAATGAAGCGGCTTAAAGTGATCAAGTTGAATTTGGATGATACAGATGAGAAAACGGTTGTTCCGATAAAGTCTAATTTCAAAATTCCTGTGCCAGTGGCTTCGAAGCCAGTGTTGGAAGATATAACACCTAGACCGACCAGAACAATTCCTAAACTGGTTGTGACCCAACCCTCAATAGAAATCCTCACTCCGCAAGTGACTCCAAACGTAAAAGCGAAGGATAGTGAATTTTTGACCCCCATGGGGTCACCAGAACAGTTCTTTACACCAATGTCCACGTTAAAGACTTATACAAAGGTAAGGAGTGGTGTGGTGAAGAAATTAGAGGAAGAATTCAGTACCCCTAAAGGGAAGGAGAACGGATGTGCTCCGGTTAGGTCTCGCTCGAAAGCCAAGGTTGAAGGATTGAAGATGTTGAAGAGAGCTACCAGTCCAGGGAAACTGGAGAAGGAGAGTGACTCACATGTAAGAACTAGAAGACAAAGAAGGATCAAGAACGATGGTAGTGAAAAATAATAAATTTTGTAGTTATTCCCTGAACTTAGTCGTTATGTGAAACCGAGCGTCATCCGTGTAACTTGGTCTACATTTTTGCATAGAAATTCATTCAAAACATGTTTTTATCTGGCTGGGAAAAAGATTGGGACGATTTGTTTTTCGAGTATATGTATGTATGGATGTATGTATGTGTGTATGTATGTATGTCTATTTTTTTGTCACGCTTTGTAGCGTAAACGGCTTTATGGATTTTAGCATCAGAGGTGTCTTTAGATTCGTCCTAATTGTTGGAGTGTCATAGGTTATGTAATATTTATGTACGATGTCTGGAAATTAAATAAAAAGCAAAAAAAAATAAAAAATATTAGTCAAGGGTTTTTGTTGCACTCCGGTTTTGTATTTCCTTTTTTAATAATTTAGCTTGTGTCATTGGGAGCAGAGATTAAAGAAAATAAAAATTATGAGAAATAAATATAACATTTACTAGACAATTCCAATTTTCCCCTTTTTAGGGGAAATTACATTCACTTGCATCATTGTTTGTGCGTGTCGGGGAATGTAATTACGTATCGCTTACGCACACGTTTATATATTTTTGGCTTCAACTTTGAGTGGTATATTATTATATGTAACTTATCACTCTTAGTGTAATAAATAACTCCTATGTTATTATTTCATTTATAGACAATTCTTATGTATGTAATGACATAATTCACCTCCTGTGTACAGAATTTTGTCAAAATCGGTTGAGTATTAATGAAAATATTGTTTTTTCGCAGTATCAAAATTAAACTGCCTTAGATACTCGCTGCAGATCAGTCAGCTCTTCGTTCATCAGCTGCTGAGGATGTCTTGCATGGTGCAAGCGTTGCAGTTGGCCCATGTCTGCTGTCTGCTGGCGAAAAACGTTGGTGACATGTGAGTACAAATGTACGATAAGTACATTGAAGTTTTTTAGAATTTTCTGGAAGGTTCTAAAATCTCTGCTTGACTGGTTTAGGGGGAGAGGGATTTACCTTACCTTGGAGGTATTAAAGAGGTTCTAGTGGAGGAAATGGCTCACAATTGCAGCTCCCAGAGCATCCCTATATGTGTTTGGAATGTTTTTCTCAGGGAGGCGTACGTTCGCAACGCAGGTGTTCTTATCCGTCACCTGGACAGGAGATGCGAAGAGTTGAATAGCGTGATGTCGCTCGCTGCTGAGTCCTGGCCCCAACTTATGACCAGCGTAGATACTCTGGAGACGGCCATCATATTCATATGCGATGCTGCTGTAAGTGTTATTATGTATTAGTACAATAATATGATTCGATTAGCACAAATAAATTAACATATCATATTTTTACAAAAAAAAAAAAAATAAAGGACTTATTATTTATTCCATTTAATTTTATTTCATTTATATATTAGGTCCTTACATATGAAATTGGCGTTTTGTACGTTTGTAAGTAAATTTGTTTTTTTGTAAAATATATTTAATTAATCAAAGTATGTAACGTTGTTATCTATGCACTTTTCCCATCTCATAGGTAGTTCATTGATCCCTTTACTAAAAAAACCATGGGGGCGAGAAGCAATAAAATCTTTCAAGGCGGTTTGGATTGCCGCATCAGAGTTGAATTTTTTCCTTGTAAGAAGTTGTCCAAATTCCGGAAAAAATGGTAATCTGTTGGAGCAAGGTCCGGGGAGTACGGTGGATGTCGCAGACATTCCAATTGTAGCTCAACTAACTTAGTTGTTGTTTGTTGTGCAGTGTGTGGTCTTGCGTTGTCGTGAAGCAGCAGTGGCCTAGAGCGATTGACCAATCTCGGTTGTTTAGCAGCTAGTTCTTCCTTCATGGTTTGCAGTTGCTGACATTAGATATCTGCCGTAATCGTTTGGCCAGATTTTAGAAAGCTGTAGTGAACGACACCGGCGGTAGTCCACCAAACATTCACAAGTAACTTTTTCTGAGTCAATTTTCGTTTAGGGCAGGATTTGGCTGGGTCCCCAGGGTTCAGCCATTGCGACGAGCGCTTCCGATTATCGTACAGTATCTACTTTTCATCACAAGTAATGATTCGATTGAAAATCCCTTAATTGTTGTATCGGTTGAGCAAAGTAACACAGCAGTCGACGCATTTTTGCAAGTTCGATTCACTAAATTCATGAGGTACCCATTGTTCAAGTTTTTTTTGCTTTCTCGATTTGCTTCAAGTGGATTAATACATTTTTATCACTTACCCCGAAGCCTGCAGCTATCTCTTAAGTGCTTTGCGATTGATCCGCTTCCACAATAGCCTATAATTCGTCATTTTTCACTTTGGTCTCCGGCCGTCCACGGGGTTGGTTCTGAAGGTCGAAATATCCAGAACGAAAACGTTGAAACAAAAAACGTACCGTGCTTTCTTTTGCGATACCAGCGCCGTACACATCATTAATCCTTTGAGCTGTTTCTGCAGCACTGGTGCCACGGTAGAACTCGTACTCGTAAATATACCGATATTTCATGTCTTCCATTGTGCGGTAATAAGCGACGCCAAAGAAAAAAATAATGAGGAAAAAACAAATGAATGACTGTTTTCAAAACTCAAATGTACCAACTAAATGAATGTATAAATTTGAATTTGGATTTCTTAACCAAAGATGAGATATTTCAGATCAATGTGGTCAGTACGACAAAACGCTAATTTCATATGTAAGGACCTAATATATTCCAGGAACTTTTAAATTTTTCTGTCCATCGAAACCTAATTCGGACTATTATGAATATTTTAAAACGTTTGAGTGATTCTCTTATTAACGAACGGCTTTTGATTTTTACTTCAAGACAATTTTTAACAAGACAAGAAAATCAACTTTAATGATTTGCGTTTTCTGGTGTGACTTCGAAGTTCAAGATCCAATGCCAATGAAATTAAAATAGGACCACCCACGAGGCTTACAACGAAATTTTTTTTTATCAAAATCGGTTCTCATAATCAACGAAGATATGGCTGAACATCCTTTCATCCTTTTCTTGAAGTCGGTAAAAAAAAAAATCAAATGTCATTGATTCTACATCCTGGATATTTTTTTCTAGATATATTACAAACGTTGCGGGTCCGTAGGTGCTTCTGCGAAACTGGTGCAGCTTGCTCAGGCGCGCGTGATAAGCGCCAACGAGAAATGCCCTGATGTTAACTGTAAGTGGTCATTTTAACTTTTTTTTTTTAAACGTACATTTTATGCCAGTGATTTTCGTCATTTTGACGATTACCTTCTTCATTCTTTCTTCTATTTTTTTATATATATTAAAATGTATCGCCATTGGTAAAACACATTTCATTCATATTTACAAAATAAAAACATTTGTCAGTGCATTTGTCTTTTAAGGCCATGCTTCATTTGTGAGCTTACTAATTATAATAGTTAAAAGTGATAATTATTAAAAAGATCCAAAAAGTTCAATAAAAGGGTAAAATTGCACACACACACACACACACAAAAGGAAAAGTCAAAAGTAGAAAGATGAATATACTTATGTCAAGAAAAAAATTATGTAATGTCAAAATAAATAAAGCATGCTTTACCAAAACCACATAGAAAACCAGTCATTAATACATTTTCAGGAAAAATATATATATATATATATGTCTTCATGTAGAACTCCGAAACGGCTAAAGCAATTTTGATATAATTTCAAACAATCCTCATATTACGAACCTAGCATGTTACCCCGTAAAGAAAACATATAAAAACATATATGTATATATAAAAAAAAAAACAACGAAAACCTATATTTCGGATTAGTGGTTTTCGTGTGAAAAGAACTTAAACGGACAGACAGAGGGAGGTTGAGTTTTATAATAGTTACAGATTTTTGGGCAAACATACAGGATAGATTTGAATCTCTGTTTTATTTATCGTTATAGGTTTTACCATTATGGCAAACAATCTCATATGATCTTAAGTGACGATGTCGCCCGAGATGGTAGCACGCTAAGCCTTGTGGAATACTGGCTCTCAAGTGCAGCTGCCAGTACACACCTATAGGTGCTTGGCTACATATTTTCAACTTGAAGGTGGTAGTTAGCCAGGCGGGCTTCAGAAAAAGCTCTATCACCAGCTACGGTTTAGTCACGATGTTTTCCTTCACTGAAAGCACAGGCTCATTGCAGAGATTCGAACTCACGTCGCTCGACGCGGAGTCCGTACACGCTACCAACTCTGCCATCATGATTTTATTACGGGGTTATCACAATGACGTTTTATAAATAGACGCGTCAGACTCCTATTAAAATCAAATTGAAACCGGTCCAAATTTTGTTATCAGCATGTTGAAACAAAAGAGATAGGAAATCACAGCGTAAGGCGCAAAACTCTGTTGTTAAAAAAGGATAAAAGTTTCTTCTCGCTCACGCCGGTATCAAATCGAAAGTGAACCAAGAGTGTTAATATCATTGGGTTATCAGAAGATTTGATGTATTTGTTTTCTTTTGTTAGTGGATCTGGCGATCGGTCGTCTGCTTGAGGCCCAGAGTGTGCTTTGCGGTGAGACTGGGTACAGCGCCCTCTCGACCGTAAACGGCACGCAGCGGCACTACCTCTCCATCGCGAATAACTGTAAGTTTCTACTATTTATTAATAACAAAATCATACTACCCGCGCTCCCTCCCGTTTATATTTAAGACAATAATTATTATGGATGATTCTTAGAAGGTATACTTAAGCTCTCGTTGACTTTTTAACTGACATCAAAGAAAGACGAAAGTTACTCAATTCGATTTTTTTTCTTTATTTATTTTCTGCCATAAATTTTTTGTTTATGAACCGATGTGAATGATTCATTTTTTGTTGGGTAGGGGATATACCTCAAGGGTGGTCCCATTTTAATTTCATTGTTATTAGTCTTTAGACTTCCAAGATATATTTGATAACTTCTAAAAATCATTGGAGTTTGTTTTCTTTTTTTTTTGGTAGTTTAATATCTACAATTACGTACTACATTTATTTGATATGTCTCTTTGTTTACTCAGTGTACGCCGTTTAAGGTTCCCGAAATAAATTTAAAATTTTTAGTTTAGTGTCTAGAAGGCACTTATGAATGTCAAAAATACTACTATAGGACGCACGAACGAACGCAACGTTTCTGAAGTGAAAAAGGAAAATGGGGTAATAAACGTAGGTATTGTAGGTAGATAGTAGTTAGTACCTACTTGGTCAGAAAGTGAGTAAAAGGGAAAGAACTAAGCTTCGAACTGAGAGGAATGACGAGCGTGATAGAAAGAGACAATCACTTGTCTCATGTGCAAAACCAAACAAATATGTATAAAGTATTTTAGACTTTACTGGATCCAGGAGTTTGACTGTGTTTAAACTCTATTCTATAAGGTGGAAAATTCTTGACCGTGGTCATAACCCAATTTTTTTTTTTAGTGGTTGTATATTTAGCGTTATGGGCCACAATGTCACCTGATCTCAAGTGACGATGTGGCTCAAGATTTTATTTATCGTTATAGGTTTTACCGGTATGGCCACAATCTCACTTGAACTTAAGTGACGATGTCGCCCAAGATGGTAGCACGCTAAGCCTGGTGGAATACTAGCTCTCAAGTGCAGCTGCCGGAACACACCTATAGGTGCTTGGCTACATATTTTCAACTTGAAGGTGGTAGTTAGCCAGGCGGGCTTCAGAAAAAAGCCCTACCACCATGCAAGAATACCGCTATTCTGTACACTGAAAAAAACATTAATTATATACTTAAATCAGTAAAAAATATGATTTTAATTTGACATTACACCCAGATCCAAAGTGTCATCATTATATAAACGTGACATACAAGATCTATGCATGATGTCAAAATAAGGTCATGTGTTAGCTGGATAATCCTAGTAATTCCTAATGTAACATCTTTCCTATCGCTTTCCTGTGGGAGTGATTTCTTTGAAAAGGGACGGAAGTGTGTTAACAGGAAGCCTGGGATGCTCGCGCTATTTTTTTATTTGACCAACGAGTCCGCGCGGTTGTAGAGTTGGCCGTCAGATGTTACCGACCCAATTTCTGAGAAGTTGGTACTACCAGCCAACAGTGTTTGACAAGAAAGAGAAAGGGAAGTAAAGAATGAGAACGCATCAGTTATGCTAAGCGCTGGTACAACTAAGCATACAGTGTTGTATATAAATTGTGTTGTTACATAAACGAATTTATATGTGTAAACTAAATATTAATTCAGATGTTACTGTAAGGTTTTCATGTTTTTTTAAATATCTTTTTAGCTGTAAAATGGAGTGCACGACGTCTCCGAGCGCTTGTAATAAAGTATCATACTACGTTAGCGAGTATCGCGTGTGTGAGGGTCGCTCGAGCGCTGCGGCTGTGGCGGAGAGCGCGCGGGGCTTGCGGTGCCGCGCTCCCGGCTGCCACATCAACCGCGCAGGCGGAACTCTTCGCGCTCATCACCAACGCTCATCAGACCGACGACGCGCAGGTTCCTAGATATATATAGATACATATAGATACGTGTAGACGTGTATAGATACATATGGATGATGATTTCATTCTGTAATTTTTTATATCCCATGTTGTTTGTGCCAGTACCGTGTCATGTCCTTTTGTAAATATCACACTCTTCGTTTTACAATCCAAATCTTAATCGTACACGTTTTAACACCGCTAACGTCGTCACACAACCCTCCGTCCTCCTTCCTATCTCCTACCCCTTTCCTTAATTTATCATATTGTTCACTCACACTCTTGGCTCTTTCATAACCTCATCTCTTTTACATCGTCTTTCACTCTATAATAACCAATAAAACATACCATAGATATTTTAAGTTTTGTAAGCAAAGGTCATTCTATCATACATCCTACATAAATAAATTTATTTTATGACGGTATCGTGGACGAATGAGTCGGTACTGTGGCATGAAAAATTTGAAATTCGTTGATATTATTTTAAATTTCAGGTGAAAATTGATAACCGGCTAAAGTACATCCTGGGTCTGCGGCCGTCGAGAAAGTCTCGAGAAGACACTGACGAAGAACCAACGAAAGAGATACGTTTCACCTCGAAGCTTGAAGTCGAGACTATGCTGGAAAGTTTTGTCTTGAAGAGGAACAACTCCAGTCCGTCACTGAGCAGCTCGGTTCCTTGTTTCAAAGTACCCGATATCTTCCACCATGATGCCAGTTGTATCTGCCATTGCCAACTCCCGGCTGTTTATATCCTCGCTTGCCAGACTTCTAGCCTCGAAGCCTCCGTATATTTTCGCTGCAATGAGAATGCCATAGCTGACAACTATTTTAAAGGCACCCTCAGAATGCTCTCTATGGCTGACAAGAAGTTCAAATCTGTATCTTCAAATTACGATGATTATATCATCGAGTTTGCTTCGAGATGGTACATGAACGAACTTAGACGTATCCGGATCGAGTTTCTGATAGAGATGTCCTTTTTTGAACTGTCCAAAGGGAATTTCAAGGAGGCGGACGATCTAATAGTGAACATACACGAGAACACCGAACTAGGGTGGGTGGATCCGTACGTGATGAACGAGGTGATGAATTTAATGACAGCGTCCGCGCAACTGAGGGGTATTATCAAGAGACCAGAGCTGACTGGGCTTGAGACCGAATTGGAAGGCTTGACGCTAAGCCCGATTGGGGCTGTGCCGAGTACACCTGAGAACAGAGGCCCTATTCCTCAGGCCCAGAAGATGGTTGTTAAAGATGAGGAGATAATGAAGCGGCTTAAAGTGATCAAGTTGAATTTGGATGATACAGATGAGAAAACGGTTGTTCCGATAAAGTCTAATTTCAAAATTCCTGTGCCAGTGGCTTCGAAGCCAGTGTTGGAAGATATAACACCTAGACCGACCAGAACAATTCCTAAACTGGTTGTGACCCAACCCTCAATAGAAATCCTCACTCCGCAAGTGACTCCAAACGTAAAAGCGAAGGATAGTGAATTTTTGACCCCCATGGGGTCACCAGAACAGTTCTTTACACCAATGTCCACGTTAAAGACTTATACAAAGGTAAGGAGTGGTGTGGTGAAGAAATTAGAGGAAGAATTCAGTACCCCTAAAGGGAAGGAGAACGGATGTGCTCCGGTTAGGTCTCGCTCGAAAGCCAAGGTTGAAGGATTGAAGATGTTGAAGAGAGCTACCAGTCCAGGGAAACTGGAGAAGGAGAGTGACTCACATGTAAGAACTAGAAGACAAAGAAGGATCAAGAACGATGGTAGTGAAAAATAATAAATTTTGTAGTTATTCCCTGAACTTAGTCGTTATGTGAAACCGAGCGTCATCCGTGTAACTTGGTCTACATTTTTGCATAGAAATTCATTCAAAACATGTTTTTATCTGGCTGGGAAAAAGATTGGGACGATTTGTTTTTCGAGTATATGTATGTATGGATGTATGTATGTGTGTATGTATGTATGTCTATTTTTTTGTCACGCTTTGTAGCGTAAACGGCTTTATGGATTTTAGCATCAGAGGTGTCTTTAGATTCGTCCTAATTGTTGGAGTGTCATAGGTTATGTAATATTTATGTACGATGTCTGGAAATTAAATAAAAAGCAAAAAAAAATAAAAAATATTAGTCAAGGGTTTTTGTTGCACTCCGGTTTTGTATTTCCTTTTTTAATAATTTAGCTTGTGTCATTGGGAGCAGAGATTAAAGAAAATAAAAATTATGAGAAATAAATAAATAATTTGATTTTAAATAATACAATGTTTTATTTATGGTGTCGTATTGATGGTAAGTCGTGGTAGTTGAGTGGCTTAGACCGGCGGAATGTCAATTCGATGTCCGCAGGTTCGAATACCCGTATATACCGTAATTCGCGTAAATTTATTTAATTCGAATTGGTTATAGAGACTTCAATTCATCTTTGCCCGCGGCCCCATGTGTGTGTAAACTAGCAAACAAACAGGATGTTTTTATTTGTATGCTAGTGACTCGTCAGTCGTCTTCCGATCAACACGCGTTCTCAACGCTTCGTTCTACGGGTGCACTTTTCTTAACTATGAAGTCACATGTCATCATACTATCACGCCTGTATTCCCTGAAGGGTTAGGCAGAGGTGTACACCAATTTCCATTTGCCATTAATCGGGCACAAAGTCAAACTCCGAGATCGTACTAAAAATTTCACAGAAAATCCCAATAACACTGCTCGACCTGGGAATCGAACCTAAGACCTTGAGCATAGCAGTCACGTTGCGGACAACTAGGCTAATGAAGTTATGAAATATCAATATTAAAGCGATAAACTCTAAATCAGGCACTTTATAAATTATACACGTGCGAAGCTGAGGCGGGCCGTACTAGCATTATTATTTAATTGAAGTCCCGCGCAGCGACTTTCGGTCTGAACGCGATAAACTCAAAAACTACGGATTTTCATACGGTTTTATCAATTAACTGAGTGATTCACGTGGAAGGTATACGTGTATAAAATTATACACTTGCGAAGCTGAGGCTGGCCGCACTAGTATTATTATTTAATTAAAGTCCCGCGCAGCGACTTTCGGTCTGAACGCGATAAACTCAAAAACTACGGATTTTCATACGGTTTTATCAATTAACTGAGTGATTCACGTGGAAGGTATACGTGTATAAAATTATACACTTGCGAAGCTGAGGCGGGCCGCACTAGTATTATTATTTAATTAAAGTCCCGCGCAGCGACTTTCGGTCTGAACGCGATAAACTCAAAAACTACGGATTTTCATACGGTTTTATCAATTAACTGAGTGATTCACGTGGAAGGTATACGTGTATAAAATTATACACTTGCGAAGCTGAGGCGGGCCGCACTAGTATTATTATTTAATTAAAGTCCCGCGCAGCGACTTTCGGTCTGAACGCGATAAACTCAAAAACTACGGATTTTCATACGGTTTTATCAATTAACTGAGTGATTCACGTGGAAGGTATACGTGTATAAAATTATACACTTGCGAAGCTGAGGCGGGCCGCACTAGTATTATTATTTTATTAAAGTCCCGCGCAGCGACTTTCGGTCTGAACGCGATAAACTCAAAAACTACGGATTTTCATACGGTTTTATCAATTAACTGAGTGATTCACGTGGAAGGTATACGTGTATAAAATTAATTACCTACGGTTTTGTGTAAATTGTCTGAAAAATGACAATGTTTGTTGAAGATGAAGGAAAAGATCATGCTGACTGCGTACACTCTGTAAACCAATTTATCATCATCTACATTATATGAATACGTGAAGCAATAACTTTTTACCCCTTTTTAAACGTACTGCGTGCACGAAAGACAGATTTGGCATGGTTAAAGTTTATATGTAGGAGTGCAGAAAGCTAAAATTTATCTATAATATCTGTTACTATTATATTAAATTAAATAAATTAATACTGCGAATCCTAACCCGACCAGTGCTATTGAACTTAGGTCCCCCAAAATATTTACATTGTGACTGAATGAAAAGTGACAGCAAGTGATATAATATTCATTGTTTAGGTTCATACTGCAAATGTCAAACAGAAAATAGTCTATGATGAAAAAGTCGCTGCTCGAATTTCGATCACTGGGCGACCGCTAGTATGTATTTTTAGTTCCTGTATATTTTATTTTAGGGTGTAAGGGATTTCAAATTATATCTTTAAAGCTGAGTCGCCCAAGCCAACCTCACTTGAACGTCATGCATCTTTTCTGAGTATTGAACGAGAAAATGGCGGTAGCGGGGTGGTAGGTTTGTTTTGCCCGACTTGTTCTTCTCAATTCATTTCTTTAGATTGAGAAGCCACTTTTACATTCACAGAACTTCGAATACGTTTTACTACAAATTCCAGAATTTTTTCCTACAAAACTACCTATTTTGCTACTAAATAAGGGTGCGAGATTCCTTTTAAAATCTGGAGTGACTCCGCAATTCATACGAACATAATTAGAGCTGGCCCATTGAACAATTTGGCACCGTTCTTGGACCATGTAGTTACTTATATCTATAACATGGTATGCTATTTACCAACGGCCGGTTTCAATAACATGTCTGAGTTTGTGGGGGATGTGAGGAACAAGGTGTAAAGTTCCTCATCTACCATTGAAAAGGGAGGATCCTTCGACCAGACGGGTGTTATGTCTGGCGGGCTGCTGCCCAACGGGTGCTGTCCGCTGCACCGGGCGCTCAGGCTTGTAGCAGTACTTGGAGTTGGTACGTGTGGCATGGAGGCAGATAGATCATCTCGGCAGAACGTGCGCCGTGCACGGTCCGTTGTAGGAGACGTTGCCGCCTGCCGCTTAGTACAGCGCGGCATGTTGCGCGTGCACTGCACTTTGCCGTTCTGGTCAGGAACTTGTATTATAATATATCATCCCATATCACTCCTCCGCTGTTGCTATGGGAATAGTGAAATAGACTTTCCTCCCGGAACGTGTTGTCCTCTGACCGTCTTTCAGGATTTTATCCTTAGTAGTATTATTCTTAACGTACTCTGAATATCTTATGGTTTTGCTCATTTATCTCTCGACTTCAGCCTCCGCCGAGAGCTGTCGTGGAGATTTGAAATAACCGATATCACTAGGCTGGCTGGTACACCAAGCACTTGTATCCATAATAAAGTACATTACATCAAGACTACTCCAGGACCCCCCGTTACAAGTCGACCTCGCCGTTTACCTCCCGATAAGTTAAAGAAAGAAACAGCACGCCCATCAGACAGCCCGTGGTCCTCACCTTTACACCTAGCACCAAAGAAGGACAACGGGTGGCGTCCATGCGGTGACTAACGTGCTCTCAACGTTAGGACTATCCCAGATAAGTACCCGCTAAAGCATATTCATGATTTCAACCTAGATCTTTCTGGATGCAATGTCAATTCAAAAGTAGACCTAGTAAATCATACAACCAAATACAAGTCTACCCACCTGATAAGTATATGTTGTAAAACAGCCATTGTTAGCGACGCATAAGCCTAAGCGTAATGATATAAGAATAACATTTGTAAATATAAGTTATAAGGATGAATAATTTGCACAAACGATCAATAATTAAATGTTTCTAATGTTTTGAATATATTACTATAGCGTGTAGGTATGTAAGAACAATATATAAGTCATGAAAATGTGCGTAATCTAATAAAAATAATCACTTAAAGTACTAAAATCATATATTGTCAATAATTCATATTTTGTAGAAGTTATACGTAATGTTTTGTGTTATATAAGTAAAATAGCCTTCTGTATGTGTTTTATAATGTTTGTAAGCTCAAATAGTGCGTATGTAACGAGTCGCAAGACGTTTTAAGGTTGCAATGTTTAATGCTTTATATCTCCCGTGTTTATTAACCTATAATGTTAAAGTTAGTGTTTTTGAATAGGTATTTGTGTCTACATTAATGTGAAATAGTTTTTATTGTAGTTGAATAACTGTAATTAGAGATATTAACAATTTATTGTATTCTGTATACAAGTAATAATAATAATAGACAGAGACAGCAATATTGCAACCACTGCGCATTACCGCGGTTAACGGACCACACCCAAGTTTGGTGATGAGCAGTACGGATAGAGACGCCATCGTCCGTCTCGCTCTCCGGCAAACCATATAAAAGGCGTTCTGCCGGGGCAAACGAGCGCACACGGGTACCACAAATTGAAGAATCAATACTCAAGACTCAAGACTCAAGAAACTGGAAGTAACCGTACCCAGAAGATATAGTATTAACAAAGTTTATTGTCTTGAAGAATACAGCAAATTTTATTGTGGTGCCTGTGTGTCATTTCTTCGCATCTTCACTAAGTTCAACCCGCCAGCGACCCAGTCCATTCCGCTCCGTGCTACGTCATCGCCGCGCCTACCAGCAGGCACCTCACTGCGTGTGTGTACCTTGATGTTTCGCCCTCTTCACGCCTAGTAGTTTCGGGTGTGAACAGGGTTGGTCGCACGTAGTGAGAGGGGCTCGCACGCACTGGTTTCCAGACAGCTGGTTACCGTAGCGTGTTATCCGCCGTCGGTTATATACAGAGTACGAGGGAATCGTTTCCGTCGCGTTCGCGCCCTCGGTGCGCGGTCCCGCTCTGTATAGATTGACGTAGCACATTGTATAATAGGCGGCCGACTCCGCTTCGGGTCCGCGCTCATTTTAGTTTTGGTCCTTCGAATAGCCGGATTGGGTCCAGTGAACAGTGAAAATGCCTACAGTACGGTCGCCTACGTCGAGTCGCAAGGACGACAGTGAAACCACGACCACAGATTGGTCGTTGAACACGCCGACAGAAACAAGTTCGGCTACCGCCACGTCCGCCACCACCAGAAAAACAGTACCTTCGACTTCGTCGATCCGCACACGCGCTGCAACCGCCGCCGCCGCGTCGCAAGACACAAGAACACCAGCACCCAGGAACATTGGAGGGAGCGAGGAGGCCCCACCGTGCGTTCCTACAGTGCCCGCAGCAAAGGCGTCCAGGGACATTGGAGGGAGAACAGCCCCACCGTGCGTTCCTGCGGCACAGCGCGCCAGGTCGATAAAATCAAGGTCAGTGAGATCGTCAAAATCCCGTATGGCGGAACTAGAGGCGAGGAAAAAATTGGAAATAGCCAAGTCAGCTGCCGCGCTGGCCGAGATTGAACTGGAAATGGTCCAGTGTCAATCTGAAGAGGAGATCGATGACGAAGACATCGAACGCGAAGTGCAATCCACACACATCGAGCAGTGGATAAACCAAAGTGCAACCATCATGGAGAAACAGGACTGCGAAAAAACACAGGAGGCCTATGTCAAGGTAAGTGACATTGAGAAAATTGCCGATAAAATGGTCACCGCCGTGCAAGCCTCAACACGAGCCGTCGTACCAGCCGCACCATCGAAGTATGCCGATCTTCCTAGCTTCAATGGAGCATCGGAAGACTGGTTACCGTTCCTGAGAACATATCGGGATTCTGTCGCACAATTTAGCGACACACAGAATATGGCTCGTCTGAGGCACTCCATACACGGCACTGCGAAAGAGAGTGTGCGACAAATGTTATTCACAGCCCATGATCCTGAAGAAGTCATCGCAACATTGGAGAGGAGGTACGGGAATCCGGAACGTCTCGTCCTGGCCGAATTAGCCGCCATAGAAAAGTTACCTCACATAGGGGAATCTTGTGACGAGATATGCGCGTTCGCCAGTCGAGTTAGCAACGCCGTCGCCACAATAAGCGCTCTACGGAAACCGGAGTACCTCTGCTCACCGCAGGTAAGTCGAGACATTGTTCAGAAATTATCACCATCATTGCGGATCAGGTGGTTCGATTATGTCAAGACGCACACAGAAGATCCAGTGCTAGTGAACTTGAGAAAATTCCTTGAAAACGAAGCGGACCTGTGGGCGACGTTCGCGCCAGTGGAAGCACCTGCAAAACGGTTCAACCGGCGTGTGCACACCGCGCGAACCGAAGAGAACAGAGGCCAACAAACAATACCCAGTGGCAAGAAATATTGTGCAAATTGTGAAAGTCGCGAGCACTGGATAACTGAATGCAAACAGTTTCGGGAATCGACAATCGAAGACAGGTGGGTAATCGTGAAAAATAAAAAATTGTGTTTTATGTATTTGCGTCAGAAACATTCGAAGAACACTTGTAAAGGGCCGTCTTGCCGTAAGTGTGGACGGCAACACCACATAATGTTACACGCAATTCGTCAAGCGGCACAAGCGCCGCCGGAAAAACCCGCGCCGCGACCGCAACCGCAACCACAAACACAAACACAGGGCGATAATGAAGAGGCCACTATCAAAACTGTGTACGCCGCCGCGGACGGGAAAGAGGTTTACCTCAAAATGATTCCGGTGGATGTGTTCGGACCGGCCGGCTCCGCTCGTGTGCTCGCGCTACTTGATGAGGGGTCAACCGTGTCACTGCTGGACAACGCCGTGGCTCAAGAGATCGGAGCCTCGGGCAAGGAAGACCTGCTCATCCTAGAGACCGTCGGGGGAAAGCTCGTTGAGAGGAAGGACTCTCAAATAGTCGACATCAAAATTAAAGGAGCTCACCGGCGGGACAAGCGCCTATTGAAAGGAGTCCGGACCTTAACCAACCTGAAGTTGTCGCCGCAACATGTGAGTATAGAAACCATAAACAAGTGTGCGCATCTGAAAAACCGAAGCGAGCTCGTCTACAGTAAAGAGAGGCCGGCTCTACTCATCGGGCAAGACAACTGGGAGATGATTGTATCAAGAAAGATCATCAAGGGGAAGCCGAACCAACCAGTTGCTTCTCTCACCAGTCTGGGATGGGTACTACACGGTTGCTGCGCTACGAGTGACTCTACGCCGGTGAAATTCGTCAACCACGTAAACAACGTGAGTGAAGAGGCCGACATAGAAAAATTAATCAAGAGCCACTTCGAGCTAGAGTCCATCGGGGTGCAGCAGCGCCGCCCCACCAACGATGCCGATGGGAGAGCCCTTGAAATCCTCCACAACACCACCAAGAGACGACCCGACGGAAGGTTCGAGTCAGGTCTCTGTGGAAGAGCGACGAGGAAACCTTGCCGAACAATTACGCAATGGCTCGTCATCGTCTGAACGGCATAGAAAAGAAGCTCGAAAAAGATGCCGCACTAAAGGGGGAATATACGAAACAAATTCAGAACCTACTCGACAGTGGATATGCCGAGAAGGCACCGACTGAAGCCACACCGGGTAGAACATTCTACTTGCCGCACTTTGCCGTGGTGCTCCCGCAGAAGAGAAAAACACGCCTCGTATTTGACGCCGCAGCTAAATACGACGGCAAGGGCTTAAACGACGCGCTGCTCCCGGGACCCGACCTACTGCAGTCGCTGTTCGGAGTCCTGTTGCGATTCCGGCAGGGGCCGATCGCAGTGGTCGCCGATATTAGAGAAATGTTTCTGCAGATCCGCGTGCGCGAAGAGGATCGCGACAGCCTGCGATTCTTATGGCGAGGAGATGACCGGTCGTCGAAGCCGACCGAATACCGAATGGCGTCGGTAATCTTCGGGGCCGCGTCATCACCAGCTACCGCCATCTACGTCAAGAACCGGAATGCAGAAATCCTCACTCCGCAAGTGACTCCAAACGTAAAAGCGAAGGATAGTGAATTTTTGACCCCCATGGGGTCACCAGAACAGTTCTTTACACCAATGTCCACGTTAAAGACTTATACAAAGGTAAGGAGTGGTGTGGTGAAGAAATTAGAGGAAGAATTCAGTACCCCTAAAGGGAAGGAGAACGGATGTGCTCCGGTTAGGTCTCGCTCGAAAGCCAAGGTTGAAGGATTGAAGATGTTGAAGAGAGCTACCAGTCCAGGGAAACTGGAGAAGGAGAGTGACTCACATGTAAGAACTAGAAGACAAAGAAGGATCAAGAACGATGGTAGTGAAAAATAATAAATTTTGTAGTTATTCCCTGAACTTGTCTATAGGTGAAACCGAGCGACACCCGTGTAACTTGGGCTACAATTTTGCATAGAAATTCATTCAAAACATGTTTTTATCCGGCTGGGAAAAAGATTGGGACGATTGTTTTTCGAGTATATGTATGTATGGATGTGTGTATGTATGTATGTATGGATGTCTATTTTTTTCACGCTTTGTAGCGTAAACGGCTTTTGGATTTTAGCATCAGAGGTGTCTTTAGATTCGTCCTAATTGTTGGAGTGTCATAGGATATGTAATATTTATGTACGATGTCTGGAAATTAAATAAAAAGCAAAAAAAAATAAAAAATATTAGTCAAGGGTTTTTGTTGCACTCCGGTTTTGTATTTCCTTTTTTAATAATTTAGCTTGTGTCGTTGGGAGCAGAGATTAAAGAAAATAAAAATTATGAGAAATGAATAAATAATTTGATTTTAAATAATACAATGTTTTATTTATGGTGTCGTATTGATGGTAAGTCGTGGTAGTTGAGTGGCTTAGACCGGCGGAATGTCAATTCGATGTCCGCAGGTTCCAATACCCGTATATACCGTAATTCGCGTAAATTTATTTAATTCGAATTGGTTATAGAGACTTCAATTCATCTTTGCCCGCGGCCCCATGTGCGTGTAAACTAGCAAACAAACAGGATGTTTTTATTTGTATGCTAGTGACTCGTCAGTCGTCTTCCGATCAACACGCGTTCTCAACGCTTCGTTCTACGGGTGCACTTTTCTTAACTATGAAGTCACATGTCATCATACTATCACGCCTGTATTCCCTGAAGGGTTAGGCAGAGGTGTACACCAATTTCCATTTGCCATTAATCGGGCACAAAGTCAAACTCCGAGATCGTACTAAAAATTTCACAGAAAATCCCAATAACACTGCTCGACCTGGGAATCGAACCTAAGACCTTGAGCATAGCAGTCACGTTGCGGACAACTAGGCTAATGAAGTTATGAAATATCAATATTAAAGCGATAAACTCTAAATCAGGCACTTTATAAATTATACACGTGCGAAGCTGAGGCGGGCCGTACTAGTATTATTATTTAATTAAAGTCCCGCGCAGCGACTTTCGGTCTGAACGCGATAAACTCAAAAACTACGGATTTTCATACGGTTTTATCAATTAACTGAGTGATTCACGTGGAAGGTATACGTGTATAAAATTATACACTTGCGAAGCTGAGGCGGGCCGCACTAGTATTATTATTTTATTAAAGTCCCGCGCAGCGACTTTCGGTCTGAACGCGATAAACTCAAAAACTACAGATTTTCATACGGTTTTATCAATTAACTGAGTGATTCACGTGGAAGGTATACGTGTATAAAATTATACACTTGCGAAGCTGAGGCGGGCCGCACTAGTATTATTATTTAATTAAAGTCCCGCGCAGCGACTTTCGGTCTGAACGCGATAAACTCAAAAACTACGGATTTTCATACGGTTTTATCAATTAACTGAGTGATTCACGTGGAAGGTATACGTGTATAAAATTATACATTTGCGAAGCTGAGGCGGGCCGCACTAGTATTATTATTTAATTAAAGTCCCGCGCAGCGACTTTCGGTCTGAACGCGATAAACTCAAAAACTACGGATTTTCATACGGTTTTATCAATTAACTGAGTGATTCACGTGGAAGGTATACGTGGTATAAAATTATACACTTGCGAAGCTGAGGCGGGCCGCACTAGTATTATTATTTTATTAAAGTCCCGCGCAGCGACTTTCGGTCTGAACGCGATAAACTCAAAAACTACGGATTTTCATACGGTTTTATCAATTAACTGAGTGATTCACGTGGAAGGTATACGTGTATAAAATTATACACTTGCGAAGCTGAGGCGGGCCGCACTAGTATTATTATTTTATTAAAGTCCCGCGCAACGACTTTCGGTCTGAACGCGATAAACTCAAAAACTACGGATTTTCATACGGTTTTATCAATTAACTGAGTGATTCACGTGGAAGGTATACGTGTATAAAATTATACACTTGCGAAGCTGAGGCGGGCCGCACTAGTATTATTATTTTATTAAAGTCCCGCGCAGCGACTTTCGGTCTGAACGCGATAAACTCAAAAACTACGGATTTTCATACGGTTTTATCAATTAACTGAGTGATTCACGTGGAAGGTATACGTGTATAAAATTATACACTTGCGAAGCTGAGGCGGGCCGCACTAGTATTATTATTTTATTAAAGTCCCGCGCAACGACTTTCGGTCTGAACGCGATAAACTCAAAAACTACGGATTTTCATACGGTTTTATCAATTAACTGAGTGATTCACGTGGAAGGTATACGTGTATAAAATTATACACTTGCGAAGCTGAGGCGGGCCGCACTAGTATTATTATTTTATTAAAGTCCCGCGCAACGACTTTCGGTCTGAACGCGATAAACTCAAAAACTACGGATTTTCATACGGTTTTATCAATTAACTGAGGGATTCACGTGGAAGGTATACGTGTATAAAATTATACACTTGCGAAGCTGAGGCGGGCCGCACTAGTATTATTATTTTATTAAAGTCCCGCGCAGCGACTTTCGGTCTGAACGCGATAAACTCAAAAACTACGGATTTTCATACGGTTTTATCAATTAACTGAGTGATTCACGTGGAAGGTATACGTGTATAAAATTATACACTTGCGAAGCTGAGGCGGGCCGCACTAGTATTATTATTTTATTAAAGTCCCGCGCAGCGACTTTCGGTCTGAACGCGATAAACTCAAAAACTACGGATTTTCATACGGTTTTATCAATTAACTGAGTGATTCACGTGGAAGGTATACGTGTATAAAATTATACACTTGTGAAGCTGAGGCGGGCCGCACTAGTATTATTATTTAATTAAAGTCCCGCGCAGCGACTTTCGGTCTGAACGCGATAAACTCAAAAACTACGGATTTTCATACGGTTTTATCAATTAACTGAGTGATTCACGTGGAAGGTATACGTGTATAAAATTATACACTTGCGAAGCTGAGGCGGGCCGCACTAGTATTATTATTTTATTAAAGTCCCGCGCAACGACTTTCGGTCTGAACGCGATAAACTCAAAAACTACGGATTTTCATACGGTTTTATCAATTAACTGAGTGATTCACGTGGAAGGTATACGTGTATAAAATTATACACTTGCGAAGCTGAGGCGGGCCGCACTAGTATTATTATTTTATTAAAGTCCCGCGCAGCGACTTTCAGTCTGAACGCGATAAACTCAAAAACTACGGATTTTCATACGGTTTTATCAATTAACTGAGTGATTCACGTGGAAGGTATACGTGTATAAAATTATACACTTGCGAAGCTGAGGCGGGCCGCACTAGTATTATTATTTTATTAAAGTCCCGCGCAGCGACTTTCGGTCTGAACGCGATAAACTCAAAAACTACAGATTTTCATACGGTTTTATCAATTAACTGAGTGATTCACGTGGAAGGTATACGTGTATAAAATTATACACTTGCGAAGCTGAGGCGGGCCGCACTAGTATTATTATTTTATTAAAGTCCCGCGCAGCGACTTTCGGTCTGAACGCGATAAACTCAAAAACTACGGATTTTCATACGGTTTTATCAATTAACTGAGTGATTCACGTGGAAGGTATACGTGTATAAAATTAATTACCTACGGTTTTGTGTAAATTGTCTGAAAAATGACAATGTTTGTTGAAGATGAAGGAAAATATCATGCTGACTGCGTACACTCTGTAAACCAATTTATCATCATCTACATTATATGAATACGTGAAGCAATAACTTTTTACCCCTTTTTAAACGTACTGCGTGCACGAAAGACAG
The DNA here is from genome assembly GCA_033032175.1 of Saturnia japonica. Lineage (NCBI taxonomy): Eukaryota > Metazoa > Arthropoda > Insecta > Lepidoptera > Saturniidae > Saturnia > Saturnia japonica. The sequence continues at coordinate 5,082,507 of CM065329.1, forward strand.
ATTTGGCATGGTTAAAGTTTATATGTAGGAGTGCAGAAAGCTAAAATTTATCTATAATATCTGTTACTATTATATTAAATTAAATAAATTAATACTGCGAATCCTAACCCGACCAGTGCTATTGAACTTAGGTCCCCCAAAATATTTACATTGTGACTGAATGAAAAGTGACAGCAAGTGATATAATATTCATTGTTTAGGTTCATACTGCAAATGTCAAACAGAAAATAGTCTATTATGAAAAAGTCGCTGCTCGAATTTCGATCACTGGGCGACCGCTAGTATGTATTTTAGTTCCTGTATATTTTATTTTAGGGTGTAAGGGATTTCAAATTATATCTTTAAAGCTGAGTCGCCGATACACCTTGAATTAGTGCCATCATTAAGTACCAGCTCCATGATCATGGCACTACGTCGCATGTCTGCCCGGCGAGGGAACCCGCGGGTAATGTATAGTGATAATGGCACAAACTTCATTGGTGCAGATCGCGAGCTGCGTGACGAAATGTCGAAATTGAAAAAATCCGAGCTGGCTGAAGTGGCAAGTCATGAAGGCATCACCTGGAAGTTCATACCACCCGGCGCGCCACACATGGGAGGCGCCTGGGAACGAATGGTGCGAACCGTCAAAACGGCCCTCTCCGCGATCCTGAACGAGAGAAGCCCGCCAGAAGAAGTGCTGCACACCCTGCTCACGGAAGTGGAGCACACCGTCAATTCACGCCCGCTCACTCACCTGAGCGCTAGCCCGGAAGATGAGGAAGCTTTAACCCCTAACCACTTCCTTATAGGTCGTTCCTGCGGTTCATCGGTCGTCGGAAGCTTCGACGAGCACACACTCATCGGCCGGGCCGATTGGAAAACATCGCAACGTCTGGCGGACCACTTCTGGAGGAGGTGGCTGCGTGAGTATCTACCAACGCTCATGCCACGGAAGATCAGCGGGAGAGAGGCTCCACAACCGCAACGAGGCGATATAATCATCATCGCCGATGCTTCCCTACCACGCAACACCTGGCCGCGAGGCGAAGTCGTCGCCAGCTACCCCGGCCCAGATGGCAGAACACGTGTGGCGGACGTCCGGACCTCGAGAGGAGGTGTGCTGAGGCGTCCCACGTCGAGACTCATCGTCCTCGTGCCTGCAACGTCGCGACATCAATTTGGAGTGCACGACGGAGCGTACACTGGGGGGGAGACTGTTAGCGACGCATAAGCCTAAGCGTAATGATATAAGAATAACATTTGTAAATATAAGTTGTAAGGATGAATAATTTGCACAAACGATCAATAATTAAATGTTTCTAATGTTTTGAATATGTTACTATAGCGTGTAGGTATGTAAGAACAATATATAAGTCATGAAAATGTGCGTAATCTAATAAAAATAATCACTTAAAGTACTAAAATCATATATTGTCAATAATTCATATTTTGTAGAAGTTATACGTAATGTTTTGTGTTATATAAGTAAAATAGCCTTCTGTATGTGTTTTATAATGTTTGTAAGCTCAAATAGTGCGTATGTAACGAGTCGCAAGACGTTTTAAGGTTGCAATGTTTAATGCTTTATATCTCCCGTGTTTATTAACCTATAATGTTAAAGTTAGTGTTTTTGAATAGGTATTTGTGTCTACATTAATGTGAAATAGTTTTTATTGTAATTGAATAACTGTAATTAGAGATATTAACAATTTATTGTATTCTGTATACAAGTAATAATAATAATAGACAGAGACAGCAATATTGCAACCACTGCGCATTACCGCGGTTAACGGACCACACCCAAGTTTGGTGATGAGCAGTACGGATAGAGACGCCATCGTCCGTCTCGCTCTCCGGCAAACCATATAAAAGGCGTTCTGCCGGGGCAAACGAGCGCGGATCGCTCGGATCGGCAAAGTGTACGGAGCTCTCTCGTGTAAACAGTCGTGTTGCCGGGAAACCCTTCCCCTGAGCACCGACCCTGCCTTGCACGAGCTTGAGATATTCTGTCTCGCTCGCACGCCGACCTGCCTAAGCCTGCCGCCTAGGCCCGCCCGCCGAAGCGCGCCAGCCGAAGCCCGCCCGCCGAAGCTCGCCCGCCCAAGCCCGCCCGCCTATGTCGCCCGCCTAGACAGCTGCGTTCACCCACCGTCACGGCACCATGCTTGACGGAATGGAAATCCAAGGCCCTTCTCAAGGCCAATCAAAAAACAAGACTACCGCAACGACCCCCCGCAACCCTACGGACTCCGAATCAACAACCATGACTACGCCCACCGGACACCGCAGCCGCACGTCCTCAAAAGAGACTGCGCCACCGTCTGCCTCCGTGCAGGCCCTTCCTACACCCGGGTCATCAACAGCGCCGCCACCCGGCACTGTAATGGCCCCGGCAGAGATCTACGAGCGCGATCTCAAAACGCTCGCCGAGCTCCTTGACGCCCAGGTACTTTCGGAGGGCATGCTCCGATGGATGGCGTTGTACCTACGCGTCAAGGAAGCCGAAATGGGAGGTTTGAAACCAAACTCCCACGACGTCGCCTCGCTGAAACACGCCGCCGGAGGCGTGCTAGCCCCGCCCCCCATCCCGAAGGTCATCCTAGAGATGAGCCCCGAAAGAATAGCCCAAAGAAGGAAACGCTCGGAATCAGACGAGCACGAGGATAGCCACCAACCAGCAGCTCGAGTGAATATCTATAATATCTGTTACTATTATATTAAATTAAATAAATTAATACTGCGAATCCTAACCCGACCAGTGCTATTGAACTTAGGTCCCCCAAAATATTTACATTGTGACTGAATGAAAAGTGACAGCAAGTGATATAATATTCATTGTTTAGGTTCATACTGCAAATGTCAAACAGAAAATAGTCTATTATGAAAAAGTCGCTGCTCGAATTTCGATCACTGGGCGACCGCTAGTATGTATTTTTAGTTCCTGTATATTTTATTTTAGGGTGTAAGGGATTTCAAATTATATCTTTAAAGCTGAGTCGCCCAAGCCAACCTCACTTGAACGTCATGCATCTTTTCTGAGTATTGAACGAGAAAATGGCGGTAGCGGGGTGATAGGTTTGTTTTGCCCGACTTGTTCTTCTCAATTCATTTCTTTAGATTGAGAAGCCACTTTTACATTCACAGAACTTCGAATACGTTTTACTACAAATTCCAGAATTTTTTCCTACAAAACTACCTATTTTGCTACTAAATAAGGGTGCGAGATTCCTTTTAAAATCTGGAGTGACTCCGCAATTCATACGAACATAATTAGAGCTGGCCCATTGAACAATTTGGCACCGTTCTTGGACCATGTAGTTACTTATATCTATAACATGGTATGCTATTTACCAACGGCCGGTTTCAATAACATGTCTGAGTTTGTGGGGGATGTGAGGAACAAGGTGTAAAGTTCCTCATCTACCATTGAAAAGGGAGGATCCTTCGACCAGACGGGTGTTATGTCTGGCGGGCTGCTGCCCAACGGTTGCTGTCCGCTGCACCGGGCGCTCAGGCTTGTAGCAGTACTTGGAGTTGGTACGTGTGGCATGGAGGCAGATAGATCATCTCGGCAGAACGTGCGCCGTGCACGGTCCGTTGTAGGAGACGTTGCCGCCTGCCGCTTAGTACAGCGCGGCATGTTGCGCGTGCACTGCACTTTGCCGTTCTGGTCAGGAACTTGTATTATAATATATCATCCCATATCACTCCCCCGCTGTTGCTATGGGAATAGTGAAATAGACTTTCCTCCCGGAACGTGTTGTCCTCTGACCGTCTTTCAGGATTTTATCCTTAGTAGTATTATTCTTAACGTAGTCTGAATATCTTATGGTTTTGCTCATTTATCTCTCGACTTCGGCCTCCGCCGAGAGCTGTCGTGGAGATTTGAAATAACCGATATCACTAGGCTGGCTGGTACACCAAGCACTTGTATCCATAATAAAGTACATTACATCAAGACTACTCCAGGACCCCCCGTTACAAGTCGACCTCGCCGTTTACCTCCCGATAAGTTAAAGAAAGAAACAGCACGCCCATCAGACAGCCCGTGGTCCTCACCTTTACACCTAGCACCAAAGAAGGACAACGGGTGGCGTCCATGCGGTGACTAACGTGCTCTCAACGTTAGGACTATCCCAGATAAGTACCCGCTAAAGCATATTCATGATTTCAACTTAGATCTTTCTGGATGCAATGTCAATTCAAAAATAGACCTAGTAAATCATACAACCAAATACAAGTCTACCCACCTGATAAGTATATGTTGTAAAACAGCCATTGTTAGCGACGCATAAGCCTAAGCGTAATGATATAAGAATAACATTTGTAAATATAAGTTGTAAGGATGAATAATTTGCACAAACGATCAATAATTAAATGTTTCTAATGTTTTGAATATGTTACTATAGCGTGTAGGTATGTAAGAACAATATATAAGTCATGAAAATGTGCGCAATCTAATAAAAATAATAACTTAAAGTACTAAAATCATATATTGTCAATAATTCATATTTTGTAGAAGTTATACGTAATGTTTTGTGTTATATAAGTAAAATAGCCTTCTGTATTTGTTTTATAATGTTTGTAAGCTCAAATAGTGCGTATGTAACGAGTCGCAAGACGTTTTAAGGTTGCAATGTTTAATGCTTTATATCTCCCGTGTTTATTAACCTATAATGTTAAAGTTAGTGTTTTTGAATAGGTATTTGTGTCTACATTAATGTGAAATAGTTTTTATTGTAATTGAATAACTGTAATTAGAGATATTAACAATTTATTGTATTCTGTATACAAGTAATAATAATAATAGACAGAGACAGCAATATTGCAACCACTGCGCATTACCGCGGTTAACGGACCACACCCAAGTTTGGTGATGAGAAGTACGGATAGAGACGCCATCGTCCGTCTCGCTCTCCGGCAAACCATATAAAAGGCGTTCTGCCGGGGCAAACGAGCGCGGATCGCTCGGATCGGCAAAGTGTACGGAGCTCTCTCGTGTAAACGGTCGTGTTGCCGGGAAACCCTTCCCCTGAGCACCGACCCTGCCTTGCACGAGCTTGAGATATTCTGTCTCGCTCGCACGCCGACCTGCCTAAGCCTGCCGCCTAGGCCCGCCCGCCGAAGTGCGCCAGCCGAAGCCCGCCCGCCGAAGCTCGCCCGCCCAAGCCCGCCCGCCTATGTCGCCCGCCTAGACAGCTGCGTTCACCCACCGTCACGGCACCATGCTTGACGGAATGGAAATCCAAGGCCCTTTCAGGGCCAATCAAAAAACAAGACTACCGCAACGACCCCCCGCAACCCTACGGACTCCAATCAACAACCATGACTACGCCCACCGGACCCGCAGCCGCACGTCCTCAAAAGAGACTGCGCCACCGTCTGCCTCCGTGCAGGCCCTTCCTACACCCGGGTCATCAACTGCGCCGCCACCCGGCACTGTAATGGCCCCGGCAGAGATCTACGAGCGCGATCTCAAAACGCTCGCCGAGCTCCTTGACGCCCAGGTACTTTCAGAGGGCATGTTCCGATGGATGGCGTTGTACCTGCGCGTCAAGGAAGCCGAAATGGGAGGCTTAAAACCAAACTCCCACGACGTCGCCTCGCTGAAACACGCCGCCGGAGGCGTGCTAGCCCCGCCCCCCATCCCGAAGGTCATCCTAGAGATGAGCCCCGAAAGGAGAGCCCAAAGAAGGAAACGCTCGGAATCAGACGAGCACGAGGATAGCCACCAACCAGCAGCTCGAGTGAATATCACCCCCGAGCTGCTGGACCAGCTACAAGCGGATACCACAGATGACAACCTCCCACGGCCGCAGCGTCCGGCGAAGAGGACCAAGTTGCCAGTAGTGGCAAAAACTGTGCATACGGCCCCTCCCCCTCCCCCTCCAGCTCCTGCACCACCCAGGGGAGGCTACGCGACAGTGGTAGCATCAGCACCACCAGCAGCGCGCCCCGTTACCCGGCCACCCAAGGCCCCAAAGGAAGCACCCACTGTCGCAGCAACTGCCGTGCAGCAGCCTGCGCCGCCATCTGCAAGCCCACCAAGCACATCTGCGGTTCCAGCACCCAACCCGCCTGCTCTAGAACGCAAGGCGAGGTACCCACCCGTGGTAGTGGAGCGGCTACCAAATTGGACGCACCATTTCCGCGTCATCTCCGAACAGCTCGGCCATAGGCCGAACGCTCGTCCGTTTGGCGAAGGCGTCCGGTTCACGCCTGCCGACGACAATGAGTACCGTTTGATTCAACGGTACTTCACGGACCTAGAAAAACGGGAGGGAGTAGCCTGGTTCTCCTACTCCCTGCCTACGGAAAGAAGTTTGAAATTCGCCATTCGAGGCCTCCCCGGAGAAACCAAAACGGAGGAAATCACCGAGGCCCTCACGGACTTAGGCTTTGAGCCTGAGTACGTGAAGCACATAAGGGGACGAAGTGGGAGACCAGGGTGCGTCTTTCACTGCATTCTCAAGAGGACGGCAGACCTCATTCCCAAAATCTACCAAGTAGACGAGCTGCTCCGCATGCCCGGGGTCAAGTTCGAGGCTTGGAGAGGGAAGCAGGGGCCGGCCCAATGCCACCGGTGCCAGCAGTTCCGGCACTCCTCGCAGAACTGCCACCGCCTTACCGCATGTGTGCGCTGCGGAGGGCCACATATGGCCTTCCAGTGCACCCGACCCAATGAGGAACCGCCCACCTGCGCCAACTGCGGAGGCCCTCACCCGGCCAACAGCCACGTGCAGTGCCCGGTCTTCAAACGAGAGGCGCGCAACCGCCGTGCCGGCACCGTGGCGAGGTCGGGCCCAACGGGCCGTGTAACGGGCCGTGTAACAGGAGACTTCCCACCCCCTCTCGCGACAGTCCTGGAAACCGCGCCAAGCAGCCTCATGGCTCCTGCCAATGACGCGAGCTCTCGCGTCACCTCTAAGAGGAGACGCGGGAAAAAGGCGCGCGCAACCAAACCCGCTACCAGCGAAGCAACCCAGCCTCCTACACTGGCAGCGCATCCGACAACATTGGACACCCTGACGCACACCACCAATGTCGTCAAAAGCATAATAGAGGTCGCCAGAAATGGCACCGAAGCCGAACAGGCATGTATTAGATCTTTGCTCACCCTCTTCGCTCCCAATGCCTGATCAACCTCAACAACTCCGAGTCGTCCATTGGAATGCCTGTACGCTCACGGGGAAACGCAGGATGGTCGACCACTTTCTCCGTGAGCAGAACATTGACATCATGCTCGTATCGGAAACGCGACTCCTGTCGGGTGAAGCGTTCCGCATACCGAACTACATCACCTACCGAAAGGACGAAGTCACCGCACGAGGAGTGGCGTACAGGGGCTCGCCATAATTATTAGGAGGAGGATTGTCCACCAACTAATACCTCAGGTTGACCTACAGAGCTTCTACGCGTTGGGAGTGCTCATCAACCTAGATGGGCACGAAACAAGGATTTTCGCGGCCTACAAGCCACCCAACTCTCGATTCAATTTCGCTGAAATCCGAAAAATAATCACCAACAATACGCCCACAATTTTGGCTGGAGATTTCAACGCGAAGCATCCCGCGTGGAACTCCCAGCTAATCTGTCCCCAAGGACGAAGCCTGCACGAGGACTCCATCAAACACGACTACCAAGTGGAAGGACCTGACGAACCCACACACCACTCTGGTATGTCCAAAGATGTACTAGACATCATCATCTATAAAGGCCTCAGTGCGCCTCCCACCCAGATAGTCCTTCCAGACCTCCCATCCGACCACAGGCCAGTGTTGCTCGTCATCGAGAAACCCCCGATAGGGTAACACTGCCCACAAACCACAAACGCATCGATTGGAGGGTTTTTACCGAAGCGGTTAAGAACACTCCATCAGCGCCGACCTCCACGGCTGAAGAAGTCGAGCGGGCCTCGACTGCTATCACCGCCCATCTGCAAGCCGCTCTCGATCTAGCGACAACCACCCACCAGTCGCAAACCGATCGTACCGGGGGTAGGCTCAGGTCACTCCCGGCCCGCATCAAGGCGCTAATCGACGAGAAGCGGCAAGCCAGGAAGCAATGGCAACGCAACCGTTGCCCATTGCAGAAAGCAAGATTGAATAATCTTGTCCAACGAGTGAAGATCGCCCTCGACGACCATTCTGCGGAATCATGGACATCCCACATAGAATCTATCGGTCATGACATGCCCTCTGTCCACCGACTATGTGGGCAACTGTCCGCGAGCAGACCCCCCATTAAACCAATGCGGGGAAGCGACGGGAATCTGCGCTACCGCGCAGAGGAACGCGCCGAAATCTTCGCAGACTGGCTCGAGTCCCAGTGCGTCCCGGCCACAACCACCAACCACCAACACGTTGCGGACGTCAATCGACACCTTCAGGATTACTTCTCGGCGCCCATATTACCAACGGAAGACCCGGTGTTCGTCTCGCCTGGTCAAGTTCGCCGTGTAATTCTGCGCACCAAACCTCGGAAGGCCCCGGGCGCGGACCGTATCACGAACGCAGCGCTCCGCCAGTTGCCGCTCCAGTCCGTCGCGGCACTGGCCCGCCTCTTCAACGGGATACTACGCTCGGGGCACTTTCCAGAACAATGGAAGCTAGGACGGATAATAATGCTGCCCAAGCCTGGCAAAGACACAAGGCTACCAGGGAGTTATCGGCCGATCACCCTGCTTAGCACGATTTCCAAGGTGTTTGAGAGATTGGTGCTCCAACACCTAACACACCACATTCCCCCGCGTGACGAGCAGTTCGGATTCCGGACAAAGCACTCCACCACCCTCCAGCTCTGCCGGATCACCCACCTGATGTCCGAGTGCCTCAACAGGCACCACTATTTCGCAGCCGTCTTCTTGGATATGGAGAAGGCGTTCGACAGGGTATGGCACGAGGGCCTGCTGTACAAACTGTCAACATCGAGTGCTCCAAGAAGAATAATCCGAGTGATAGCCTCGTACCTCCGAGATCGTCGGATGTGTGTCGCGGTGGAAGACGCGACCTCAACCGTCAGACCGGTGCGCGCAGGCGTACCGCAGGGCAGCTGTCTCTCGCCTGTGTTGTACGCGCGTTATACCGACGACATACCGCTGGAGGGCCGGGTGCAGCTCGCGCTGTTCGCGGATGATGCGGCGTACTTTGCGTGCTCAGCGAACGCGCAAACCGCCGTATCTTACCTGCGACCGACGCTGGAAGCGCTTCCCGGCTGGCTCGATCGCTGGATGTTGTCGGTCAACTTGGCAAAGACACAGGCGCTAATCACCAAGGGATACCCGCCCCCACCTCTCACTCTCATGGGACACGACGTGCCATGGTTGCCGCATGTCAAATACCTGGGAGTACAGCTTGATAAAAAGCTAAAATTCAAAGCCCATGTCGACGAGACTATCACAAAGACGAAGACGGCGAGGGCCAAGTTACACTCCGTGCTGGCGTCCAACCTCCCTCTCCGCACGAAGACCACCATCTACAAACTATACGTTCGCAGTAGGCTAACGTACGCGGCCCCTGCCTGGTACGCCTACATCAAGGATTACCAAAAGATGAGGCTCAGAGCTCAGCACAACAAGAGCCTCAGGACCATCGTCGGAGCGCCACGCTACGTGAAAAACGCCACGATAGCGCGCGACCTCCAAATCGAGTGCCTGGACACCTTCGTGGGAAGACTGGCCACCAAGTTGTTCCGAAGAGCGGACGCAACGCAGCATCCCCTCGTCAGAGGGATTGCCCCGCTGCACTCAAGACCACCGGACAACAAATATCTACCGTCGCCTCGCAACCTCATCATTATCGACGCCGACGTTTCAGACGGTGAACGATAAATGATCGATAGACTCCACTTGCGATAAGCAAGCACCATCGAACCGTCCATCCGTCGATGGATGCGAAGATTTTCACTGAAAAGGGCTCCAACCCTGGTACAGTTTCCCCACCACCTCATTATGAGGTGGGTGGGATGACTTCACGGAAACGAGCGCACACGGGTACCACAAATTGAAGAATCAATACTCAAGACTCAAGACTCAAGAAACTGGAAGTAACCGTACCCAGAAGATATAGTATTAACAAAGTTTATTGTCTTGAAGAATACAGCAAATTTTATTGTGGTGCCTGTGTGTCATTTCTTCGCATCTTCACTAAGTTCAACCCGCCAGCGACCCAGTCCATTCCGCTCCGTGCTACGTCATCGCCGCGCCTACCAGCAGGCACCTCACTGCGTGTGTGTACCTTGATGTTTCGCCCTCTTCACGCCTAGTAGTTTCGGGTGTGAACAGGGTTGGTCGCACGTAGTGAGAGGGGCTCGCACGCACTGGTTTCCAGACAGCTGGTTACCGTAGCGTGTTATCCGCCGTCGGTTATATACAGAGTACGAGGGAATCGTTTCCGTCGCGTTCGCGCCCTCGGTGCGCGGTCCCGCTCTGTATAGATTGACGTAGCACATTGTATAATAGGCGGCCGGCTCCGCTTCGGGTCCGCGCTCATTTTAGCCATCGCAACACCATTTGGTTTGTACGAATTCCCCCCAAAAGTGGTGACCCCGAGCATGAACGTCAGCGCAACCTTCGCAAAGCTACATCATCGTGACTTCATCATCATTTCCTCAAGCTTTCGAGCAGCGAGTCATACAGCCAGTCAGCATCCATGGCTACTAAGGGTATTGTTAGCGACGCATAGGCCTAAGCGTGATGATACGAAAATAGTAATTGTAAATATAAGTTGTAGGAATGAATAATTTATACAAACAATCATAGATTTAATGTTTCTAATGCTTTGAATATGATATTATAACGTGTAGGTATGTAAGAACAGTATATAAATTATGAAAGTGTTTGTAATTTAATAGAAATAATCATTTAAAGTAGTAAACTCATATATCATCGATAATTCATATTATAAAGAAGTTGTATGTAATGTTTTGTGTTATATAGGTAAATTAGCCTTCTCTATATGTTTTATAATGTTTGTAACATTAAATAGTGTGTAAATAACGAGTTTCAAGCTGTTTTAAAATTGCAATGTTTAACGCTTTGTATCTACCATGTTTATTAACCCATAATGTTAAAGTTAGTGTTTTTGGATAGGTATTTGTATCTACAATAATGTGAAATAGTTTTTATAGTAATTGAATAAGTGTGATTAGAGATATTAACGGTTTATTGTATTTTGCATACAAATAATAATAATAATAATAGATAGGGACAGCGATAGTGCAACCACGGCGCATTACCGCGGTTAACGGACCACACCCAAGTTTGGTAATGAGCAGTACGGATAGAGACGCCATCGTCCGTCTCACTCTCCGGCAAACGATATAAAAGGCGCACTACTGGGGCCAACCAGCACCCCAAGTCCGGTGAAGCTGTAAAAGCCGCAGCGGCTCTGTTTGACGATAGGGCCCCTAAGGCTAACAGTGTAGTCAGTTCTAAAAAAAAAAAAAAAAAAAAAAAAAAAAAAAGCCAACCAGCACACACGGGTACCACAAGCTGAAGACTCAAGACCCAAGAAACTGGAAGAAACAGTACCCAGAAGATAGTACTAACAAATTGTATTGTGTCTTGAAGAATACAGCAAATTTTATCTATTTACAATCAATTTATTTCTATTTATTATCAATTTGCATCTTCACTAGTGTTCAACCCGCCAGCGACCCAGTCCATTCCGCTCCGTGCTACATCATCGCCGCGCCTACCAGCAGGCACCTCACTGCGTGTGTACCTTAATGTTTCGCCCTCTTCACGCCTAGTAGTTTCGGGTGTGAGCAGGGTCGGTCGCACGTAGTGAGAGGGGCTCGCACGCACTGGTTTCCAGACAGCTGGTTACCGTAGCGTGTTATCCGCCGTCGGTTATACAGAGTACGAGGGAATCGTTTCCGTCGCGTTCGCGCCCTCGGTGCGCGGTCCCGCTCTGTATTGGTTGACGTAGCACATTTGTTGTGGGCAAACGCACGCGCCCATTTTAGGTATCCTGACCACCAGCATGAAGCGGACGTGCGCATTCCTGGTCATCACCCACAGCCTTCTCAGCGACCTTGGCACAGCACACTGCACTTCGGCCGGTCATCAAGCAAAGACGCACTTCTCTCCTGGTCGACGCAGCAGCCACCCACTACGCAGCACTGCACCACTCCGACTCAGTGGAGCATTCTTGCAGCATCACCCCGAACCACTGGGACATCACCGCAGACAGTTCCGACTCACTGTGATCTATGCGACATCTGGTTCCGACTCACTGGAACATTCCACTGGCCCGGCAAGCATCACAAGATGTATGGACGACTCAGCCTGCTATCGACCTCCGGTTTCGGAGGGGAGTGATGTAGCGACTTCTATTTCGCCACATACGACGCATTCTACATCGCGATATTAAAATTAACCCAAAAATTGAAATATATACAAGAACCCGACAACAACCGTTGGGCAGCAGCCCGCTAGACAACACCCGTCTGGTCGGAGGATCCTCCCTTTTCTATGATGGATGAGAAACTTTACACCCTGTTCCTCACCACACGGGTTCACTATCCCCGATTACTTAGTACATATTTGTAATGAGTACTATCTTTAACTTAAGACGGATTTCGGCTTCCTTTTTATCTATTTATGCTATAGGATTATTGCACAAGCTAAATTATTAAAAAGGAAACAGAAAACCCGACTGCCACAACAACAAAAAAACATATATAAAAAAGTATATTTTTCTTTTTGCTTTTTATTTGATTCCCAGACGTCGTACTTAAATTTTATATAGCTTATGTCACTCGCACAATTAAGACGAATCTAACGACACCTCGTATACTAAAATCCATCAAGGCGTTTAGGCTACAGAGCGTACCAAAGAAATAGACATACATACATTTACATACATACGTTCGAAAACCATAACCCTCCTTTTTCGCAGTCGGATAAAAAAATGGAAGGACAAAAGGCAAATAGTAACTGAAACAACAGATAAATAGGTTATTGAAAACGACCGTTACTAACTTACATAACGTTGTTTTATGATTACTCGTGGTGTGATTATTTGTTTGATATTGTATTAGGTCTCAATAACGCATACTTTATTTTTATATTAAATTCACAATTTATTCAGTATAAGTTGCACACAATGAATTTATAATCGTTGTAGAAGCGGTTAACATATCATCTCTAAAGTCAATAGATGGCGTTAGTGTAACAATCTAGTGATTAAATAATTAGAAATATGGATGCTGATATAAATACTTACTCGTTAATTTGAGTAATTACGATAAATAAATACTTAGAAGTAGCGGTTCTTATCGTTCCGTATTTACAGAATGATGCGGTATAATATTAAAAAAAAATGATTTTGTTCATATGAACATAATATTATACATGATGTCTCATAACGATCAAACTATTTCAAACAATAATAAAAGAAAATTTATTTACTTTAATATTTATTATTAGTTCTAAAATGTGTACATTGAAAGAAAATTTACTTTGAAACCATTTACTGAGGTTATTGAAAACATTTTAAGTTGCTGAGGGCTTATTTTATCTTCGATATTTTTTTTTGAAATCTACCAAAGTTCCTGGATTGTTCTGAGAAACAATATGCTTGAGATACCCCCAAAAGAAAAAAATCCAATGGGGTTAAATCAGGGCTCCGTGGAGACCACTCAATATCACCCCTTCTCGAAATCACCTTTTCGGGGAACAACTCGTTCAGTGCTGCCAATGAGTTACTAGTGTTATGCGCTGTGGCTGTATCTTGCTGGAACCAAGAGAGGTGATTATAATGCCTATACTCTCGAAGTCTTGGGTCAAAAAAGTTACGTATTATTTCAGTCACTGTACTCACTTTGCCTCTATTGTACCTAAAAAATAAGGCCCAATAATGCACTTTGTGGACATTGCGATCCAAACTGTTAATTTGGGGCTATGCAAAGGGCGTTGATATAGCTCTGCAGGTTTGCTCTCTGCCCAAAATTGACAATTTTGACGATTTACCTATTTGGTATTGGTAAAATGGGCATTGTTGCTAAAAAACATGTTTTCAAAATCGTTAAATTTCTCTAACATCATTTTTACGTAATTGAGACTTAAAATATAATCAGTTTCTTTCAGAGCCTGTACAATTTGAATTTTGTAGGGCTTGAGATGCAAATCAGATTGCATTATTCGCTGAATTGTCCCTCTAGACGAGGCCAGGTTGTCGACTCACAGAAGTCGCAACCAACTAGATTTTTCCAGTTGTTCTTGGGTGACCATGATGAATATCGCAAAATGTGTTTCCAGTAGCGTTGAATGTCTGGATCCAAGCAAGAATGGTGGCATTTCTGGGAGTCTGTCCAATATTGCGCAATCCATAATGTAATTGAAACAACTGACGAACGCGAACAAGCGAATGATTGTTTTCGAAATACGCGCGCACACAGCGAACGTCGCTCTCCCGTGTAGGGCATGATGGCAACTTAAAATGTAAGGACTGAGCCTGCAAGCGACACCCCTCTCAGACCTCCCCACGTTTAGTTTACGTCTCGTTCACTCTAGAAATAATCGGATCGTTCTGAGATATACTGTACAACCCTTTTCTAAATAATCGCGAATTTTATCGTATTGTTTGTAAAGTTATGTTTGAAACGCCTTTCTAGAGATTTACATCGACGTGTTCTGAAACAAAGCAAGCGTATGTTTGCGGAAAGGTAAGACCTTCTCCCACTTACTAAATGTGAAATAGCGATTTTTCTTGCTTAATTGAATTATGAATTTTTGATTACAATAGTGATATAGAAGTGTAACAACGTAAGGCCAGGCTAGGTATCAGAAAAACAGCGTAACATCTTTACATTTTTATTCCCTGTACAATTCTGTCCCTTAGCATTATTCGACAGTAATCTATATTGCAAACCCTGTATATCAAAACTATGCACAGATGAAATGAAGAAACAATTTCCGTTTTACAATATAATTGAGACCGGATACACTGACTGGTAGAGGAAGTCGTTAGTAGTAACATACTAAGTTTTATATGAAACCAACATTGTAGTCTCAAATTTAAGACTATTTACTTTGAAAATTGGAAAAAAGAATTATAATTTCGAATCACCTGTATTTTAAAGTACTTAGTTAACTTCGCGAATGTTTATTTAAAAACACGCTGTATGTAAGTAAGATAATTATATCGCTAGTTTATATATTCCGTAAGGTCAATTTAGTGAGAGGTCTTTATTGTGAACAAGTAACACAAAACAATATTAAAATGTTATATTTCTTACTAATATTATCGTGTTTTTATTCAATGTGTCACACAAAGTCACTTGGCAAAACGGAAGGTAAATATGACGTTAGACTCTATATTATTTATCTTTCTTTTTGGAATCCATTCAAAGATGCACTGCCGAGCCCCAAGGCCTTTCTTTCAGATTGTGTTAACATAGTCTAACTACTGCATATTCAAGAGACTTCGAAGCGTAGTGCAACTAACTATACGTAGGTACCTGCTGTTAACCTGATCCGTTGCATTTTTTATCCTCGCGAACTTCTCTGTCATAAGCGCAACTACTATGAAGATACTATGAGTATTAGTTCTTTGTCTGGGTATTAAATATCTACATCTGTATCAATGACATTTTATAAGTAGATGCGTTATACTTTCACTAGAAGTACTTTTTTAAAACTGCACAAATATTATTATTAAAAAGTTACCCTAAGTAACCTACAAGGCTAAAGAAAAGTACGCTCAAAAAAAAAATGTAACGGCGGCTCGGCTCGTCAAACAAAACTTCTCTACGTAAATTTTATTGGGGAATTAATGTTTCAATTACCACTAACAATTATTGTGTTCCTAGGCAGCAGCTGCGTCGTGGACGGCTACAACGGGACCTGCCTGAATTTCTACAAATGCCGTCAGATGATTCAAAAATACGCTAACAAACCAACGATAGTGGTAAACTTCACGTGTATTTTTTTTAATATTACATGTTTTTAATTTAATTCTATACCTATTCCTGTCGAAAAGCAATAGTGCTTCCGTTACTGTGTCCCGGACTAGAACAGGTAAAACTCGGTCTTCAAGGGTTAACCTACTTGCAATAATCAACCGGATAACTATACAAAAATATGTAATTATTAATCATTATGTATTTATAACTAACGCATTATAAGTACCTACTTAAAATAACGTCTATATTGTCGCGCAGCCGATATCGTAGAGCGCGTGACGTTATACGATGGATCAGTAGTAAATGAACTCAGAAAATTATAAAGAATAAACAAATGTCATCAGCTCAACGCAACAATTGGGTAACGTTCACATACACGCGAATGACGTCACGCGCTGTTATATTAAATATTCGTTTTATTTGTTAATTTAAAAATACAAATTAATATTATTTCAGAAAAAGTTGATTGAATGATGATAATATTATTAGGTAGATTATTTTAAACTACATTTTCCATTGTTTTTTGATTATTGTCAGGTTGCATATCCGTCATTCATCGGTTGGTTGCGGATGCCCGACTGGGTCGCGACCACCATGCATGTGGTGAAAAGTCCGTCATAGTGACTCTTTTTACGTGTCGCGTTTCGGGATCAGTCTGTGTATATTCAGTTAAATTATTGCAGGCAGGCATGAGAGCGGCGACCTTCGACGGATAACTAATTTGCCGTGTTACTATAAAAAAAATGTTCAAAGATTCAGTGACCACTTAACAACAATAGAATAGAAAATTATTTATTTAACAACTAGTTATAAGATTTAAAGAAAATGCCGTTAGATTTCATGTAAATAATTTTTTCGTATTCACTGAAATAATATTCAATCGAACTCACTTATGTGGTCGTACTTAGGTACAGCGTATCTCTCTATGGTCTTGAATTTTACGGCATCGTTTAAAAGGGGAAGTGTTGGCGACAGAACAGTTATTTTCGTGTTTCTTGTTAGGTTATTATATGATATTATTGTGTTTACGTGTAATGTAATATGTGTTACGATAAAATAGATTGATACAGACAATATTATAGAGAAATGTTAGCGACTACGCTACATTATAAGTTGCATGTTATATATTAAGATGTATATAAATGATTAGGTATTGTGTGTCACATATATGAAAATAGAACTAATATAGAATAGATTAGTGCATAGAGTAAGCCAATAGAGTAAAGATATCAAATATTATAGAAACTTTACGAACGGAAAACAGTGATGCCGCCCGTAAATTACATTGTTTTTGGCTTATGTACGGAATATATACTTGATGTATATTATATGTGAATATGTAATGGATAGGTAATACGATAAGGAACATTTTGATATATGACATGTGTACATAAGATATATAATGACAGAAATATAGAGAGATTAACAGGGCAATCAAAGCGAAAAGTGAAATTAAAACACGAAATAAAGCGGGGCTCTCTTTACGGTCATTCTCCAAACTACATAAGCTCGAAGAGAGGCCGTATTGGGCACGGTGCAATTCAACGAGTCTACAAGTACAAGTAACAACGAGAAGAAAGCTTTGGTCGTCCTGCCAACAATCAAGATATCGACTTTCATTGAAGACCCGGCACCTCAAGCGGTCGTGCATTATTGCACCCCCCGGACCCCCTCAGTACTAACATCGCGGTCCACTGACATCCGTACGGCGTCTACGAGACTGGCATCCGGCGCAACAAAAACGCCCTTCCATACCGGAAACGTCACCCCCCCCCCTCCCTCACGCAGAGGGGAAGTGACGCGTACCCAACAGGAAGTGTTCTACTATTAGACTATTATTTATTTATTAAAGGGGGCCCCAACAGCGCTCTTATTGTACAAGACATATTTTTTAAATTCTATAAAATAAATCTGATACGAACCTAATAACAGGCTCCCACTACATTTACAAAATATAAAATAGTACTTAGTTGTAATAAAAAATTAAATAAATTGAAGTAAAGTATTGATGTTGTTACTACATCGTATGAAAATTTTATTAAATTAAGTAAACAATCCTTGTAATTATATATGTGCGTGTGTGTAAGTATTGTAATTGTATATATTATATGTAATTGGTTTCTCGTAAACGGCTCCAACGATTTCGATGAAACTTTGCATTTAGATAATGTTTTACTTTCCAAGTTTACCTAGATAAGTACCTAGGTGTTTTTCTTATTTTGTTTATAAGACACCGAACACAGCTCGGTTGCCCAGATATCGTATTATAATTTGTAATATAAATATCAGACAACAAAAATAATAAAAAGTTCAATATTCAAATTATGTAATTAATGGATTAGTATTTTTTACTGAATACCTAATAGGGAAAAGAAAAAGAGAGTGTAACCAGTAATTCTGAATATCAATTGTAAATTAAACTAACTAAGTATATGAACTGCCTTCTTAGCATAGTGGTCCTAAGCGCGACTGCTATGCTCGAAGATCTGGTTTCGATTCCCAGGCCGAGTAAAGTGTTTTTGGGTTCTTCTATCAAAGTCTCAGTAACAGCTCGGAGTTTGGATTTGTGTCTGATCAATGGCAATAAATAGGCTTGTCCCCCAATACATGGAACCTAATAACATACCCGGTAAACTGTGGGTTGTAGGTACATTAGTATCTCTGTCTAGGTTAGGTTAGGTGTGATGGTATTTTATGTTATGTTTTATCTGAAGTGAAATAACTTTTAATCTTGGTAAAAATGTTTAGTGATGACTGTGCAAATATATCTAAATTCTCTTTTATATATTGTTTGTTGGATTAGGTACGAATATGTATGTAAACGGTCTTTTTGTACCTAAGAATACACACTCCAGAAATTTAGAGATTAGTGATTTTTTAAATTATTTTACTCAGGACATAACAATATGCTAATCAATGTCTGTAGATGACTGTACCACAGTCCACAGTCGTCAACCTCTCCCAGATCGTTAATAGTATAATAAAATAATGACACATAAATAAAAAGAAATTCAATTTTAAACAGAAATAAGTAATAAATTTTTGACATTGTTACAAACTCTAGCTTGCAGACATCGATCCATATTCTAATTGTCTTAAACCATTCAGCGGCCATGACTTCTCAACTTACATAAAAACAAAACTTAATTAACAAAGATTCATAGGAAATTATTAACATTTTAATGATATTAAACAAAAAAAAAAGTAAAACAATGTTTATCCGATTTTTTTACAATCCACTTTATACATAAGCCACGACAAGGTATATTGTGACAAAAGTTTTATTGAAAATTAAAGAGTGATTTATGAGCATTATTATTAGGCATGGCGTATTAATCCTTACATCGAAGCCCGCGTGGAGGAGCTGAATAAGCCCCCGGCATCAGAATCCCTGTCCCCAGTCACTTCTGAGGAAATCTCTGCCATTCTCAAAAGCCTTAAGCTCAGAAAGTCACCAGGTCCCGACGGTATCAGGAACGAAGTACTCAAACTTCTTCCCGATCACCTCATAGCTCTATTGGTCTGCATATTCAATGTAGCCATAGCCAACTGCCATTTTCCAGCCGTCTGGAAAACGGCCATTGTCATAGGTATTCACAAGCCCGGCAAGAGCACGTCGCTTCCCGACAGCTACCGCCCTATCAGTCTCCTCAATACCCTAGGTAAAATCTATGAGCGGATCCTCCTGAACCGTCTCAAATCCGTAATAGAGGAGAAAAACCTCTACCCGCCTGAGCAATTCGGTTTTCGTGCTAGACATTCTTGCACTCATCAAGTGCACCGCCTCACGGAGCACATTCTGTTTAACTTTTCCGAGTTATCCAAACCCCGTCGCACGCTGGCAGTCTTTTTCGACGTAGCCAAGGCCTTTGATAAGGTCTGGCACGAAGGATTAGTCTATAAGCTGTACTCCCACGAAGTCCCCGATAGATTAGTTAAAATCATCCGCGATTACCTCAAAGACCGCACCTTTCGCTACAGAGTGGAAGGTGAACTATCCACACCCCATCCCATACGCTCAGGCGTCCCCCAAGGTTCCATCCTGGCACCTAGCCTCTTCAATCTGTACGTCAGTGACCTACCAAAACTTCAAGAGAAAGTTGAAGTAGGTCTATACGCTGACGATACAGTCATATACTCCTCTCAAAGGCAAACGAGAAACCTCAAATGTAGGATCCATAGAGCCGTGACCACTCTCGGGAAGTGGTTTAACGACTGGCGAATAGCCATAAACCCCACGAAGAGCGCAGCGGTGCTCTTCGACCAAACCGCCACAAAGATACCGCAAAAACTCAAGGACAATCCCCTTGAACTCTTCGGTAATCCGATCCCCTGGGAAAAGGCGACCAAATATCTAGGTGTAACCCTAGACAGTAGACTCTCCTTTATACGCCACATCAATCTGGTTAGGAAAAGGGCCTCCTGGACCCTCGCCCGACTACATCCTCTGTTATGTGCTGCAAGCAAAATGTCCACGAGACACAAGCTTACGCTCTACAAGATGTGTATCCGTCCGATCATGACATATAGCTGCGTTGCGTTCGCACATATGCCAAGTTATAACTGGGAACGCTTACAAGCCATCCAGAACAAGTTTCTTCACCGCCTTACCGGTGCCCCCTGGTTTGTTCGTATGGAGGATCTCCATAGAGATATGGACCTTCCCTCGATACATGCATACGCCAAACACCTTTCTCGCTCGTATTTCGACACCGCGTCGAACCACGCGAACCCCTTAATAAAAGCGGCAGCTTCTTATGTTCCCGACCCCAACGCCTGCCGGAGAAAACGCCGGCCGCGTAATATATTCACTGACCCGCCCGACCAAACCGAAAAAGCTAACGCGTTCTACGCCGACACCGTCTCTCCAAACAGAGCGTGCCACCGCCCACGCCCGCGTAACCACCGTTCTCTCCGCAGAGGACGGGCGGTCAACTTCGCTCCCGCACACCCGTCACGTCCACCCTCTCTAGCGGCAACCCAAGCCTAGGTCCGTTCCTCGGTGTGAAGCCCTTGGGTCAGGCAGCCGCCCGCGCGATACAAAGTGACACTATACGTGCAACACTTAGTTACCCACACACAACATTACACACGTATGAACACACACACGTGCACACCACACAGGTACATAGGTTCTGTAAGGGACCTTTTTTTTTCTTTTTTTGCGCTAGTTAGACTATTGCGCTAGTTAGTGTAGAAAAACCATTCCGATTATTAAATACACATACGCATGGTCCACTCCTTCCTCCCAGGAGGAGGGGAACGTGCATATGAGTATATATTAGTTAGCTCGAATTCTCATAAGATTAGGGAATTAGTTAGATCGCGACTTTTTCGCATTCGCGACCACCGCCCGAGCCGTGGTTCGGCCACTCTGGCACCCTCGTGCGGGTCGTCACAAACTTTCGCGGCTGAGTGCCCTAAGCGCTCGCCCCCAAGTCCGGTGAAGCTGTAAAAGCCGCAGCGGCTCTGTTTGACGATAGGGCCCCTAAGGCTAACAGTGTAGTCAGTTCTAAAAAAAAAAAAAAAAAAAAAACAAAAAAAAGTATTGGGCACGGTGCAATTCAACGAGTCTACAAGTACAAGTAACAACGAGAAGAAAGCTTTGGTCGTCCTGCCAACAATCAAGATATCGACTTTCATTGAAGACCCGGCACCTCAAGCGGTCGTGCATTATTGACCCCCCGGACCCCCTCACTACTAACATCGCGGTCCACTGGCATCCGTACGGCGTCTACGAGACGGGCATCCGGCGCAACAAAAACGCCCTTCCAAACCGGAAACGTCACCCCCCCCCCTCACGCAGAGGGGAAGTGACGCGTACCCAACAGGAAGTGTTCTACTATTAGACTATTATTTATTTATTAAAGGGGGCCCCAACAGCGCTCTTATTGTACAAGACATATTTTTTAAATTCTATAAAATAAATCTGATACGAACCTAATAACAGGCTCCCACTACATTTACAAAATATAAAATAGTACTTAGTTGTAATAAAAAATTAAATAAATTGAAGTAAAGTATTGATGTTGTTACTACATCGTATGAAAATTTTATTAAATTAAGTAAACAATCCTTGTAATTATATATGTGCGTGTGTGTAAGTATTGTAATTGTATATATTATATGTAATTGGTTTCTCGTAAACGGCTCCAACGATTTCGATGAAACTTTGCATTTAGATAATGTTTTACTTTCCAAGTTTACCTAGATAAGTACCTAGGTGTTTTTCTTATTTTGTTTATAAGACACCGAACACAGCTCGGTTGCCCAGATATCGTATTATAATTTGTAATATAAATATCAGACAACAAAAATAATAAAAAGTTCAATATTCAAATTATGTAATTAATGGATTAGTATTTTTTACTGAATACCTAATAGGGAAAAGAAAAAGAGAGTGTAACCAGTAATTCTGAATATCAATTGTAAATTAAACTAACTAAGTATATGAACTGCCTTCTTAGCATAGTGGTCCTAAGCGCGACTGCTATGCTCGAAGATCTGGTTTCGATTCCCAGGCCGAGTAAAGTGTTTTTGGGTTCTTCTATCAAAGTCTCAGTAACAGCTCGGAGTTTGGATTTGTGTCTGATCAATGGCAATAAATAGGCTTGTCCCCCAATACATGGAACCTAATAACATACCCGGTAAACTGTGGGTTGTAGGTACATTAGTATCTCTGTCTAGGTTAGGTTAGGTGTGATGGTATTTTATGTTATGTTTTATCTGAAGTGAAATAACTTTTAATCTTGGTAAAAATGTTTAGTGATGACTGTGCAAATATATCTAAATTCTCTTTTATATATTGTTTGTTGGATTAGGTACGAATATGTATGTAAACGGTCTTTTTGTACCTAAGAATACACACTCCAGAAATTTAGAGATTAGTGATTTTTTAAATTATTTTACTCAGGACATAACAATATGCTAATCAATGTCTGTAGATGACTGTACCACAGTCCACAGTCGTCAACCTCTCCCAGATCGTTAATAGTATAATAAAATAATGACACATAAATAAAATGAAATTCAATTTTAAACAGAAATAAGTAATAAATTTTTGACATTGTTACAAACTCTAGCTTGCAGACATCGATCCATATTCTAATTGTCTTAAACCATTCAGCGGCCATGACTTCTCAACTTACATAAAAACAAAACTTAATTAACAAAGATTCATAGGAAATTATTAACATTTTAATGATATTAAACAAAAAAAAAAGTAAAACAATGTTTATCCGATTATTTTACAATCCACTTTATACATAAGCCACGACAAGGTATCTTGTGACAAAACTTTTATTGAAAATTAAAGAGTGATTTATGAGCATTATTATTAGGCATGGCGTAGTAATCCTTACGAACGATAGTTATTTCATCATAATGACAATTTTATGAAGATATAAGTTTTGTTATTTGTTTTTTTTAGTGAATGTTATTTGGACGCATAATCTGAGAGACAATAGAAAATTAAATTTATTCAAAACTCGGCTTGCGATGTGACGCATAAACCCTGGCCGCCCGATAAAAATATTATCTATACTGATGAAGTATTTTAAATAGTCAATCATTGGTTTCTCTTAAATTATGTGTGGGCAAGAACGCAGGCATGGCTAGTTTTAAATAAAATACCTCTCCCTTCCAGATATGCTCATATGACGGTGATGTGCCTATTGTATGTTGTACGGAATGCAGCGAACTTCACGTGGAAAATATAAAGTAAGAAATGCAGTTATAAAACTCACGAGGAAGCGGGATCGCTATGAGAAATGTTCTTTTAGTACCTAATGTAGTGAAAAAATAGAGAATTATAGACTTTTCGGCCTTTGAATTCGCCAATACGACGTGGGTTTGTATAGTGATAAAGCTTGTACGTTTATTTCAGAAAGAAGCTTCTGCCTACCAGTGTGACATATACTATTTTAACAGATCATATTATATTATAAATAGGAAATAATTTAATACGATTCTGCAACGCGTCTTCATTTTTTATTGTCTAAGGGCTCGTGTAGCTGTAGAGTGTAGTTAATTGATTAAAACTGGAGTTTAGGCAAAATGCACCAACTGTGTACTTCTATAAGTATAACAAATGTAGGTACACTGTTTGCAAGCTACTTGTGCCACGTCGCTTAGTAATATTTTAATAGAACTCACTACCTTTAAGCAAAGAAATCGTTATCGTCTAACCGGAGCGTAATGCGACAATCCGCGATTAGACTGTATGTTTAAAAAACCAACATCAATGATTTTGAAGTATTCCCTTGTCTATCTTCGAAGTTGAAAGCCCAATGACAATTACATTAAAATGGGATTACCCTTGAGATACCTATCCCATGACCAACAAATAAGCAAAGAAGTTATGGCTGAAGATCCATAAAAAATATAAATACAATCCAATAGAGTAACCTCCCGTCTTTTGTTGAAGTCGATAGAAATAAAGGAACTTATTGAGTAGGTAATATTGGTGTATAGATAAAAAACCTTAAACAATAAAAATGTGAACGTGTGACGTCACCATTCAGGATATATGAAACGTTTAGAGGTAGGTCCCCAAAGTTGTCCATATGGACCCCTGGGGGTCGATTTCGTACTTCAAGGGGTTCACGTCAGCGAGAACAAAATTTGAGGGTTCGCGTGTTGCAAATAGGGGTCGGCAATAGTGAATTCCATAGGGAGTCGTGGCGAAAGTTTTCTCTTTCTATAAATGGAATAGTAAAATATGATAGTGCCTTTGTACTTACATAATATTTTTTTACAATAAACATATAAGTAATTATTTCTAAAAAGGTTTATGGCATTTGATGAAGATATGGAGTTAGATTCAGAGAAATTCATAACTAAATGTATCAGTCATGGTAAAATTCGGGATCCATGATAGGATGACCTTAAACAATTATTTTTATAGGTAATTTAATTCGAAGGAAAATGTTAAATTATCATAAATTCTATCGTAAAAAAATTTTTATTTAAAAATATCTATTTACATATAGAATTTCATTTGGCAAGCTATTTGCTTTGTGGTTCGTACATTAAAAACATTTATTCGTTTATAATAATTTCACTTGATTAAGTTTCTACGATATATTATGTTTTTTTTTTTAAGTTTTTCACTGAGTAAAACCTACTAAAGTCAAGAACAATTTCGCCTGTCAAAACATTTGAATTTGATGAATCTGTAAAAAATAAATATTCCAAAGTGTTCAACCCAATAAAGTAAAAATTGGTAATGGGTCTAAGAAACAAAAAAGTTTGGTGACCATTGGTTTTCATTTAAACTCTTGCGTAAGTTCGGTGAGTTGTCAGTCAGTCCACTTGTTACCTGACTGTCAACTTTGACGGCTTCGTCGTATAAAATGAACGATGTCGTCACGGCACCATAAAGGCGCGTTTGCGTTGCGAATTTTTTATCCAAATAAAAAATATTAATTACTGTTTAGGGTGTAATAATGAACATTTTTTCGGTTAGGTATAGGTATTATTTTCAACACTATAGTGTTTAAAACGATTTTTCGAAAGTTATCTTTCCCAGAATTGCTTTGAAATAATTAGCGTCCGTGCGCTACATTGTTATTACACATTTGTAATAGATCTATTTGTTACAGTAACGCCGTAGTGGATCAAGTGCTTGGTATTTTGTGGAAAAATGGTATAAAAGCATGGGACAGTAAGTTTGAACTTTGTTTAAGAACTAGCTGGAACTATTTTTATCTATTTTCGTAGACTACTGTAATTTTGCTAATTATCACTTTAATTTCTTTTAGTATTGGGAATTTTAAATCTAATACGTATAGGTACTACAAGACACTATACACAACACAACAGTTATTCTGAATAAAAACAAGACAAACAAATTCTTCGCGAGAATTGGTCAAATAGAGCTTTTAAAACAGATTAACCAATCAGATAACAAATATATTTTTTCCCATTGAAGTACGATAATACGATATATTTATTATTTTTGTCTTTAAATACTGTATGAAATACATAATAATTGAATCATATCTAGAAGCAGAAAATAAAATATAATTTCAAAGCTAATTGGTAAAAACATATATCTGACTTATATGATAGCTTAAATCCTTGCCGTTCGGCTCCTTAATGCTATTTGCGCTTTGTATTTCTTCCATAAATATGTATAGATGTTATGGTAAATGTACATAATAAATGTGGTAAGTACAAATAATAACCGGTCATTGTTCATAGTTACCTCGTGATTTCTTAAATGTGATAAAAACTTTGAAATTCATTACTTTTACTAGTTGTTTTATATCAACTAACGGTCGCCCAATGATCCAATTTCGACCAGCGACTTTTTAATCATAAACTATTTTCTGTTTAACATTTCTAGTATGAATCTTAACAATGAATATTATTTCACTTGCTGTTACTTTTCATTGAGTGACAGTGTCAATATTTTGGGGGGTCTAAGTTCTATGGCACTGGTCGGGTTTAGAATTCGCAGTATTAATTTATTTTATTTAATATATTAGTAACAGATATTATAGATAAATTTTATATTTCTGCACTCTAAACTTTATTCATGCCTAATCTTATAGACTTCTGTGCACGCAATACGCTTAAAAATGGGTACAAAGTTTTTGCTTCAAGTATTAATATAATGATGATGATTATTATTATTATTATATATTTCAGAATGCCTAGACTATATAGATAACAATCCATATACCTGCGGAGGCTATAGCGACAGAAGACTATCTCTCGAGTGGCAAGAGGACAGGAAATGCAATACATTTGATGAGCATGTTTATGTCTCTATGATAGGAGGTAATAACGCACACATAGGAGAGATACCTCATATGGTAAGGAATATTTTTTTCAACACACTTGCTCATAAAGTGGCTCTAATATCACCGCAATTAAGCACATAATGACACCTGTAATCAAACTGTGACTTTTTCATTGCTATTATTCACAAGTGAGTTATAGAGTTTATTTTTTTATTTTATTGGTCGAGTTGCTTTGTTCTTAAAAAAGTTTCGATACAAAAAAGATAATGATCAATAGAACAAATAAATTAATGTACCTATTGCTTGCTCATTTCATACAACTTCGTATTTAAATAGATAATTTCAACTTGTACGTGTTTAATAAATAAAACTTTCACTCAAATATAACTTTTGTTTTATCTGTAATAAAGAAAACTTTAAATTCCCCATTTTATACGTGGCTAAAACGCTATCTGCGGAAAGCCAAAAAAAAGAAACCTCATTCCTTTAGTCTATGGCCGATCGCCATTGTTAGATGCGCGCGCAAACTGATTAATTTTTCCCGTCATAGCGAAAAAAAATGATTTTTTATTATTATTTTCTTCACAAGTGTGTTGAAAAACGTCGTATGATACACGTGTGTATTGGTGATTACCGTCCTCGGCTCTCTCAAGACCCTCACGGCCTCACCTAACGGCTCGGGTCTCAATGGCTCCTCAGCGGTAATCACCAACATTACACACTTGTACCATAATGTACTATTAAACACGCAAATTCTGAATCGGTACGGACTCAAGTGCTCCTGTCGGAACACATAAAGTACAGCAATTTAATTTGAATTTTAATGAAGAACTCTAGAAAATGTCCTACTACCAATGTGTCGAGATGCTTTCCTAAAGTAATAAATAGCATAAATTTCCAAATACCAACTTTTAGTAACATCAGTACCAGGATTATTAGGCCACTATCTACCATCCTTGGCGGCAAGTACTCGCAAAAGCAGTCGCCCCTTAACAAGGGCCACGAACGACAAACAAACATTAATATAATATACACATTAGTAGTCTATGGCCAGTGGTCGAAATTCGACCGTAATTCATTAGATTGCAGTCAGAACGTTATTGAGGTTCTTTTGTTAGAGACCAACAATTGTTTACCAAAATTGCAATCACATAAAATTCACTGCTAGAAAAACTGTTTGACATTTGCAGTATGAATGTAAACAATGAATATTATATGACTTGCTATGACTTTTCACTTAATGTCAATGTTTTAGGGGGTCACGTTGAATGGCACTGGTCGGGGTAGTATCCGCAGAATTATTTAATTTAATGTATTTGTAACATATATTATATAAAAAAGTTTAGCTTTCTCCACTCCTGCTCCATATAAACTTTAACCACGCCAAATCTCATGCTCATCCGTAAACCCAATATGCTTAAAAAGGGGTCCGAAGTTCTCTTCAAGTTATTAACAGAACACTTAAAATGTGGCTAATTAAGACACTGTAGGTACACTAACAGAAGAAGAGATGGAAGGAATATTTTGAAAATTTGTTTGAAAGGAAAGAGATGCTAGCGCCATTGGAAGTACCTGCTCTTGGAACGAACGAAAGTAAACCTGACAGCATCATCAGTATGGAAGAGATTATGAAAGGATTAAAAAGTATGAAATCTGGTAAAGCTGCGGGGTATGACAGGGTGTCTGTCGAAATGCTGAAGGCTAGACAGGGTGTGGTAGCAAGTCAGTTATACCGCTTTTTCAACTTGTGTTGGATAAACGGTCGGGTACCGTGAGACTGACGCAAGGCTGTGATCGTGCCGTTATACAAGGGAAAAGGGTCACAACAAGATTGTAAAAATTACCGCGGAATTAGAAACAGATGATACAATATGGGATATACAAGTGGGATTTAGAAAGAGTATGGTATGTACGGACCAGGTCTTCTCCTTAAGGTGCATAATTGAAAGACATTTGGCAACAAACCAAAAAGTATTTTGTGCATTATTGGATTTAGAAAAGACCTATGACAAAGTGATGAGGAATGAGTTGTGGTTGGCATTGTCTAGGCATGGGGTTGGCGGGGATCTGATACAAGCATTGAAATCTTTCTATGAGGATTCCAGTGCTTGTGTTAGAATAAATGGAGCATACACTGAATGGTTTGATATCCAAAAGGGTGTCAGACAGGGATGTGTAGCGTCTCCATAGCTGTTCAACCTATTCATGGATATTTGTCTAACAGATTTGAAAAAGAATGATTGTGGACTGAGAATGAACGAGTTACTTGTCAAATGTCTTCTTTACGCTGATGGTCAAGTTTTACTTGCATCGTCGGCTAAGGATTTACAAGCGATGGTGACTATTATGAATGAGGCTTTGAAAAGAAAGGGAATGAAAGTAAAAGCAAAGATGACGAGAATTTTGGTGTTTGAAAAGGAAGAAAACTTGACAGAAGTATGTGTCCGGATTGATGAGGATGAACTGGAGCAAGTAAGTGAGGTTATATACTTGGGAACGATGTTTACCAGGGATGGAAAGTATGAGAGAGATATAGGAAGGAGAGTAAATGCCGGTAATATGGTGAATGGGGCGTTACACTCTTTTATGAGCAGCCAGAGTATTTCTATGAAAGCTCGTTTGGCTGTGCATAGAGGAGTGTTGGTTCCAACACTCATGTACGGAAGTGAAAGCTGGGTGTGGCAGAAAAATCATGAAAGTAAAATAAATGCAGTAGAAATGAGAGCGCTAAGAGGTATGCTAGGAGTGAAATTTAGTGACAGGATAAGAAATAGTGTAATAAGAGAGCTTTGTGGTGTGAAGGAAGATATAGTCACACGAATTGAGAAAGGGATGCTTAGATGGTTTGGGCATGTTGAGAGGATGAATGAAAGAAGGATGACTAAACAAATTTATGATGCGAGTATAAAAGGAATCGTTGGAAGAGGAAGGCCTAGACGAACATTTATCGATCAAATCGGAGACGTTCTGAAGAAAGGTAAGGTCAAGAGTACTCTAAACCGACGAGCATGCATGAAAAAATTAATGAATGTCGAAGAAGCGAAAGAGGTATACCAGGATCGTAGCAGGTGGAAGGACGTGGTCTCTGCCTACCCCGTTGGGATATAGGCGTGATTTATGTATGTAGGTACACTAATCCTTCAAACGATAAATATTATTTCACCTTAGATACATTAAAAAAGTTTAAAAAATTGATATTCATAATCACCAGTCTCTTATTATTATTTTTAACTTTGTAGTTAAAAGATAAAGCTTTATCCAAGTCAGCAGTTTACTCAAAGTTGATTCTCGATTACATTTTCTTAACAAACATAAATATACAAAATATGCCACTCATATTGCGTACTCCAGTTGTAACATTGCATTTTAATAAAGAAAATTAATATTTTGGTAAGAACAGACATTGCTTGGATACGGAAGGGATCTGGAGTCAGCTAAATGGGTGTGCGGCGGTTCCCTCATCAGCGAAACTTTCATACTGACGGCCGCGCACTGCATCTCTTCTCCCTCATTGTAAGTATAAGTACTGTGATTTACGGATCTCTTAACTTTGTTTTGTTATCAAGGGTGGATCGTAAATAGTGGAGGATTTGTTTAATTTATAAGCAAATGCCAAATAGCGGTAAGTTATGACGCACGTGTCTGGTTAGAATTATATTTATGTCACAGTATTTTATGAAAGCCAATTTTGTGACATCACTTTTTCATTGCAAATTTCTTAGTTTGAATTGATTCAACCACGAGAGTAAAACTCTTGCGTGCCTATTAAGAAATATTTTTTTGAAAATCAGAGTTCTTTTCCAATTAAATCATTAAACAAAACGAAACTTTTAAAATGTAATTTATGATTGATTTTATTATCAAATCAACACAGATGGTAGGGCAGATAAAGACATCGACGGCGCACATTTTAGGATCATCAGAAAATACTTAAATATGTAGTTATTAGTAGTTAAGTCGCCGTATTGTGAGGACATTTTTTCAATAGGCGGTTGTTTAATATGATACAGGACAGCCCTCTTCAGTATTCCTCTGTTGCCTCCCCGAACAGAGCAAAAATATTTTTATACCATAAAATCTATATTTACCACTACCATCTCCCCATGTTTTGATTTTTTTCATAAATTAATTACCCTTATAAAATGACGAAAATTGCCCTTTTTATCCGACTGCGAAAATTGATGGTTATGTTTTTCGAGTGTTGTATGTATGTACGTATATATGTATGTCTATTTATTTGGTACGCTCTGTTGTAGCCTACACGTCTTGATGGATCTTAGCATACGACGTGTCGTTAGATTTGTCTTAATTGTGTGAGTGACATGGGCTTTATAATAATTAAGTACGACCTCTGGAAATCAAATAAAAATCAAAAATGGAAAAAAAATTGTCCAGTGTTTTTGTTGCAGTCGAGTTTTTTGTTTCCTATTTAATAATTTAGCTTGTTTTGTCATGTTCAGACATCCAGCAAACTAATTTGACGACTCCAAAAAGAAAAACATACAGGTATAGCCAAAGTCGTTCTTATATTATTCTAAGAAAAACATTATATTTGATTCAGTTTCGGAGAAAGAAACAGGACAATACGAAACTATGATTCTGTCAATTATACTTAGGGTTTGTTACGATTTAAATAAAAATAGAAAGAAATCGCCATTCTCGAAATCTCTGGAATCGTCTAGAATATACTCGAAACATCGAGTATGTTGTCATAGCTTCAAGGAAGCTTTACTTTTATTCACACGTACAAAAACCTTATCGCTTGGTTTGCATTATCAAAGAATGAACTAAAAATAGAACGTTCCACTTCTATTAACAACGTCGAACCATTTTATTTACAACCTGTTTACAAGTTCAAGTACCTTCTGGTGATATCGTGATCATCTTATTTGAATATATAAACGAACCGTGTGTCGACCCAAGACAGTTCTGTTTTTGACAAGCGAAGTGAAAATGCTGAATGACAGATTTAATTACTTAATCAAGGGAGGGTATTCATGAGAGATAGGGCACAGAGAAATGTCATTGGAGATTACTCTCTACTTGGAGCAATTCGACTGGTGGAATACCTACACCCTATAACAAATCGCAGCCAAATAACCTTGTATTGTGTTCATGCGGTGAGCAGGATTTCCAGAACTCTTTGGTGTAAGGGGTGTAATGTCGGCAACTTCGCTAGTGAAACCTATAACCTATTGGTATTAGTGGTAGCCGCTTACCATTAGGCGGGCTGTATGTACATTTGTCTGCCACTTTTGTTCCATTAAAAAAAAAATATATATGACACTTATACTGTTCATCTGCAAACAACCACTATCTTATAGAAAAAAAAAAAAAAAAATTGGGCTTGCATTCTGAATAGTTTCTGTCCGCGAATAGTGGCATAAATAAAAAATTTATTGCGCTTTCAGAGGCCCAGTTACGTACGCAGCGCTGGGCATGTTGAAGCGTTCGGACCCCCGGAGCTATGGCAGCGCCATTCCATCAAGAGGATAATACCATACCCAGATTACAAATCTCCCTCGAAATACCACGACATTGCACTTTTAGAGACGGCTTCCCCGTAAGTTTTTAAGCGATAGTGGCTAAGAGTCTAAGTAGAAAATTACCTCTCGAGACATTAACGCAAGCTTAGCTATTTGTGCTGAATTTTCCAAAGAAATGGAAAAGCTGTGTATCAGGGCACTTTCATGATTCCCTACTCCGGTGTGTTATGTCATGATCAGCTGGTTTGTGTTCAGCTATCTAGTGGGTTTCACCGTAAATGGTATAAATGACATTGCAATAATAGTACTATGTGCTCTCCATAGTTAAATATTAAAATATGAAGTTATCGCTCCTAAGCGTGATGTTATTTATTTGTTAATCATCTTTTTTATAATAGCTCGGTACATTGACCGTACTGTGTCTGATGGTAAGCACAGTATAATCCTAACATAACGGTGACCACCGAGAGATCTAAATCCATCGGCGGTTGCCGCTATGTTGCGAGCCTGCATAAACATCTCTTTACGTTACGCTTAAAGGACCCGATGTCGTAAGAATGAGGGAACACCAGCCGGGAGATGGTTCCACAGTTTCACGGTATTACAAAGATAAGAGAACTGTTTAGTTCGTGCCGAGATGGAGTTTACCATAAATTGTGACTACGAAGCACGGCGCGTGTGGTTTTGTTTTGGAATGGGGAGGAGGGAATTCAGTAAATTGAAGAGGTCTTAGAATACTCCCCATGATACAAATTATAGAACACGCTCATCGAGGCGACGTTTCTGAGCAGCTGAAGTTTCATTTATTTTAAATCAATTAAATCTTGTACTAAAGGATTCTCGATGTTATAAAGAAGATGAACATGAACGTATGAACATTAAACAATGTAGTAGAAAAAAATAAGCGAAGAGATGACATAAAGAAATCTTACATGTGTGACATGTAACATCACACATCCATGTACAATAAATTTTCATAAAAAATAAGATTTTTTAAGTTTGCCCCCTTTCACAATAATTGTTCACAATAAAAATCCTTTCTGGTCATTAATAACGGGTAGTGCAAAAGTAATGACACAATAGGAATTGTATATTTTTGCATTGGCCATTTCCAGGCAGTCTCTTCAGCGTATTTTGGAGAAGGACTTGAAGATGTTTCCGTATAAAACTTAGATCGTGCATAAGCTGCAACCAGCAAACCTTCAATATTGTCTGGAATACCTTGAGTCCATCATAAACTTATCTCATTATGTAGACGACTTTCTTTTGAAATTTATTATGAGTGACGAAGCACATTTTCATCTCTCCGGACATGACAACAAGCAGAATACTCGTTTTTATCCGCAGTTAATTCACGAAACGACTTTACATCAACTAAAAGTTATAGTGTAGTGCGGCGTATGTGCTGAAATAATTATTGGAACCTACTTCTTCGAAAACGAAGCCGGCAACGCGACTACCTTTTGACACCCAAATTGAATGATTTGGAATTGAAGCACATCTGGTTCCAGCAGAACGGTGTCGCTACACATGCAGCCCGAGATTCAGTGGACATATTGAATATCACTTTTCCATGTCATGCTATTTTCCAATTTGGCTGATCTGACCAGTTCCGACTTTATTCTATGGGGTTATTTAAAGTCGCTGGTTTACCGTGAATAAGCCACGAAATTTAACAACCCTAATAACCAATATTCGGCATTTCAATAAGTTCTCAGAAGCGTGATGGAAAATGCTTTAAAAAGGGCTTAAATTTGCAATGCGCTTGAGGCCATAATTTGAAGGACGTCATATTCGAAACCTATTAGTAACAATTTAACTGGTCTATATGCATTTAATAAAAATATTGAAACTGTGTCATTACTTTTGCCCCCACCCGTTATTAGAATTAATTGTGCAGTGAAATAAACAACTAGTATAAGCTAATTTTCTGTGTCTCAGTGTTTTCCAATCAATTTTTTTAGTGTTACATTCTCAAGTCTTGGTAGTTGCCGGCATGTTTACCCGTTAACACCTTCGACACCACTTACGCCTATGTAGCTGGCTGGGGCGCTCTAGGATACAGACAACAGTTATCTGACGTTCTACAAAAGGTACGTTTTAGTCAACGACAATATGTACACTGACTCCTAACAACAAACGATAGGTTTCTTTCTACGTAAATAAATCCGTTCTAATCCATCGCCCGAGAGTATTTTTCCAGTTGACGGTACTGTCAAGAAATTTGAAGCAATGGTGATTTAAATATTAGCGTGTACATATTCCAGGGCATGGGGCTCTTGAAAAGGGGAGTGAACAAGTTTTTAAAGGGTCGGTTTCTGATGTTATGTGAAATCTATATTAATATACCTAATAAAGCGGATATGTTTTTGTTTATTTGTTTGTTTAAACGCACTAATCTCTGGAACTACCAGTCGGATTCGAAAAATTCTTTTTGTATATGATAGCCAGACTCTCGGGAATATTTTAGGCTATATGAGATTAGACTACAACTCTAATATTCATATGTTCAGGCATAATGTTTTGGATGATTCATTTTTTGTTGGATATCAAAACCATCGAATTTGGTTTTCTTTTTAGTTAAAATATGCCTTGTGTTCGCTTTGATGTTGCAACTGGAATTGCAAATTGGTAATTAAGAATGCTTAGAAGTTTCGAGGCAAGCTTATGAACCTGTTTGAAGTATTAGTTAATTAGTTTATTGTACCTTTTGTTTTTGCTTATGAGATATAAACGTATTACGACGGGTACAAGTTTTGCACATATTAATATTGTTAATGAAAGCAACAGAGCGCTGGATCGAACTAACACATTTCATTTGCAGGCGTTTCTGTCCCAGTACAGCCATGAAGAGTGCAGTAATATATACCAACGACACCGGCTTCTCTTGCACGGATACAACAGCACAACACAGATGTGCTTCGGGGATCACGAAGAGTTGAGAGATACTTGCGAGGTGCTTACCTTTAAGTTTATGGTGGGATATGGGCTTGAGAAACCTCGTAGCGCTATGGTAGTAACTCTATTTGGCTTAAAGAGCCTATCTAGAAGTCATTTGAGGAAATTCTTTGACCAGTGTGTGTTGCCCGATATTACATATGGTGCTGAAACGTGGTCGCTAACTAAAGCCCTCATAAGAAAGCTGAAGCTTCTCTGCGCGATTGAATCAGAAATGAGGAGATCCAATGTCACCGACATAGCCCTATAAATAAGCAGACTTAAATGGCAATGGGCAGGCCATGTAGCTCGTAGAACGGATGTAGAGTTTTTAATGGCGACCAGGTACTGGAAGACGCAACGTGGGCAGACCCGACACAAGGTGGTCCGATGACCTGGTAAAGGTTGCGGGAAGCTGCAGGATGCTGGCGGCACAGGGCCGGTTATTGTGACGATCTTTGGGGATGGCCTATGTCCAACAGTGGACATCTTTCGGCTAAAATGATGATTAACTGGTAGTAGTATATTGACGTTCGTAAACGCCTTCTCAGGGTCTGAATTAAATAAAGTGTTTATAGTTTTATGGTTCGCTACCATGTTTTTTTAAATAATGTACTACTCGATGCTTGACCTCATTCCCACCTGGTGGAAAGTGAAGAAGAGGCCGAGGATGGTACACGATCGCTCAGTAAAAACTGATGCACGCTTCTTATGAAGACTTCAATGTTATATAAGTCAGGAAAAACAGTCGTGGGTAGTGAGGTCCTTTCATTTGCGGTTTTCTTCGTTAAGAGCTATGGTTCATTGTAGAGTTCGAACCCACGTAGTTCGTTATCACGTTGTTATGCCTCTGAGGGACTGTCGCTTCGTAAATAATATTTCACAATGTTTGCTGGTTCTCTCAATTTGTGTTCCAACTTAACCGCAGGGTGACAGCGGCGGCCCACTTTACTTTGAAATTGGCTGTCGTTATGACGTGATAGGAGTGACGTCATACGGATGGGGTTGCGGGATCAAAGGGAACGCGGGGATGTACACGAGGGTTGAAAACTACGTGCCCTGGATAGAGAGCATCGTGTGGCCTTGATTCTTATAATCATTTTAAAATATAAGTTTTTTTGAATAAACTCGTTTTCGTAACTTCGTAATTTGTCTATTGTGTTTTTATCTATTCTAACACCGTTTTCATTGTAGTTAGAAATAATTTAGCATCATGACTTCCTACTCCTACAGATGTCTTTTGCTATTAACAAACAAGAATAGCTTCATAATTGCTTAAGTGTATGTTTATAAAATTAAAATAACAGCTGTTTACTAAATGCATAATATGAAAGTAGATATATAATATGATACTTACTAAAAAAAAATTTGGATTCCGCACAAATGAGAAATAACTGGTCATGGTAATTCAATTCGGGCACTTAAATGGCTTACGCTGAGTAAACTATAAGAGATGCAGCAAATTAATGTACTAAATAATTGTAGACATTAAAAATACCTACAAAAAAGTCCGGGAGAGTATACGTCTATCTTCTAAGGAACACCGACAAAAAGCATTATTGTCTTTAAAATAGCCGGAAGCGGGGGAGCAAGATTCGCGCGGGCGTTATGTAGTCCACGTGAGCGAAGCCGCGGGCACAGCTAGTTTATTAATACAAAAGAAAATTTAATCAGTGTTTCATTTATGTTACATAATAAACATACGGATAATAATAATAATTATTCACAACAACCTTTTATTCCATACATACATTCTTTAACAATAGATTCGCTTAATATCAGTATTAGATTGAAAAAGGTAGCGAATAGCGAATATTGAATCGGTGACTAATATTTGACTAATACCAAATAATAGGTACGGTAGGGATGTGAAAATAAAAAAAAAACGATTATTGAAAAATCGATTTTTTTTCACTGTCGATTATATTGATAGATCTAATTTTTGTTGTGACAGTAGCTATTTAATCACCCTTCATCTTCTTACTAACTTGGCAACTAGTAATCTTTATTGAGTGAATATAGTGTCCTGTCTTAGAACGAGTTCAGTATCCCAACAAGATGGTGGCTCCCTTGTAACAATTTTCTAGGTAGTTTTTGTGGCACATCAAAATGTATGCTTCCAGTTTATATTTATAATCCACTTCACATAAGCACAATAACCATGCTATATCACACAAAACGCTACCAGTATATACCAGTACATAATATAGGGTCTAAAACCTAAGTAAATGGATTTATTCTAATTATTATAAAGCTGGGGAGTTTCTTTGTGTGTTTGTTTGATTGAACGCGCTAATCTCAGGAACTACTTGTTCAAATGGAAAAAATTTTTTTTGTTGGATATCCCATTTATTGAAGAAGGCTATAGGCTATATAACATCACACTGCGACCAATAGGAGCGGAGCATCAATGAAAAATGTTGCAAAAACGGGGGAAATTTATTGCTTTCGAGAGCTTCCATTGCATGCGCTAAGTAAATTTTTAAAGTTACGCAAGAACAATATATGACGGAATTGTTTCTCTTAAAAAGAAAAAAAAAAGTCTGCGATAGCATTTCGCTATCTTTTATGGTTGACTCAATAAAAACTTTTTTATGGTAATAAAATTTGTTCTAAAACAATGCATTATTTGTGAACCTTTTTCCTATACACATCATCAAACAGACACTTCAATTTTAGTAATTGTATAGATCAGTTACTTTTTATTTATGCAATGTAAAATAATTTCTAGCTATGCCCCACGGTTTCACCCGTGTTAGTTTTATCCGACAAACACCGCAAGGCCAACGCACCCGTGTGTACCCTATCATAATTGTTCTTCCCACAACTACAAATTATTTTAATTTTTCATTATCCCCTAAACTATGTGTCCAAAATAAAAAGATACTGCCCTATTAATAAAAGTTTGAACTATTTAGTTATCAAAACCTATAGGGTACTTACCGCAGGCCTATAATAGTCTCCAAATTTGGTACGATGTGGAGATCTTATAACAAAAGTTAAGGGAAAAATCAGAAAATAAGAAATTTAATGCAATAAACATAGAATAAGAATTATTTTAGGGTTCCGTACCTCAAAAGAAAAAAGGAACCCTTATAGGATCACTTCGTTGTCCGACTGTCTGTCTTTCTGTCTGTCAAGACCCTTTTTCTCAGAAGTGCGTGGAGGTATCAAGTTGAAATTAATATCAAATACTCAGGTCTGCAACCCCTTGGAGCTGTGAAGAAGTCAACGAAATCGAAAGGTACGGCCGTTTATGCCGCATATTGTACCTAACACACGCAAAGGAGGTTAAAACTTATGGGTACTTTCAATTGACCAGAAATCATGAAATTTGGCAATAAGCAATGTCATATGAGCATACGATTAATATATGAGGTAGTGGCGACATTTCTCGCCACAACTGACGCATTCTACATAGCGACATCAGCGACATCTATCAAGCCACATACGACGCATCCTACATCGCGTTATAGAAGTTAACTCAACAATTGAGTATATATACAAGAACCCGAAAACAACCGTTGGGCAGCTGCCCGCCAGACATAACACCCGTCTGGTCGGAGGATCCTTCTTTTCTATGGCGGATGAGGAACTTTACTCTCTGTTCCTCACTTCAGCTAAAAGGTAATATAAGCAAGAATTTTCAATGATCTGAATAATGTTTTGATTTGATATAAAAATGATATTTGCATGCGAAAACGTTAGGTGTGTAGTTTTTATAAAAAATTGTTTTGTATTTAGTAATTTCCATTATTTTTTTTTTATTTCTTTCTTTAATACATATTTGTAAAATGTTGTGTAAAAGGAAGACAAATTTAGTTTGTTTTCTGTTGTTGAGCCAGAATAAATAAATAAATATAGCACAAGTAAAAAATCTGAAACCGAAAATTTGCAATAACACCAAAAAACATACGATTAGAAACTTATTTGCAGTTGATAATCTGACCGCGGCATATATCGATGTGTTGGAACAACAGTTTTCGAACGGTAAAGTTAAATTTGCCTCTCAATATTGTATTGTATTGTAAATTGTTATGATAAATGACACTTTTGCTGCTGTCCAATCACTAAAAGATAATTAAGTGATATTTGTCGATTTTGGGTTTC
This sequence comes from Saturnia japonica, assembly GCA_033032175.1. NCBI lineage: Eukaryota > Metazoa > Arthropoda > Insecta > Lepidoptera > Saturniidae > Saturnia > Saturnia japonica. The sequence goes on from CM065329.1 coordinate 5,121,679, forward strand.
ATAGACAGCCCGAAAACGCTTTTTTTTTCAATCGGTCGGTAGATACTACGATTTCTTATCATTTATAGGTTTTGAGATATGGATGCTGCGTACATCGCTAAGTAGGGTTTTATATTATAATAATGATTTCTTACGTACACATAGTGTAATATATCTACCTAATGTATCAATATATTCATTTAAAAATTATAATTGTTGATACTCGATCGATTTAATTAAAGATATCTTTAAATTTGGTTCTTCATTATTCTACAATCATTTGTGTGAAAGTTCCGGACGTTCTTGAATTAGCCCCGCATTCAGGACAAAGCACCAAATTTCCGGAAATGTCAAAAAATGACATGAAAAAAATTAATAACTTTACCCACTCATTTCATATAAGCCATGTAAATGAATTGAATTCGTCATTGTAGTGAAACAACTTATAAATAACGGACGTAAAAATATGTTAACAATCATATTCAAATGTTACATTTTATCTATATTATTATGTTTTACTAAAAGTGATACCAAGTCGTTTGATAAGGAGGAAGGTAAATAACACTGTTCATATTTTGTTGTTGTCTTTATTTTTCTCGTGGTACTTAATAGTAATATTGTGTTCAGATCATTAGTCTGCAATGTGTAAATATAGTTTAAACAACATTTTTAATAATATCCGACCGAAACAGGATTTTCAGACGAAACCGAAACCGAATCTTTTGGCCTCGGTGTCAGTTTCGGCCGAAACCGAATCTTTTAGACGTGTTAAAATTTTTATTGTGTACAACTAGCTGTGCCCGCGAATTCGCTCGCGTGGACTACAAAATGCCGTTAATTGGGTACACACGCGAATCACGCTACTCCTTGACCTGGTTATGTGCTTATTGTGTGTGATCCTTTGAAGATAGGCATATGCTCTCGCTGTGTTTTTTGTAGGTCTTTATAATACCTAAAATGATGTACTAGATTAATTTGATATATCTCTTATGGTTTACTCAGCGTTAGCCATTAAAGCGTCCATATTGATTCACCGTGACCAGTTTTTTTTATTTGCGCGGACCCTAACAATTTTTCCTAAGTAAGCCTAAGTTACTCCTTAAAACATCAGCTATTTGCCAGTGAAAGTCCCGTCAAAATGGGTCCAGCCGTTTAAGAGATTACACGAGAAACAAACAGACAGAAGAGACAAGGATTTCAAAAATTGGTCTTCTGCTATAAGTACCGTGTATATTTTCATATGCATTATGAATTTTGTAAACAAACAAACAGATACTTAAATTTTATTAATTGTATTGGTTAAGAGTAGGTATTTATACTATTTTTTTTACTTGTACAGACAGTTAACTTTGTTAAATGAAATAAAACAATAATATATTTGAGGTATAAAATTAATTCTTCTAAATAAAGTACAGATCCTTATTAACGGAGTATTTTAAATTTTAATTTTGTTCACAATATTATTTTCCATAGAACACGAGATTCCGTATATTACATGGTGTGAGGCGAAGTATACTCATCTGTCCACAGGTACTTTTTTATCCCGTTTCTGCAATACGATTTCATCGACCTGATGTCGACATGATCTGGGAACAGTCGCCATCTCATAACTGAGAGATGAGTATTTAGTGACAGTAGCCGTGAAACAAGCTTATTGGCCTACGTGGTGAAATCCAGGCTGATTCATAAACATGATTTACTAAAACGTGATTCACTATAATTATTTTCAGTATTATTATGTTTCTAGGCAGTAGCTGCAACAAAGGGACCTGTCTTAATATCTCCAAATGCCGTTATATGATTCAAGAACTCGCTGATAGACATAACCCAGAGGTAAGATTCACTTGGTATCTTCTGAATATGCTTTTTTAATTAATTCTGTATCTACTTCTGCCGTAAAGAAGTAGTATTCGTACCGCTGTGTTCTAGTTTAAACGATATAGTTCACGTAAACGCGATTCTTACGTAAAATCAACAAAGCCCCTCGGTACGTTCGACAGCAAGGCCTCCATAGAGATATGGAACTTCCCTCGGTCGAATCGCATATCAAATACCTCTCTAGATCATATTTCGACGCCACGTGGAATCCGGCGAATACGTTCAACAAAGTCGCCGCGACTTACACCCCAAAACCGAACGTCCCCCGCGAACAACGCCGGCCGAGTAATGTCTTTACCGATCCCGTTGATAAGATCGAGGAAATAAACAAATACTAAACCCCGTCTCTCCAAACAGAGCGTGCTCGCGCTAACGCCCGCGAAACCACCGTTTCGAAAAAAAATTAACCGAAAACAAAGCTAGCTTTGTGCCCGCTAGTAATTTACCCTACCATAATGGTACTCAATGTTTACAATCTGAAGCGCAGCAGTTATCGTACTAGCAACGTAGAATTATTGTTTAATTGACCAGAATTATCGTATTTTACCGGCTCCGTAAGACTTTAATTTTTTTTAGCGCTTCAGTGAAGAAAATTAGTAAACGCCACAGATCTTATTCCAATTCCCACCTCGGCATGATCTTTTCTTTAGCTTCCATATACTATCATCCACCCCATGCGCCTTTTTGAAGTGATAACTTCTTATGGGAGGATAAACCGCTTCATAACGTCACGCATTACGGCACCATTTGCAGTAGCATAGATTCAGTCAATTTGACCAACATGCTCGTAGCCTAGCGGTCGTAAGCGTGACTACTACGGCCGAAGTCCTAGGTTCGAATCCTCGCCGGCTTCTCTTTGTCTCTTTCGTTTGGTTTATTTTCTTTTTGATTAACTTATCACTTCTGTCGAGCGTTCCGAGAAACACAGGTTTTTTTTTAATTTATTATTTTCAAATTACCGTACGATAACAATGTGCTATAGTATATCGTACGAAGGTATGCAATTGTCGTACATGTACTGATTGGTAGTACTCTTTGCCATTTGCTATGGTTCTAAACAGTTGCATATTCTGAGACTTGGCGCCCTGGGCCTAGAAATTTAGCCACCACATAAATGGCAAAACAATGAAAAAAAGTCGTCCATCTGAGAGGTTCTCTATCCACAAATTTTTCCCTTTTCTGGTAGGTGCGAGGTCCATAGCATTTGCTTACAAAAAACACAAAAAAGAACGGCATCCATCTACAACAACTACATATAATTTAACTTTCTTCTCTAGTCGCTCCAAAAGCGCCCATCCGCGCTATTAGAGCATGCATTATTCCTTCATATTCTTTCCTACAGCGGCCACACTAGCGCCATCTACAAATACAAAACAAAAGATCACGCGCGACGAGTGACAGTGTAAAAAAAGGCAAAACCGCGTCGCCGTACGGAGCGCATCAAATTATCGTGCTCCCATAAAAAAGTTACCGATCTTCAAGAAAACCTAGAAACAATCATTGAGCTCGGACTTTACAAACCCCGGGGTTCAATAGTGCGTGATGTGCAGTGCCTAGAAGCAAAATATAAACATCATCAGCGAAGCCGAGGGAGTGGCCGACATTCCTATTTTATACAAATTCCTTCCCCGCATTCTGGGGTCTAAACAACATCTAAAACAATACACGCGCCATGGTCCTAAGTTGGCCACATTCCCATTTCAACACGATATTTTCCTTCACTCAAAACTCTCGGTCAGCTTGGATAGAATTTGAATCCATATAAAATCAAATTGCTTTAAATAATTTAAATGAATGTGAAATTAACGAATTATCTTTAGATTTCTTTATGAATCGGAATCTGTTAGTTTTGAATTTATATTATTAATTGTCATTATATTTAGAGTCATATAAATATAATATCTGGGTGCCCGAGCTGTGTGTCTTACAATAACAAAAAAAGAGAAAACACATATCTAGGTGAACTTAGAATGTAGAACGTTATATATATACAAAGTTTCATCCAAATCGTTGGAACCGTTTCCAAACCAATTACATGTATATAAGTACATTCAAAAATTCGTCACGCAATAGTATTCGTTTATAATATGTATCATTATATAGATTAGATATAGGTAAAGTATGCATACATTTTTTTAAATTAAAATATCTATAAAAAAGATATCAAATTCTAAACCTTATTCCTTCCAGATATGCTCGTTCGACGATAAGGTGCCTATTGTATGCTGTACGGAATGCAGTGAATTTAACGTGGACAATATAAGGTAAAAAAACAGTTATTAATTACGATATCAGGGCTTGACCTCTTTGACTGCCGTTAAGATAAACACAGATGAGGAAACAATTTTTAACAAATAAGTATACCGACTTCAATGATTTAGATATGTTCCCTCTTGTATCTTCGAAGTTGAAGGTTCAATGCCAATGTAATTAAAATGGGACCATTGAGATAGTCTCTATCGAACAAAAAAAGAATCATTCAAATCGGGTTATAAACAAAGAAGATATGGCTGAACACCCATAAAAAATTACATTCCAATTGAGTAACCTCCGTCTTTTTTTGAACTTAGTTAAATATAGAACATTAGACAGCTTGTCATATTACGAAATGGGATTGATTGTATGGTGATTACCTGAAAGCATTTTATCTGAGAAAGAAGCTTTTACCCAGCGGTGGGTATTAGTTTATACAGAATGACATTAAAATGAGCAAGTAACCAATTCTTCCATTCTTTTCTTAAATTTCATATTTGAATGTAAATTTTCTATAAATGGGTAAATCTCAGGCCTCCCTCTGTGGCTAACTACACGGCGCCGTGTATTGATTACAGTTGTATTTCAATTATAATCGACTAAAGAATATCATATTTATTGTACGAATCATTGTATACTTACATTAAATACTGTTATATCTGTGGGTAGTGAAATACGGTTAGATTTTATGTATACCTAGGTTGTTCCGAAAATTTTTAGCCTCAGAATAAATACAATCTCTTTCTTTAAACTATTTTGAATTGATAGCTAATGTCAATACAAATCTCTTTGGTAAAAATCATTGACAACCTAGGTGTAGTTATTTTTAAAATATTTATATATAACTCGTTTTTTGTTTACAATAATGGACGTCTCGCAGGAAGCTATTCGTGCTATGATTTTTTATGATTATATACAAGAGACCCCTTCAAGGAATCTCACGGAATACTGTAAAAAAAAAAATTAAAAGAAATATTGATAAACCCGATCGAGTTTCTTGCCGGTTCTACTCGATGACTGAAACGTTTTCAGAACCGGTGATAGTGTCTTGACATTCATAAATGTTTTATTATGGCCTAAATTGAATAAAAATATTTTTTATTTTTATTTTATAAACTACTAGCTGCGCTCCACGGTTTCACCGGTGTTAATTTCACCCGACAAACACAGCGCCGTCAACATATGTCCATCACATATGACCATTTTGTTGTGGTCCTTAAAGAAATATAATAATTCTTACTATAAATATCCTGATTTTTGTGTTTTAATCGTTTAAACTTAATAAACACAACAATGAATATTTATAACGTGTATTTCCTTTCAAAAATTTTATTCGACAGAAAAAAACAGTTTAACACGTAAAAAATAATAATCAAATTTAAAACGATAATTCTATAAGAAAATAGGTTTCATCTAGTGAGATCGCAACACATGTCTATCATAATAATTGTTATTTTCGCAACTATAAACTATTTTAATTTTTTATTATCTCCTAAACTATGTGTCCAAATAGCATACTCTAAAGAGCACAATTTAACTTTACAAAATTGTTGTTTTTGTGATGAAGTAACTTTTGTTCGTAAGGATTAATATGCCATGTCTAAAAATAATGCTTATAAATCAACAAACCTTTGTCACAAAATACCTTATTGTACTGTAATACCTTATAGACATATGCTGACTTTTTTTAGATATACTAAAGACCAATATTATTGTAGAACATTGTATTTACCTATCATTAACGATTACGCCAGCGCACGCAGATAAAGCAGTTCGGGAGGGCCTCGACTTCCGACTTACGTAACAAGAATCAATATTTAAGGCTATCTGAGAGTTGTAGCCTAATCTTAAATAGTCTATACCAACTACTACTATTACCCGACTCTGTATATCCTAAACAAAAAGAATTTTTCGAATCCGAGAGGTTGTTCAGCCGTGTGGCCTTACCGTAAAAGCCGGTGCATGTACGTATTGACGAGTAGAATTTAAAAAATATACGACACAATAGGTACACGGCGCGACAGTACGGCGCTGTGTAGTTAGCGCTGAAAGTTTTAATTCCTAGTATCTTATTTGATTTTTTTATATGCCTGAACTGAATGAAACTATAGTTTTGAATAAAATTATAGTGTAAATGGCAAGTGTGAACTTCTCTCATTCCAGTGGCGAGCGATCGGTTGCTCATTATTGTGTACAATTGTGTGAAATCTATTATTTAAAAAAATGGTCATATAACAGTATAAGAAATCTCAATCTGTGTCTAATAGTGAGTGCCATGAAAGCATCAAATAGATATCAAATACCAAATGTAGCGACATCTCTCGCCACAACTGATGCATCAACGCATCGACACAACTACGTAGCGACATATAGTGACATCTATCGAGCCACATAGGACGCATCCTACTAACCTACATTGCGCTATAGAAATTAACTCTATCGTTGAGTATACATACAAGAACCCGACTACAACAGTCGGGGCAGCTGCCCACCAGACATAGCACCCGTCTGGCCGGAGGATCCCCCCTTTTCTATGGCAGATGAGGAACTTTACTCTCTGTTCCTCACACCTCCGCTAAACCAAATATTATCAAAAATCAAATAGTAAAGAGTAAATTTTATTGTAAAATAAGGAATATCCCACAAGTAAGAAATGAGGACTTGGGCTCAATTTTTAACTATTTGCAATTTTCTTGATGTGGCTATCCAACCTTCTTTAATAATTGTTTTAGGGCAATCTTCTAGTATGATTGTACAAAATAAACCTATTAGACCGTAATTCAACCGATAGATAACTTTATTTGAGGAATAATTTTCATGTTTTAACATTTAAAAATTATTCCTCAAATAAAGTTATATAACTATTGAAAAATCAGCCCTAAAACTGAAATTAAACACGAGGATTGACCATAATTGAGGATTTAATTAAAAATCAAGGGGAATTTAACCCATGGTTTACGGATACAACTCGATAAATGTATAAATGTATGTATACTCGATATTTATACATTGTCAGATTTGTCTTGTCAATTTTTTCCGTCTTAAAATGAAACATTATCAAATTAAACGGAATATTTTCATAATTGTTAAGAACATTTAAGCTTTAATAATAACATATTATTTATAAAAACAACTATTATGAAATATGTTAGAATTCAATAGTAATTTGTTATCAATGTCTAACTTAATTTTTTTAAATTATATTTAATAGTATTTTTGCACTTTAGAACGACGAAGAATGGTCAGTTTGTAATTCTGTACATATCACTACAGTTACTTCTGTGCACTTCTGTATATATCACTACTGTACCTGTATTATTCCTATGCAACAAATTACGAGAACTTAATTATTGTATTGTCGATTTAACTACTGCCATCTGAGGTCTATCCAATCACATATTATTTTTTTAAATACTTCCTTCTATGAAATTTCCGTTTTATATAAAAAAGATCAAGCATTTTTTTTTAATGAAATAAAATATGTATATGTAAATGAGTTGGTTGGTTAGTTGGAAATACGATTCAGGATTCAGGATTCAAGCAAGCTTCAATGCGATTTTGTTGTCTTATTTTTTTCAGTGAGTTCTTTCCAATTTGGCGTAAACGTGGCGATACTGCTATCATTTTATCACTTACATGGAAAGCTGCTGTTGATTTCGACATAATTTTAGGTAAATCTGCTGCCACTAGGAATTTCCCTTCATCGCCAACAACGTTCGTTTCCGGTAGGCCACAAGACTCATTGTTGGGGAGAAAATTTACAAAACAGTATCGATTGGACTAAAAATCGATGCGTTCACTTGCGGTACCTACCTAGTCCATACACTTCGTTGATATTGAGTGCCGTTTGTACGACGTTGGTGCAATGATGCAAGCCGTAGTCGAAAATAATGAGATTTTAAATTAAATTATCACAGAAACAGCGCTAACAAAGAAAAGTCGAAAGGCGCACAACAAGTGAACATGTGATTTTTGTAAATAAATAATTTTTAGTAAAATAAAATATATCGATGTTCACCCTAGTCAATATTAAAAATCGGCAACCTCATAGGTAAAGACCTAATACTATTGATATTAGATTGATTTGTATTTTATAAAATTTTGTAATTTTTAAGCATTAAGTATGTATAATTTGTAAAGTGCGAGGTCAAATAAAAACTTGTTGTTGTTATTAAGTACTTTGTGTTTTCGTGGAGTGTGTTGCTTTGCTGATTATTCTACAACTAGATTCACGTAGAGAAACCGTCAGTGTAGCCGGAGCGTACCCTACTGTGAAATAAATGCCGTCCGTGCGCAACATTGTAATTATATATTTTTAATATTTAATATATCTGTTTGTTACAGTAACGCTGTAATAGATAATGCGCTTGGTCTTTTATGGAAAAATGGCAGAAAAGCTTGGGACAGTAAGTTCTAACTTTATTTAAAAACTAGTAATCAGTAGGTAAACTATTGTAACTTTGCGGCTTTAATTAATGTTTTTAAATTTTGTTTTAGTAATAGGTCCTTACATATGAAATTAGCGTTATAGATGGAAAAAGTAAAACGAAAAAAAAAACTTATGGAAGTCGAAATATGTTGTACCATTTTTATCTATGTACTTTCGCCATTTTATAGATAGTTCATTGATTCCATTGATGAAAAAATTGTGGGAGCGAGAATAAATAAAATCTTTGAAGGCGGTTCGGACAGCCTCATCGGAATGGAATTATTCTCCTTGAAATTGTCTAAATGAATCGATAAATTCGATACACAAACCTAACCTAACCAAATGCCAGATATTTGAGATCAAAGTGGCCAGTTCAACAAAACGTCAATTTCATATGTATGGACCTAATATTAGAAAACTATACGTGTAAAGTATAGAAGAAAATAAGATAGAATTGGAGTTTTAGTTTTATAACCACTCGTCGCCCCCGGCGGGTGTGTACCCATGAGGGGTGCTTCCACGTTAATAAAAAAAGAGGATCCGTCAGGAACCTCCACGTCATGCATCCCAGGCAACGTCAGTTGGCGGCAAATACTTGACGAGTATCAGAAGGGGCCAACAGACGTGGCGTATTGGCGGGTTTACCGCAAGACAGCATGGAAGAAAACCTCTTTTGAAAAAAATACCGCAGTCCCAAGCGGCGGCACACCGCGTGGACATGCGTGCATGGTGGGAGACCAGTCACGAGTGCGACCCCCGTCTGAGAACCGGCAAACTCTCTGTCAGGTTATGCTAGGTTAAGTACTGTTGAAAGCGATTATGGGAGTGCCTCGCCCGATTGCATCCTCTGTTATGTGCTGCAAGCAAAATGTCTACGAGACACAAGCTTACGCTCTACAAGATGTGTATCCGACCGATTATGACATATAGCTGCGTTGTGTTCGCACATATGCCAAGATATAATTGGGATCGTTTACAAACCATCCAGAATAGGTTTCTTCACCGCCTTACCGGCGCCCCTTGGTATGTTCGTATGGAAGATCTCCATAGAGATATGGACCTTCCTTCGATACATGCCTATGCCAAACACCTTTCTCGCTCTTATTTCGACACCGCGTCGAACCACGCGAATCCCTTAATCAAAGCGGCAGCTTCGTATGTTCCCGACTCCAATGCCTGCCGGAGTAAACGCCGGCCGCGTAATATCTTCACTGACCCGCTCAACCAAATCGAAACAGCAAACGCGTTCTACTCCACCGCCTCTCCAAACAGAGCGTGCCACCGCCCACGCCCGCGTAACCACCGTTCTCTCCGCAGAGGACAGGCGGTCAACTTCGCTCCCGCACACCCGTCACGTCCACCCTCTCTAGCGGCAACCCAAGCCTAGGTCCGTTCCTCGGTGTGAAGCCCTTGGGTCAGGCAGCCGCCCGCGCGATACAAGTGACACTATACGTGCAACACTTAGCTACCCACATACAACATTTACACACGTATGAACACACACACGTGCACACCACACAGGTACATAGGTTCTGTAAGGGACCTTTTTTCTTTTTTTGCGCTAGTTAGACTAATGCGCCAGTTAGTGTAGAAAAACCATTCCGATTATTAAATACACATACGCATGGTCCACTCCTTCCTCCCAGGAGGAGGGGAACGTGCATATGAGTATATGTTAGTTAGTTCGAATTCTCTTAGGATCAGGGAATTAGTTAGATCGCGACCTTTTCGCATTCGCGACGACCGCCCGAGCCGAGGTTCGGCCACTCTGGCACCCTCGTGCGGGTCGTCACAAACTTTCGCGGCTGAGTGCCCTAAGCGCTCGCCCCCAAGTCCGGTGAAGCTGTAAAAGCCGCAGCGGCTCTGTTTTTGGATAGGGCCCCTAAGGCTAACAGTGTAGTCAGTTCAAAACAAACAACAAATTATGGGAGTGCGGGTGGGCTGGGGCTAAGAAGCGGATGAGAGAGCTGCTTGACTCAGGCCGGAGCTCGGTTGTGGCGGCGAAAATGACGAAGGCACAAAGAGGAGCGGCTCGTGGGCTGGGCTGTTCTAGAAGTTCGATACGGCCAATTATGAGCGAAAAAGGCTCAGTTCAGCCGTTTTAAAGAAGGTGGGCACCATGGCGCTTGCGACGTACGAGATGACATGCTGTTTGTTGTGGGGGAAAGTGGTATTTCCGGGAACACTAACGTGGAGGATTTGGACGCGGATGCGCTGAGGGCCTTCACCAAAGGTGGGGTGGCCCCCATTCTAGATGTATGTTTAGTAACTCAGAGAATTTAAAAGGTACTTGTATTAAGTTCCTCAAAGGTGCGGCAAAATATCTTAGGGAGATGTTAGAGGTACTCTTAGAACGAAATGCAAATGAAGAGATCGTGGGCGAGAGACAAGGACTCTCCTCCAACAGGTAGAGGACCTCAAGAGTGTGTTTCTCGCGTTGTGGCGTGAAGGTGATGCCTCCTACTCTACCGCCGGTGCATATGCAGATGGAGCCTCCATCCCAGCAGTGGGTGTAGGCATTGGCGGATGCGGTGGAGACGATGAAGCGGTCCATCCACTCCATTGTTGGCAAAGTGTTCGATGCACGCTTCGATAGCCTGGAGGTAGATGGTCGTCTCCTTGTTATGAAGGTCATCCACCCGCCTTTGGCAGCCGACAAAAGGCCTGCAAGCTCCGCTGGCCCTAGGCCTGTTAGGGCTGCCGTCCTTAGGTGTGGACCTGGGCTGGCCGGACCTAGGCCCCGGTCGAAGACCTCGGCCTGCAGTGACAGGGTGGGCACACCTACTTCAACCCAGCAGCCGCTTAGTATGGAGTGCCCTCCCGCCGTGCCTCCCATGACATGCAGATGTGGATAACGGTGGTGCGCCATTGTTGGCGTGCACTTTTCCCCAAACCGAGCCTTGGAGGGTGCTGGAAGGGGTGGAAACTTCATTTGGTTCAAAGTCTCCGCCTCCTCAGGAGAGGCGGCTCACCGCCCCCGTGTTAGGGCCACATTCCCCAGATGAGTTCTTGATCGCCTCTACCGGGAGATGGTGAAATAGGCGGCCGTAGTTCAGAGCTGGCGGGCACCAGTTCCTGAAACGGAGGACATCGACGCGTCTGCAGCCCGTTTCTGTGGGACCCTCAAGCTAGTTTGCGACGCGTCGAAGCTGCGGAGCAATAACCACCCTCAGAACAGGCGGGCTACTGGTGGCCCCCGGAGATAGTCGATCTCTGGACGGCTTACTCGGTGGCAATTATAATATTACCGCCTGGCAACCTGGGGAGGGGCCCCGGCTGTATGGTGCTTAGAGGGACTGTATAAAGTCCCTGCAGATAGCCTTCAGCTGGTTCAAAGAGGAGGGATGGGAGGAGCTCCTCAGGATCCTGGCCGGGGATTCGTGTTGGCGCACATACCGAACGGCGAAAAAAGTTCTGGGGGCAAGTGCCCCACTAACGTAATCCCTTCATCCAGGTCTTAGCGAGAGTCGTGGAAACGGTGCACTCCGACCCTCCGGAGCTCCTTCCACCTCCCATGCCATGGCATGATGGCGCTGTTGTGGAGGAGCTTGTTTCGCCCCATTCCAAAAAAGCAGAGAGCACCTGGTGTGGATGAAGTTCCATGCCAAATCTTAGGGCTAGCGCTGGGCCACATGGTTGGGAGATGTTCAGGAGTTGTTCAACCGTTGGTAGGAGGGAAGAAGGGCCGCCCTCCATACTGCCGGTCATCTTACCAGCCCCCGATGCTGCTGGGCGACACAAGGAAGATGCTCAAGCACATAGTGGGCTCCCGCGTCATCCGGCACTTGGAGGAAGTAGGGCCGGAACTTGTCAATGGACAGTTCGGCTTCCGGAGGGGCGTTCATCTCTAGACACCCTCTCCACCCTGAAGGTGTGCTTCGCGTAGGCTCCTAGGGGGGAGATAGGCTGTTGGCGGTGTCGCTCGACATCGCCAACGCCAACGCCTTCAAAAGTCTGCTGCAGAGTGTGATCCGAGAGGCACTCCGGTATTTCGGTAAGATGTCGTATGGACAGTCAGTTTTTTTAACAATTCCAGTTTCCGAAGGACCAAATATTGAGTGCAGATTACCTAGGTCTTAAAGTCCGTTAATTCGAATCGATTCAAAAATAAAACGCTTGCTTCTTGAGTACAAGGAGCAGCAGAAGGCGAGGCAGAACTCTTCAGACGTTCGTGGTTACTATTGGTCAGATCCGAGAATGAAATGACGACTAGTCACCAATCGGGTCGCCTTTTATGTGATTTTGTGCCTGGGTTTTGCGTTTTTGCTCATTTTTATTCACACCTTCAATTTTACATTTATTACATATAATGGTTGTTTTAAGAACAACTTCCTAATTCTATTATACTAATTACGTAGTTGAGCGTCCGTAGGAGGTTTTTAAAAGAAAGGCAATTTTTAGTCCTTTACAACTTACTTAAACTAAGGTGTGAACCTCCAAGCTCAAGCGATAGAGCGAGATTGTTCTTCTATTATTCTTTCATTGTCCCACGAAGTGTTCATTTCACCTGGTCAGCGATTTCCGATAATGCACATGGGAACTTGCACTGTAATTTGAGTCCGCGTTACCTGGTTCTAGGTAGTAGAGTACGTTAGGTAGGTAGGAAAGTAGGTGTTGGATATATCACAATTACTCACCAGTTTTGATGAGGTCAGGGTCGGGATACTTGGATTCCACCAGATTCACAGTTTTTTGTATTTTTATTAAATTTATGTCGGCAGCGGTGTTATTATTATATTCTTTATTGCACAAAAAAAAAGTACAAATGAAGGACTTAATGCTAAAAAGCATTCTCTGCCAGTCTTCCAAGGGAGCAAGGGAAAGGTATATGCAAGGTGTGCATAATGTTAAGTAAAAAAAAGTTTATAACGATTATTAAGATTATATATTATTAAGAAGTATTCAATTGCTCCAAGTAAAACCTACGTAGCGAATACTTGAAGGAATTTCGAGAGTTGGCCAGTTGGATATTGATAGGAAGCGAATTCCACAGTCGTGCTGCTGTAACGGCAAAGGATTGGTCGCGGAAATTAGTATGATGACTTGGTATACTGAGAATTAAAGAATCAGAAGACCTTAGCTGTCTATTATGCGTATCCGCGAGAGATTGAAAAAGTGTTTTTAAATATTTAGGGGATTTGGGATTATTAAGTACGGAGAAAAGAAGACAAAGTATTCTTATATTCCTACGTTGCCGAATAGGTAGCCATTTCAACCTGGCTCGGTATTCAGAAACATGATCAAACTTCCGAAGACGGAAGATGAAACGGATACAGTTATTGAGTAGACGATCAAATTTATTTAAGAGATCTTCTGAGAGGTCCAAGTAAGCAACGTCTGCATAATCCAGAAGTGGTAGAAGAAGAGTATTCACTAGGGAAATCTTAGTATTAACAGGAAGAAAGTTTTTCAAACGCATGAGAGAATGAAGAGAAGCATAAAATTTTCTACTAACTTCCTTGACCTGGTCTGCCCAGCATAATTTAGTATCGAAGATGATACCAAAATTTTTCACCGTAGTTGAGTAAGGAATGGTACATTTATTGTATTGAAGAGGAGTCAATGAATTAAAGTCTATTTTAGCAAGCTGTTTTGAGCTACCAATTACAATGGATTGACACTTAGTTGGATTAAAATAAATCCCGTAAGATTCAGACCAGGAAAGTAAACTTGAGAGGTCCTTGTTTAAATTATTGATTATAGAAGGAAGATTCTTTATTTCGCAATGCAGATACAATTGCAGGTCATCAGCATAGAGATGGTAGTGGGATTGTAAAATAGGCGTAAGTAAGTTTATAAAAATAGAAAAAAGTAACGGAGAAAGAATGCCGCCTTGGGGAACACCAGCTTCTAGAGCACACCAATCTGATTCGCCATCATAGACGCGAACAGCCTGGTAACGATCTCGGAGATAAGAAGAAAACCATTCCAGTACTAAGGGTGAAAACTGAAGACAAGAAAGAGCGGCAATCAGAAGATCGTGGTCAACAGCATTAAATGCATTGCTAAAATCAATAAGGACCAATACTGTGACCATACCTTTTTCCATATTAGATCTAACATCTTCCGTGATCTTAAGCAGAGCAGTAGTAGTACTGTGGGCGGTTCGAAAACCAGACTGAAATTGATTTAATAGATCGTTGTCAGTGAGGAAAGAAGTAACTTGTTTATTGACAATAGATTCCAAAATTTTGTTCGTGCCGGTGCGCGCGTGCGAGAAGAGGCGGTTGGAAAAGAAAGGGGTAGGGGGGTGAAAGGAGCACCAAAATGGTTGGCAATTGCGATCCACCAATCAAATTGGCCCATATCGAAACGTGTACGTTTTGTTCCGTTTTATGCAGACTTTGACTTAACAGTAGGTAACATACTAGTAAATAAAAGACAAACCGAAAATGTATTTACAATTTAGTTTGTAGTATATACTATTAAACTATTTATTTTTAACACGGGTACATATTCAAAACTTATATTAATGTAACATTGATGACTGTTCTTGCTTATATTAAATAATACAGATAATATAGAAATAGTTATACGAATACAAGACATAGGTGTTCATATATATTATAACATGTTACAGAATGCCTAGACTACATACATAACAATCCATATAGATGCGGGGGATATTTTAACAGACGACTATACCTCGATTGGCAAGAGGACAGGGAATGTGATTTGGTCAAGGAATCTGTCATAGGCTCTTTGATGGGCGGTGAAAATGTACATAAAGGGGAACTTCCTCATATGGTAAGGAATATTTTTGCTCTTATACAGGCTATCGTTTGAAAACGTTAAACTGAATTAGCACGGACTTAACTGCTCTTGTCGGAAAACAAAAACGACAGAAGAGCTAGGTAGCTAGGGAGAGATTTATAAAATACCCTTCCACTATAGTGCATGTAAAGCCTAAGGCATTTTATAGAATGCCAAATACTATTTAGGAAATGTACATCTTCGATTCGTTTCGAATATCACGTGGGAGTTTTTGACGGGATCTCAAAGTGTCATGTGATGGTTTGTGTTTTAAATGCTCTCTACCGAGCGAGAGGGTACACAATAAACCATCACATGACACTTTGTCATCCCGCCAAAATCTGTTACGTAACTCTCACGTTGATATTCGAAAGAAATCGAAGATGTACCTATTTCATACTTTGCCGGTTTCTCATTTGGCATTCTATAGTATGTATGAAATGATTTTCAGTAATGTTGATGCGAATACCAGGTCAACACTATGAAAATGTAAGATCACCAAGTTCTGTATCATTGCTTGCAAAAGAGGGATTGGTAATTTCCTTTTATTAATCTATATTGAATATTAAACAGATGTAAAGTTTGTATTAGATTCTTACATACGTTATTAGCGTTTTCTATGGAAAAACCAAAACGATTTTTTAAATGAAATTATTAATTTATTCAATCCAAGTATGTACCATTATTATTTATGCACTTACGCCATTTTAATGGTAGTTCATTGAAAGAATTGTGGGAGCAAGAATCAATAAAATCTTTGAAGGCGATTTGGACAGCTTCATCGGAATCGAGTTTTTTTCCTTGCAAGAAATGGTCTAAATTCCGAAAAAAGTGGTAATCGGTTAGAGCAAGGTCCTGGAAGTATGGTAGATGTCGGAGACATTCCAACCGCATTTCCTTTAATTTAACGACCGTCTGTAGTGGAGTTTGGGGTCTAGCGTTGTTCTGAAGCAGCAGTGGGCTAGATAAATTGACCAGTCTCGGTTGTTTAATGGCTAGCTTTTCTATCATGGTTTGTAAATATAGACAATACAGACCCTGTCTTTAGCGTCTGGCTAGCTTTTAGGAAGCTATAGTGTATGACACCAGCACTGGTACACTATATACTCACCAGTATCTTTTTCTGAGTCACCTTTCGCTTGTGATAGGTTTGAGCTGGTTCTCATGGGTTCAGCTACTGTGATGGGTATTTCCGATTGTCGTTAAGCATCTGTTTTTCGTCACAAGTAACAATACGATTTAAAATTGCCTCGTTATTGTGACGGTTTAGTAATGAAACGCAGCACTCAATGCGTGTTTGTTGGTGTGCTTCAGTACCATGCGGTATTTAGTATTCATGCGGTACCCATTTCTTGAGCAACGATGTCAAAAAAAAACAAAAAAATCACTGAATTAGAAACACAAATATACAAGCCTTAATTTGCATTTCCTAACCAAACGCCAGATACTTGAGATCAAAATGACCAGTTCTACAAAACGCCAATTTTATATGTAAGGACCTAATATTTATAGAAGGTAACCTGTGGCACTAATGAACCGATTAAAAAAAAAACTAATAGGAAGCTACATTATCATTGAGTGCTATGAACTATTTTTATTATTATTAAATTTTAATATAATAATTAACGCGAATGAAGCACTGAGCAGTTACTAGTAATACGATAGTTTTTATGTGCCTTGTTAGGGCCTAAATCGAATAAAGTATTTTTTTTTAATTTTGATAAAGAAAAGGTTCATACATAGGGTGCTATTAGTTTGCTTCTAGTCTACAAAATTTCATTGAAATCTGTTAAGAAATAAAATTATTTACTTTGATATTTTTTTACATTTTTAAAAGTACTATCAAAAATTTTATAATCTATCAATTGACCAATGGCATAAGCTAGTGTATAGAATTCCATGAGAATCGGTCAAGCCGTTTTTGAGTTAAATCCGGACATACAAATTGTATACTGGAAACTCTGGAAATACATTTCATTCTTCAATGGACAGACTGTATTAATTATAAATACTTATTATATGTAAATATAAAATTACGGGATGTAATTAGCTACCGCGTAAGAACAAACGTGTGCGGAGCCGCGGGCACAATACTAGTAAGTACAAAATTATTTGTGATAAATTTGTAAATCGTCCTATACTAAGCAGTTGTTCAGAGTAAGTAATATATTTGTTATCTTTTTGTTGATATACAATTTTTTATGTTAATTCGTTTGAAGGTTAGGAAATTTTAATATTTACAAATAACACCCGGCATTTTAATTTGCCACTCGTCATTTAAAAATTTAATATACTTAATATTTTAATGACAATTAAATTCATTAAATTCCTAACATATCTTCCTTTTTCCCTCCCTCTATGTCTCGGAAATCTAAAGCTTTAGATTAGTATAAATATAAACGGGATTTAAAAATTAGTTTACCAATGAAGTTTCACTTCTGACCTGTGTACTTTGGTACGCACGCACTTTTTTATAAAGATTTATATTTTTGTAAGAACAGGCATTGCTCGGTTATGGAGATTATCTAGAAACAGCTCAGTGGTTATGCGGCGGCTCCCTCATCAGTGAAACGTTCATACTGACAGCCGCGCACTGCATCTCTAGTTCCTCCTTGTAAGTACTTACAGTAAAATTTATGAATATCTTCATTTTGTTTTGTAAGCAAGGGTGGCTCATAAGTAGTGGAGGGTTACTTTAAAGACAAAGGCAATCTATATCGAGATAGATAGATAAATTATGCCACAGGAGTCTTACAACTACATCATTCCCACTTCTTTGTAAGAATTGTTTTAAATTTAAGCGTTAGGTAAGACCAATCTTTCGTCCGATACTACTGACGCGAGCATTAAACTCATAAAGTTCCAACTAGTGCTTAAAAAAATGGTGCAAATTTAGCAGTTTCGCAATATGAAACAAGTATCATTCTGAGTTCTCACATGTAGCAAACAAAAGCAAAAGCAAAGTTCTGATCTTAGTTAGGACTGCGGGGTTGATTGAGATCGGGTATAAAATTATAGAATGGTTTCTAATTAAGATGCTAAGAATCCTGTGAATGCTCTTAGCAAGTAGGTAACATTGTATCCCTAGACGAGAAGGCAGAAAGGGGAAAAAGTACTAAACTCCAAACAATCAACGTTTGACACCAACAGCATATTTTAATTATTCATTAACTAGCTGTGCCCGTGGCTTCGCTCACGTGGACTACAGAATACCCGCGCGAATCTTGCTTCCCCGCTCCCGGCTATTTTTAAGACAAAAATGCTTATTGTGGGTGTTTCTTAGAAGATAGATATATACTCTCCCGGACTTTTTTGGAGATCGTTTTAATGCCTATGATTATGTAGTACATTAATTTGCTATATCTCTTATGGTTTACTCAGCATAAGCCATGTAAGCGCCCGAATTGATTCACTATGACCAGTTTTCTATTATTTGTGTGGTACACTAATTCTTTTTCTAAAATTAAAGTAGCCTAAGTTACTCCCTATAAATTCAGCCATCTACCAGTGAAACTCCCGTAAAAATCGGTCCAACCGTTTCGGAGATTACCCGGAACAAACAGACGGACAGAAAGACAGACAAAAATTTTTAAAATGGGCTTTTTGTTATAGGTATCGTATATACTTTCATATGCATTTAGTAAAAAACTGTTATTTGCACCTGCAAGCTACCACTAGCCTATATAATAATATTAAAAATTTGCTTGAATTCTGAATAGCCTCTGACCACGAATAAGTGGTATGAATAAACCAATTAATAAAAAAAATTGCTCTTCCAGAGGCCCAGTTACGTACGCAGCGCTGGGCATGTTGAAGCGTTCGGACCCCCCGGAGCTATGGCAGCGTTATTCCATCAAGAGGATAATACCTTACCCGGATTACAAATCTCCCTCGAAATACCACGACATTGCACTTTTAGAGACAGCAACTCCGTAAGTTCTGAAGCGATAGGTAATGGCTAGGAGTTTCAGAGTATGTGAGGTATCGAATTACTTGTCGAGACAGTAACTACATCTACTTGTGCTGAATAACAATCGAAGAAATGAAAAGTAGGATGTTAGTGCACTTTTATTATTCCCTGCTCCGGTGTGTGATATCACCGTAGCTGGCATAAACGACATTGCAGCAATGGTACTCTGTGCTATCCGTATTTAAATATTTGAATATTCGGTTATCATTCTTAAAATGTAATATAATGATTTTTTTCTCCTCCGGGATGAAAAGTTCACTTTTAGTCCCTGTCAAGCGGGAGAAAAGTACCCGATTCTCTCCCGGTGAGATGGCAAATGTCCGCATGCGCGTACTTTACTTTATCTCCCGGTAACCTAGCAACTGCGTGTTTATATATAAAGTGTACATATATAAACTTTTCATCCCGGTTAAGAAAAAAATTGTAAACGCACCTAGGGAGAAAAGTAGGACATCCCCACCCGCGATTGTCACTTTCGCCTTTGTCTCGGGCGACAACCATACGCGCGGGCGTGAATGTCCTACTTTTCTCCCTAGGTGCGTAATATACTATTGTTTGTTATTTTATTAGAAAACTATTAAATCTTATACTAAAGAGTTCTCGATGTGATAAAGAAATCCATAACGTAATCATGAAAAATAAATAATGTTGTAGGTACTAAAAATTAAGCGAAGACATGGTATACGCTAACTTTTCGTGTCTCAGTGTTTTCCAATCAATTTTTTTTAGTGTTAAATTCTCAAGGCTGGTTTTGCCGGCATGTTTACCCGTTAACACTTCCGACGTCACTTACGCCCATGTGGCTGGCTGGGGCGCTCTAGGATACAGACAACAGCTATCTGACGATCTACAAAAGGTAGTAACTCCTAACGTTTCTTTCTACATAAATGAATCAGATGTAGGTAATCCATCGCCCGAGTGTAGACATTGGTTTAGTCGACAGAACTGTAAGAGATGATTTTTGTATAGTCAGATGGCTTTTAAATCATCTTCCAAGCTTACTTATGATGTTTTTCTTCACCATCATGTTACTGAAAGCAAATCATGTTTTTACGACGGTGGGTAACGAAACATACAGTGTACTGCGATGAAATAATTTAATTTCAGACACGAACATATTTCACCACAATATGTTTTATCTTTTTCGTACTGTGAAGCTGTGGATCCATATCCCGGCTAGTGTGTTCCTTCCTTACGACATCGAGTCCTTCAAGCGTAACGTGAAGAGATATTTATGCAAGCCGACCTGATAGCGGCAACCGCCGATGAATTACTGATTTCGCGGTGGTCACCGTTGAGTTTTGATTGTACTGTGTTTACCATCAGGAACAGTATCATCAGTATGCTGAGCTACTAAATATTAAAAATAAATACTTCAGAGATTGCATTCTTCACTTGATCGCAGTAGTCTCGCACATTCCATTCGGTTATCGCTTCTCGTTCGCTCTGATGTTGCAACTGGAATTGAACCTAGTAGCTGCGATAAAGGCTTATGAACTTCTTTGACGTTTTAGTTCATTGGTTTATTGCACCGTTTTTTTTTGCATAAAAGATACATGTCAGCGGGTACTAGTAATCCGCGTATTCATATTGTTAACTAGCTGGTACCCGCGACTTCGTCTGCGTATTATTGGATATACACAGACTGATCTCGGAAAATGACAAACCAAAAAATTTGCCATTATTGAGTAACAAACATAGAAACTTTCCATTTATTATATTTGTAGGATAACACTGGTTAAACCATGACTTTTACCACGATAAAAAGTACCCTATGTGTTATTCCAGGTCATAGACTATCTGTGTGCCAAATTTCATTGAGATCTGTTCAGCCGTTTTAGCGTGATTGAGTAACAAACATCTAAACTTCCAAACATACAGACTTTCACATTTATTATATTATTATTATTAGTAGGATGATGTTGTCAATTGTTACTGAAAGCGACAGTGCGCTGAGTCGTAACAACATATTTTCACTTGCAGGCGTATCTGTCCGAGTACAGCCATGAAGAGTGCAGTAAGTTATACCAACCACATCGGCTTCTCTTGCACGGGTACAACAGCACAACACAGATGTGCTTCGGGGATCATGAACAGTTGAGAGATACTTGCGAGGTGCCTACAGCTAGTATTAGATAATCTCCTATCGTATGGTTTGTCACGATAGTTTTCTTCGCTAAGAAGTTCATTGTAGGGTTTGAACCCACGTAGTTCGTTAGTTCGTTGTCGCCTGACACTGCCAATGAGCTACTGTCGCTTCGTAAATAATATTTCACAATGTTTGCTGGTTCTCTCAATTTTGATTTCCAACTAATCCGCAGGGTGACAGCGGCGGCCCACTTTACCTCGAGATTGGCTGTCGTTATGACGTGATAGGAGTGACGTCATTCGGATGGGGTTGCGGGATCAAAGGAAACGCGGGGATGTACACGAGGGTTAAACACTACGTGCCCTGGATAGAGAGCATCGTGTGGCCTTGATTCTTATAATCATTTTAAAATATAAGTTTTTTTGAATAAACTCGTTTAATTAATTTGTTTATTGTGTTTGTATCTATTCTAACACCGTTTTCATTGTAGTTAGAAATAATTTACCCTATAGTTATCTTTCGCTTGTAACATAATGGAATAGCTCATATTCCCTTATTTTATCGTTATAGGTTTAGCGTTGTGGCCATAATCTCATTTGATCTTAAGTGGCGATGTAGCCTAAAATGGTAACACGCTAAGCCTAGTGGAAGACTGGCTCTCAAGTGTAGTTGCCGGAACACACCTGTTGGTGTTTGGCGACAGATGTTTAACTTGAGGGTGGTAGCTAGTCAGGCGGGCATTTAAAAAAGCCCTACCATCATGCTATGGTTTCATCACGATGTGTTCCTTCGATCGACGCGGAGTCCGTACACGTCACCAGCTGAGCGAATATGCAAATGATTTCCTAAAAGTAAGTTGTTACAAGCAGAGACTCAAGGAATATTTCTATCGATTGCTTTTAATCACCCTGCCACCATGAGTTTATTCATGGTTTCTCTTGCGGATAAAATGAAGCTATGTCTGTGGGATACGGAGAAATTGCGCTAAGTTATTTCCACCAGTTCTACTAAGGCGCTACTTCCACGAGCGAGAGTATCGCCACGAGTCCGTCCTGCTATCGTTGTATGATTTCCACGGGACGATTATTTTTCCGCCTGCTTATCGTCAAGACTCGTGACGCATAATCGCGTGACCGCAACGACTCTAACACTGATGTTTTTTTCTAAAGACCTCAGTTCAGTGACAGGCAAGAGCGAAATCAGAAGTTTCAATAGTTTAGTGGAGCGAGCCCGAGAGTGCGTCACGTTATGCGAAGAATGCGTTGCGAGTAGGTCGCGTCTCGCAGAATCATCGGCGTTTTCCTCATCAATGTCATCGTCGCATCGCTGCGATAGTATCGTCATATGGAGACACGTTCATAGAGTTATTATACAGAGTGACTGGTTGCACAATCGCAATATTCAATGTCATGATACTTTATGGTTACATTTAACATATAAAAATAATAAAATCAAAACAAATACTAATAAACAACAAAGAGGAATCTTAGTTAAAGTTTGTTCTAAGACTTTTGAAAGTATGGATACCATCACGCAGTCTCGCGCACACACTCGAACGCAAACTTACCTACCGAGCGTAACGCTGGTCGTAGCGCGGCGTAACTTCTGCGGGAGGTGCGATTGCGGGGCTGAGGATGGGAGCGTGGCGCGGGAGCACGCACTAACTGCCCTGCCGCGTGATCGCCCGTATGTAAATAGGTCAATAGGTAATGTAGATAATTAGGTCAAATATTAAGCACCTATTTTTTAATTAATTTAAAATGAGAATCGTGCACTCAGTACACTCAGTAAACTCGCTCATGGAGGTGGCGCCTAAGGATATGAAGAAATGGATATGGGTGTTAGGAGTACTGAATCTCGACCACCATACACAATGTGTAACATTCGCTATAATGTTACGCTTAGGCATGTCACGTTCCGGGATCAGCCGGTGTATTTCCATTAATCAAGCGGGGTGGTAGGGATCTGTATCAGACTGGGTCGAAACTACTACTCTCATGGTGTCCAGGGTTATAAACCCGTCACATTGAGGTTGTTTTTGTTTGTCGCATTTTGGGATCTGTCAGTGTTTATCCAGTTGCCGCGATGCTTACAGGCCAGCGTGACAGCGACGATCGCCGAGGAAATGTCGATCTCTCCGTGGTCAGCATTATTTTTTTATTTCACTGTGTTCAACTTCAGGCAGAGTGACGACACTTTGTCGTACTATGATAAAAGAAAAACACAATATACGAAGGAATAAAACAAGTTTATTCTAAATAACTGATTACTAAATCTTAAAGTGAATACAAGAATCAAGGCCACACGATGCTCTCTATCCAGGGCACGTAGTGTTCTACCCTCGTATACATCCCCGCGTTCCCTTTGAAGCCGCAAGCCACCCCGTACGAAGTCACCCCTATTACTTCGAAACTACATCCCCTCTCATGGAAAAGTGGGCCTCCGCTGTCACCCTGCGAATAAATTGAATACAAATTGACAATGTAATTTGAAATAGGAATTTCGAACCATTTTCTATATGGCACTGCACAAATGATGTAACTAGAAAATTTATTCATCTTCAGTCAAAGCTGTCATGCCAGCGTGCTCAAATCTCTCTTAACGTTACGTTTGAAGGACTCCATATTGTAGAAAGGAGGGAACTCACTGGACAGGAGTCTGTTCTCCAGCTTCACAGTGCGGCAATGGTAGATACGAGGATGGAAGAATAGAGGTAGGTAGAGGATGGAATCGAGTTGAACAGCTCTACAGAACACTGGCCGTGACACAGACAGTAGGGATTAGGGATTGTGCCTTGTAAAGCAGATACAGCTGATCGGGCGTGAAAAATCCTCGCATCCTGTTCAAGATTCCGAGTCTCATAAGTGTGGCTGAGATGACACTCCCGATGTAATTCCAAGTCGTTAAGGTCGGTATGTAAGGTCACTGCTAATATATATAACCTATACCTAGAATCTTGAGGTTGGTACGCATTGCTAGCGAAACATTCTGAATAGTGGCAAGAGGAGAAAACGAGGAAGTTTTGTTAGAAAACGAGTACACCTAAGTTTTTTAGCCTTAAGCTCAACTCAACACCTTTTCTTAGCTTTTTTCGTTATAGTAGGACAGTGACGTCACTGCACTTTATGATAAGCCCAGTACGAGCCAAACATAACGGCGACCAGCGAGTGATAAGTAATGTTTTGACGGTCGTCGCTGTCACGCTGGCCAGTAAGTCTCTTGGAAACTGGTCATGTCCCATTTAGATAAAGATTGGTACAGGTGGAACAAACCTAAACGTTCAACTATGGCGGGTGTTATATCTGTATATATATTAACCGTTATAGGTTTAGCGTTATGGCCAGAATCTCACCTCATCTCAAGTGACGATATGGCCCAAGATGACAGCATGCTAAGCCTAGTGGAAGACTGGCTCTTAAGTGCAGCTGCCGGAACATACCTATCAGTGTTTGGCAACAGATTTTCATAGCTAGCCAGGCGGGCATTAGGAAAAGCCCTTCCACCATGCTATGATTTTATAACGATGTTTTCCTTTACCAAAAAAAAAACTCAGGCTCATTACAGGGATTCGAACTAACGTCGATTGATGCGGAGTCCGTTCATTGCTAAAGTTCTCTATGCCTTATCCTTGTCGTACCGCGAAACTGTGGAACAATATCCTGTCCAGTGTGCTCCCTTCTTATTACGACATCGGTTCCTTTAAGCGCAACGTGAAGAGATATTTATGCAGGCCGGGATGACAGCGGCTATCGTCGATGGATTACGATCTCTCGGTGGTCGCTGTTATGTTTGGATTTTAATGTGCTTACCACTAGCGACAGTGCCGTCAATTTTCTGAGTTAATATAATAAAGCTATTTGTCGCGATTAAGTGGAACACAAATGTCGTGTCCTACCATCCAGCAAGTGATGATTGGATCCGAGATCCGGTACTTATGAACGTCAAAAAAATTCTACTTACTACCGGTTCGGACAAACATGCCAGTCAACGAGAAGCGCCGGTTAGAAGCTCGATCGGATTTATCTTTTTATTTCCAAAAGTGTTAATATAAAACAATAATAATAATTTAGTGGATGCACGAAGAGGGAGTCACTTCCAGACATCACCATCATATCCACCCTATTATAACCTTTTGACAGTAAAACCTGCTTGACATGGTCCTTGAACGTGTTGTCCTTCAAATAAGTAATGTGCCTCTAGATGGTATTACAAAACTTGACATTATTATTTAATTACCTAATTTCTAGTATTGACATTGTGCTGATCTTTCAGAAAATCTAACTTGACTTAGTTACAACAATAGGCTTACTAAATTTGCCAAAGTTATATCATAACAAGTAAACAAATTTAAAAGTACCTCGCAAGTGTCTCTCGGTTGGTCGTGGTCTCCGAAGCACATCTGTGTGGTGCTGTTGTACCCATGTAAGAGATGCCGATGCGGTTGGTATATATCGCTGCACTCGTCATTGCTGAACTTGTTAAGAATTACCTAGAAGTTAATTAAAGGTACATTTAAAAGTCATTCTTTTAAAGATGGTTATACATAGCTGCAATGATAATTTCACATTCGTATTATTTATTAGTCACAAACGTTTAGATCACCTAATCGACTGTTGCTAATCAACTACCAGTCTCTACGTCTTACCTTTTGCAAAACGTCAGCTAATTGTTTTCTGTGTCCCAGAGCACCCCAGCCTGCTGCTTCGGCGTAAGAGTCATCAAAGTGTTCAATTGGCAAACAGGCCGGTAATACCAACCATGAGAATTTAACCCTGAAAAAAGAAATTGGGTAATAGGGACAGTTAATTAGTCGTTTAATATAGGGATGTTTTTTAATTGATTGTAATAGATCCTCTGAAGTTAAGCAATGATCTGCTAGAAGTTAAGCCAAGAAGTAGACCGGCTCTTTTATGCAGCTGTCGGAAAATATTAATAAGTGTTTAAAATAGCTCCAGCCAAGAGATATTTAGTGCATAAAGCATCTACTATCGCACTATGGTTTCATTAGGGTATTTTCCTTCCGAAACTCGTAAATGTATGTCACGTCGCACTATGGGACAGAACCGTGCGTACCGTCTCAAAAATCTGTAACATTGTTGTTAATTGAAGTAAATAGTTGAATTTTGGTACGTAGTATATACTATCAAATAATGGTACATTCGTTGCTATTTTATAATATACATATAAAAAGAATACAAAAAAAGACACTTTTTCATACAAAAGCTTAGTTAATTAACTTATCGAATTATAATTATACAGTTTTATGATATTACAGTATTATTCCATATTTCCATAATCGACATTATTTCGAGTGTCAACTTGAAAGTCAAGTTTTATTAGAAAAAAAATCGAAATAATATATTTTCAATTCTATATAATATGTATTAGACATTCAGTTAGATATGTGCATTAACAAAATATTCAATATCGAAAGTTCCCAAAACATATTTTCGAGACGGTACGCACGGTTCTGTCCCACAGTGCGTCGGTGTGTTATCACCTTGTTCATGGGGAGTAAAATGCATTGCAAGTACAAATCAGTAACCGTGGAGAGGTAAGGTGACGTCAGTTTGCTATGGTATAGCTTGAAAGATACTAGGTTAACATGAAGCCACGCAGCGGAGCAGTGCACTTTATAAGTGCATACCATTTACTTTTTCTTTATTTGTCATTGAGCAGAAGTAGATGAGTTGGCTTTCTCTAATTCGATATAACATGGTATGAGAAGGAAATTAACGCTAACCCAACATAGCTTTAGAACTTACGGAGAAGTTGTCTCTAAAAGCGCGATGTCGTGATATTTCGAAGGTGACTTGTAATCCGGGTGAACTAATCGACTTTTGATAGAGTAACGCTGCCACTGCTCCGGGGGTCAGAACGTTTCAGTATGCCCAGGGCTGCGTACTCGACTGGACCTCTGGAAGAACAAATAATTTTTTTAATAGCCATTTTATTCATACTACTATTTGCGGTGAAAAGCTGTTGAGAGTCCACAGCTGTAATTTTTTAATCCAGTTTTAGAAAAGTGTTAGTGTACGGGTGACCACTAAATACCCAGCATGTGCGCAGTCCCGTATAGCAAATATAATCAATTCAAGGTACGTGACCACTACACATCGGTGGATCGAAATGTAGATAATGAAGCCCTAATGAAACCTGACAAGTTACATATTTAGTTTGTCTCAACGGAAATGAAACTCGCCATTTCATTACGCCCTAGGAATATTATTTCGAAGGGTTCATCTACTTTATTTAAGTTTAAGTACATTGTACATATTAAACTCAATCTCTTGGACGTTATATCTTATTACTCTCACTTAGGCTTTTGCTATCTTCTCAAGGACACCAGTATTTTGCGTTTTGTCATTACACATTGTTACTACAATCCTCTCTCCTCGCATTCAAGCATTCAATTTGAAATAAAGCCGATGCCTTGCTTAATCACTTGTAGGTGGCTACCACCTGAATAGTAAATGCGAACGGTTCTTTTATTAGTGCGTGTTATCACTTCGGTACGGATCACGCTGCTTTGTAGCAAAAATAGTTTTGGTTTTAGTTTTACCGCAGTCGATCCTGGGATAGGTTCTAACGCTTTTGAACCCTAATTTAAACTTTCCTCTAAAGAGATTTCAGGGCTTTTATCCGCAGTATCGGATTGAAGATCGGCCTTTTGTAATTTAATTTAAAACCTCCTCTTCAAACAGGTGGATGGATGGATGGATGGTGAAAACTTCAAATACATGTGCTACAAAGCAGCGTGATCCGTACCGAAGTGATAACACGCACTTACTAGCACTTACCGCTACTTAGCACCCGTGACAAACTGTCTATGATTTTACCAACTAAATTTTTCAATGCTCGTAGACCACCTCCGTTTATAAAATAAAGTGAAGATATTTGCTGAAGGCTTTAATCCATAAATCATCATGCTTACAATGAGGGACTGGAGATGCAGTGCGCGGCCGTCAAGATGAAAGTTTCGCTGATGAGGGAACCGCCGCACAACCATTGAGCTGACTCCAGATTCTCTCCGTAACCGAGCAATACCTGTTCTTACAAATATAAATTGAAACATGCTTCAACTGGAATAGGCGGAGAGAGCGATGTGTTTGCCTATGCTGCGTAAACGATAAGAGATATATCAAATTAATGTACTACATAAATGTACATATATATATATATATATATATACATATATATATATATATATATATATATATATATCATATATATATATATATATATATATATTATATATACATATAATGTATATGTCTATCTTCTATAGATAACCCACAATAAGCATTTTTGTCTTTATAATATCCGGAAACAAGAATAGCATGATTTGCGATCGACTAGTATAACTATAAAACTTAATCAAACTTAAGTTCCCGTAACAAACACCATATTCTCCAGAAATCAGTATATCCTCACCTTATTCATATGATAATACGTGAAGCAAAAGCTTTCTACCACTTTTTAAGCGTATTGCGTGCAAGGAAGACTGTGAGACTTGGCATGGTTAAAGTTTATATGGAGAAGGAGTGCAGAAATATTAATACTGCGAATCCAAACCGACCAGTGATTTGCCATTTAACATAGACCCGCCAAAATATTGACATTGTCACTCAACGAAAAGTGACAGCAAGTGATGTAGATAATACTCATTGTTTAGGTTCATACTGTAAATGTCAAAAAGAAAATAGTCTATGATCAAAAAATCGCTGGTCGAACTCCGACCTTAGGGCGATTGCTAGTTTATTTTAAATGACCAGATTTGGTTTAAAATGGTTAAACACTTTACGTTTTATTTGTATTGCAAAAATCAAATCAAAATCAAAAGTGGTGCAAACAGGTATTACTTTTAAAATGGTGAATTATGAGGTGAATGATATGATGATATGAGTTAGATAGGTATTACAAGCGTCCATAGGCTACGGTAGCCGCTTACCATCAGACGGGCCGTATTTTTGTTTGCCACTTGTAGCGGCGGATGCGGTGGCACGCTACCGATTTGATGGACGTATAAAATAAAACTTTATGGCGTGATATATTATAATTTTAACTAATACAATAAATTATTTCGGTTACAACTGTTAACGGCCGTGCGCGTTCAAAAACCTTACAGTTGAGAGTGAACTTCGTGCGGGAGCAACTTCACGTCATAGACGTTACGTTCCGAAAGATGCCCCAGTCCATCTTGAAGTGGTAGAGGTTTGGTCCGAAACACCACCATAATCATATAAATAAAAAAATTACAAGTTAAAAAAGTGATAAACTATATCAATGTTTCTTCCCTGTTCTTCTCGATGACAAGGGATGTTTTTCGAACCGATAGTAGTGCTTTGACGTTCATAAGTACCGTAGGGCTTAAACTGAATGAAGTATTTTTAATTTTGAATAATATTCATTACCATGTGAGGAAGTTCTCCTTGGTGTGCGTCCGTTCCGCCCGCCGCAGCGACCCCCCTTATACCAACTGAATGACATTTCCTATCCTCATTCCAGCTGAGGACTAATTCTGTGCTGAAATGCATCTTGCATGGGTACCAATTGTTATTTATGTAATCCAAGCATTCTGTAACAATTGTAATTTATATGATTGTGTCTACATTTACACTATTTACCTAATACTAGCGATCGCTCTAAGGTTGAAATTCGACCAACAACTTTTTGATCATAGAATATTTTCTGTTTGACATTTGCAGTATTCATAAACAATGAGTATTATCTACATCACTTGCTGTCAGTTTTCGTTGAGTGACAATGTTAATATTTTGGGGGGTCTAAGTTCAATGGCACTGGTCAGGTTAGGATTCGCTGTAATAACTTATTAAATTAATATATTAGTAGCAAATATTATAGATACATTATAGTTTTCTGCAATCCTTCTCCATATAAACTTTAACCATGCTATATCTCACTATTCCGTGCACGTAATACACTTAAAAAGGGATACAAAAGTTTTGCTTCACGTATTAATACAATGATGACATAGCACTGCTCGTGTAATTATGTTCATTTGTGACGCTCACTCAGAGCCTTCGTTCGTGTTCGTTCGCATTGTATGTACACTGCCTATATGACTTTTTTTAAGGTTCCGTAACTCATAAAGAAAAAAAAGCAACCCTTACAGGATCACTTTGTTGTCCGTCTGTCTGCCTGGCTGTCTGTCTGTCCGTTTGTCAAGACACTTTTTCTCGAAAACCAATTGTGCTATAAAGTTGAATTAATATAATGCAATTTATGCAGGCCCTCCTAAAAGTTATGCATATAATATTATTTATAATATAATAGTAAACCAAATAATAATACTAATACTAATATATCTGTAAAATTACAGTAACTCGATAAAAACATTTACAGGAGGTTTAAAAAAAATTCGGAACTTACTATCCCAAGCTTTTCTACCATTTTTCCACAAAACACCGCGCGTTGGCTCAACTACGGCGTTACTGTAACAAATAGATCTATTAAAAACATGATACGTATTAATATATTTTTGAAGTGAAAACTTATATAATACCGTCGTGAAATGAAAAAGCGACACTAAAAAAAAGACAAACACATACATGTATAAGATTTAGCCTGCTATAGAATGAGATAGAAATACATTACATGTACACGGTTAATGTAAGTCCCGATTTTCACGATTATGATCGTCGTCGAATTGGCCTAGTAGTTGTGACGACCAGACTTGTAAGCAATGTTATAAAAACATTACGAGTGGTCGAAAGTTCGAGTCCCGCTGGTGGCTTTTTAAAAAGATATTTAAAAATGACATTTTTGTGTTTTCTGAAGTTTTTACTTCTACCCACGTGGTAGTGGTACTCATGATTTCTTTATCTTTTATTAATTTATCGTGAATCAATTATTCATATTGTTTTTTTTTTTTATAATTGCATTCCTTACCTTATATTTTCCACATGATATTCACTACATTCCGTACAACATACAATAGGCACTTCGCCGTTGAATGAGCATATCTGAAAAAAAAAAAAAACCGACTTCGTTAACGATCGACCAGCTCCTATTTGAATTCATTTTTCCTTTCTATTTGAATGTAATATCATATTATTATTTTCAGAGTAAACTGAGTAATAATTACATATAAACGAGTCACATATTTTACACTTTCTATTGCTATATTTTTATGATACATTGTAGCTGGAAATTATTGTATTAAATTAAATTAAATTATTATCGTTTGTTTTTCAAATGTCCAAAAAGTCTTAGTTAGGGTTACATATATGTATTTTCTTTTCAATAGGTATTGCTGAGCATGGTTTTCGTAACATTTTTTTGATAGGATCGAACAACTTTATGTGCAGACATATGCATTCAGATAAAAAAGTATCGGGAAATGATAATTTGTTTATGGATCCAAATTCAATTTTTTGTTTTTTTTTCTTTGTTCCTAGATTGGCGCAACTGTTTTTCATTTTGGCGCGGAGTTTGAATTGCATCTATCATTTTGATTAGTTAGAGTGCTGTTTTTAGTTAGATCATATCTAGTGTGTATTGAGAATTTCATAATAGACAAAAGCATTGAACAAAGAGTTTGTCTTAAATTTTGCATCGCCACTGAAGACACTGAAAATATTACAGAAGGCTTATGGTGAATCGACTTTATCAAAGACAGGTGCTTATGATTGGCAGAAAGCGTTCAAAAGCGGTCGAGATATGCTGGAAGTTTTGTCTCGCCCTGGTAGGCCATCAACGTCTTCAACTGATATTAACATCTCAAAAGTGAAGGAAATAGTGACTGAAAATTCTCATTCAAGTTTGACAGAGATAGCCGCTGTGTAACATACTATGTCTATCGAGTCGATCCGAATCATTTTAAATTATTTAAAATGATAAATCTCTTGACTATGAAACATGTTGCCGCTCGGCTAGACCCAAAAGCACTGAATTTTCTCCAAAAACTCAATCGCATAAGAGTCGCTAATAACACGCTAGAACGAGTTAATTCCAACCCAATATTCATGAAACGCATTGCTACTAGTGACGAGACGTGGGTTTACGAGTTTGAGATGCAAACTAGTAAACAAGCTTCGGAGTGGCGCCTTCTAACTGAACCGAAACTTAAAAACCACGCCAAGGTCGATCA
This sequence comes from Saturnia japonica, assembly GCA_033032175.1. Taxonomy (NCBI): domain Eukaryota; kingdom Metazoa; phylum Arthropoda; class Insecta; order Lepidoptera; family Saturniidae; genus Saturnia; species Saturnia japonica. Next base: position 5,154,143 of record CM065329.1, read on the forward strand.
ATAACTAGTATTGTGTGTATTATTGATCTTTTCCCGGCATTTTTTTGACAGAGTAGTAAAGTCGAGCTTGTATATGTAATTAGAAAAGTTTTTTTAACCGATTTCAAAAAAAGATTGAAGTTATGATACGAATTAGTGTAGTTTTAATCAGCGAAACAGGAAAGCGATCAATTTTTATTTAAGGGTTTTTCCCATTATATGGGAACTCAGTTTGGTGTTGGTAGCAAATACAAATATATATCAAACTGAGAATACTTTAGCCTGCTGATAGCTGCAGTAATCATGAACGTCAAACAAACTGGCAAGCTGTAAGTACGGAAATTGAGAACACAAATTATATAGGTAGGCTACACAGGTGAGTTAGGCAAGTGACAAAGATAAGAATTAGCGAACTTTATTTTTGTATCATTATGGGTACTACCATGAACCTACCTCTGGCTCCGTAGACCAGACCTGTAACCGTAACTAAGGTCATTCATTAACAGTTGCTTCTTCCGAGAAAAAAGTTGGAAAGGCTCGTGAATCCGTGTATGTTACCAACCACACGCTTCGGACTGAGGCAGATGCAGCACGAACACTGGTACTTTGCGGCAGGAATAGGCATCGTAAATAATTAAAAGACAAATTTTAACAAAGAAGAAAACTAACTTCAATGATTTTGAGCAGTTTCCTGTCGTATCTTCGAAGTCGAACGTCCCATGGCAATGAAATTAAAATGGAACCAATCTTGAGGTAACCCCTTTAGAAACTAATAAAGAATAAGGGTAAGAAGATGTGGCTGAACATCCATTAAAAAATAATTATAATTGAGAACATTCCTCCCTTCCTTGAAATCGGTTAAAAGCAAATCCAAAAGTTACAACTGGTATCTTACCTCTGGTTTCTTATTATCAGCAAGCATTTGAATCATATAATAGCATTTGTAGATATTCAGACATGTTCCGTTTTGGTCACCCACTACGCAGCTGCTACCTAGAAATATAATGTTTCATTTAAAAAAAAAGGGTAAAAGATTTTTTTTACACAACAATATGAAGCAAAAAAAACAGTGTTAAGAATAAATTTTTTGATAAGTTACATCAATTACAGGTTTTAAATTGAGACCTAAGAAACGCGACTACCGATCGAGATATTATCGCACAGTTAAAGCTAGGAGTTAACCTAAGGAGACAAGCTGATCAAGATTTGATCGAATAATCTCAGTTAAGACTAAAACTAAAAGATCTAACTACCAGTCAAGATATATTATGATCAAATATAATAGTCACAGCTAAAACAACTGGAGAGGCATCAGATTTCAATCGGGTATAATCGAATAAGGGCCGTAAGGGATTTAATATCTGAAGTGAGCCGAGTTGTACTCGATGTCTGGAATGTCTCACTACAAGGGCCCGTAAGGGATTTAATATCTGAAGTGAGCCGAGTTGTACTCGATGTCTGGAAAGTCCCACTACAAGGGCCCGTAAGGGATTTAATATCTGAAGTGAGCCGAGTTGTACTCGATGTCTGGAAAGTCTCACTACAAGGGCCCATAAGGGATTTAATATCTGAAGTGAGCCGAGTTGTACTCGATGTCTGGAAAGTCCCACTACAAGGGCCCGTAAGGGATTTAATATCTGAAGTGAGCCGAGTTGTACTCGATGTCTGGAATGTCTCACTACAAGGGCCCGTAAGGGATTTAATATCTGAAGTGAGCCGAGTTGTACTCGATGTCTGGAATGTCTCACTACAAGGGCCCGTAAGGGATTTAATATCTGAAGTGAGCCGAGTTGTACTCGATGTCTGGAATGTCTCACTACAAGGGCCCGTAAGGGATTTAATATCTGAAGTGAGCCGAGTTGTACTCGATGTCTGGAATGTCTCACTACAAGGGCCCGTAAGGGATTTAATATCTGAAGTGAGCCGAGTTGTACTCGATGTCTGGAATGTCTCACTACAAGGGCCCGTAAGGGATTTAATATCTGAAGTGAGCCGAGTTGTACTCGATGTCTGGAATGTCTCACTACAAGGGCCCGTAAGGGATTTAATATCTGAAGTGAGCCGAGTTGTACTCGATGTCTGGAATGTCTCACTACAAGGGCCCGTAAGGGATTTAATATCTGAAGTGAGCCGAGTTGTACTCGATGTCTGGAATGTCTCACTACAAGGGCCCGTAAGGGATTTAATATCTGAAGTGAGCCGAGTTGTACTCGATGTCTGGAATGTCTCTCGGTACTCTCGGTAGTGACGATGCCGAACTGCTTGTGTCAGGACCTTGTGGTATTGGAGGTCCACGTGTTGCATTAATTTTGAGTAAAATTCACTTCAACCGTTTACCTAAAGATATGTAACACTTATAAATAGCAGACATATTTTCATTAGCCATTTCTTTATTGATACTAATATACTTTGTTAGTGTTCCGTAAATAAATAGATAAGATATTTTTTGAAATAGCTCATAAATATATGGATCAGAGATTATAATCAGATCCGCCGGGTGTAATAACCTCCCCTCTGACTTTTAACGTCATGCGTCTTATGTTTATTTCATCTTGACTTGACTTTATTTTGAACTTTTGCATTGATATTCCGTCCGTTCTATTTATACGACCACCACGAGCGAGTTCTTGTAATCAAAGTGATAAGTAACTAAATTTTTTTCACATTTTTAACAAAGAAGGAAATTTCTTTAACCAATATTCGCCAATATGAATTCAAACAGTAGACTAAAGTCTAAATAAGTTTAAATAAATATAATGCAAATAACGCGAGAATAATAATTACTTTAATTAGTTTAGCTATATCGCAAAACAATAACCAAGTGCATTACAGAATATAAGTTGATCGACGTATTTATTATATATTATCTGTGCCCGTGGCTGCGCTCGCGTGGACTACACAGAATGCCGTCGAACGGGAACACGCGCGTATCATAATACACACAAACCGGGTTATTTAAAAAGTAAAAGTGCTTATTGTGGTTGATCCTTAGAATATAGACATATGCTTTTGCTCAGTTTTTGTAGGTCTTTTTAGTGTACTTCTAGGTTCGTCTTCAAACACAATTGGATCTCTCTCTTAATTCCTAGTGTCTACGTGTCTACATTTTCTCGCTATATTTTTCCTGACATCTCTTTAAATTCGAAATACAAAAAACGATTCACATAGAGAACACATAACACAACTATAAAAAACAGGTTTTATTTCCGATCCACAACAAAACTAGTCACAGAGACCTTTTGGTTTTCGCGTTTCGAGATCAGCTAGTAAATGTCCAGCTACAGAGAAGCTTGCAGGCTTGCATTACAGCGACGACCGTCGCTAGATTACCGATCTCTCGACGGTCGCAGTTATGTTAGGATTGTACTGTCGTAAGCACAGGCAAAGTGCCGACACTTTACTTTACTACTGAGGAAAACTTAAGATACTCCCGAGTAGACTAGCTACAGATTGGAAATTGGCTTATTTACAATAGTAGGTTACAAACAAGGTTAATTAAAAATATTTCAATAAATTATTTACCTTCCAATTGGTCAAAAGACTTGGTATCACATATATAAAAACATATAAATAAAATGTAACATTTTAATACGATTATTAACATAGTTGCGCGTCCGTTAAACAAAGATCTCTTACTAAACAGATGAGTTCAATACTATCATTCAAGAAGGTCATCCTCCAGACGGGTTGGATAAGTCAGTGCAGTAAATAACAAAATAACTAATTATTAGAGATGTGCCGACTAGTCGTAGGCTAAATCCTATAGATGTATTCGTTTGTCTCAATCACAATCTTATTCCCGAGTGATTCGAAACGAATCGGAGATGTACTTCATAGTTTAACTAAATAGCATTTGGCATTCTATAGAATGCCTAAACAAAGTATGTAATAATTCTATTTATTTCTTACGTTGCCTATAACATATAAGACAAAATAAGGTGTAAAATATAAAAATATGATGAATACAGTACACAATAATCGTAGCAATGTTCACTTGTGTTGTTGTTGTCATATAATATGACGTTACGATAGCGCGCCAAAATGACGGGTGTTTAAATTGCCCAAATTCGATTGACATTTTTAACTTTTGCTAAAAACTAAAATAGAAGTTTTTTAGCGTCATATTTTTTTACGATTATCTAACGATATAAGGCGTCGATTAAAAATATAAAAAAAAATCATGCATATACCCTATTGTCGACTGCTTTCCTCACATTTCTGGCGTTATCTCGTACAATGGCTTGAATTTTGATCGTATCTATACGCCACAAAGTTGGAATTTCTTTATAATATTTTTTTTTATATTATTGGCGGTGTGTGTTTCATGGAAATGTTTAATTTGCAATAGGTACTGCGTGATGATATTTGAAACTATCGTCAAAGCAGTGAACTGTAAAACTCAAAAACTTTGTTTGTCCACATGTGAGTAGTGACTGAATTTGCAGCTGCACTCATCACTCCTCTTCGTATTTCAGATATAGTCTCTTCGTAAAGTTGAGGAATAATGTTCTCTGTGAAATACTTTCTGCCCGGTATGTTATATTCTGGTTTAACTTTTCTCATCAAGTTTCTAAAGCTACAATTTCAATAAATGACAACGGCTGGTTGTCAAGTGCAAACATCTCACCTATCGCAATATTGATGTCTCTTGATCTTGAGTCTTCTCGAGACCATAGTACTTCAAAACTATCTTCAATATTTCGTTAGATTTTCTGACATAAACTGAGCTCTGATGACACTGAATTTGACGGAGTAGGCTCTGTTGTAGGTTGTTCTGCTTAGATTTGCGACTGGGAGGAATCGTCTGTGGTTGAACATTTGATCGCAGAACCTAACTGAGGTATCAAGGTTGGATGTCGGTATTTAATATGATGATACATACTTGTAAAATTTGCTGATTTTTCAACGAAAATCCATACACGACACTTTCTTTTTGACAAGATCAAATTTTAATTGAATTCTTTCACTATAATGAACAATATCAGTATTTATTATCTTTACACAAAAAAAATTACACATAAATACCTCTCTGATCCGTAAAAAAGCAAAAATCAAGAAACAATGTGAAGTAAACAAAACAGGTTCCGACACTCTCGCAGGCTGCAGTTGCAACTCGTGCGCGAATCAGCTGTAAAGAAAGCGTTACGGAAATCCCCGAAACTGTAATCGGCACAGCCGATTAGTCGGCCGACTAGTCGGACTCTTTACAACCGACTAATCGGCTAGTCGGCCAAAGTCATAATCGGCACAACTCTACTAACTATGTAATCAATTTTTTTCCGATGTTTTTTCCAGTATTCTTTATAAAAGAACCATAAGAGCAGTTCACACGTTGAAGATACTTCATTTAATTTATTTATTTTTTTAATTCATAAGATTTATAATTTTAGCCGTGGTCCACAGCTTATTTGTTTATTTATTAAAGAAGTGCGCATATTATACTTGAACAATTTTTACAATTAATTCTAAATCCAATACAGATATGCGAACCTGTTATAGGCGCCCACTATATTGGCAAAATACAAAATCGCAAATGTAATTAAAAAATGAAACAAAATTAAGTGAAGTTACAAGTTAGTCATCATTACATTGTATGAAATACTACTAATAATATAAAACAACAATTTAAATCAGTACTAATATAAATAACAGAAAACAAAAGAAAACACTGTACCATTAATATAATGCATTGAATGGATCAGTATTTTTCAATGAATAATGGGAAAAAGAGAAAAAAAAACACCAATGATTCTGAATATGAATTTATTATTGTAAATCGAACTAAGTGTCTGAAATGAGCAAGGGATATCTCAGGCTGTAAAAGATATCAAAAGGCCAGAGCAAAAATATGTTTGATGGAGAAGGCGCATTGTTTGGTCCACGTTCGCCATGCGAAGTTTGCAAAGGAGGCATGGGATGCTATAAGGGTTGCTTTCGAGGATAAGAGCTTGAATAATCCATGTAAACTGCTTTCGAAATTGGTCTACCTGAAATTTGCTATAGGGGTTGACTGAAACGTTCCAACCCATGAGACTAGAAATAGAAAACATAAACATAGCACTACTGTAATGTATAGATTGATTAAGTTTTTCATATGTACCCCCACGTTCACCTTTGTCAATGCGCTTGCGATAATACACAATTATTCTGCGACCGTCCGTGTTTCATTGCGTACATTACATTGGCGCAGTCGGTTAAAGGAATTTTCAAAATGCCATTCGGGTCAATTGAAAGTTTTTTAATAGGCGTACATAATTGGGACGCATATTGTAGACGTGTGAAGCAATTTATAGCGTTGAATAACATCGGGAAAGAGTTGCATGTGGCGACTTTAGTGACGCATGTAGGAGTCGCGTGCTATGAGCTGATGTGTGATTTGTGTTCTCCTGATCATCCTGAAGACAAATCTTTTGAAGAATTAGAGAGAATAATCAAGGAACATCTGGAACCGCGACGGTCGGAGATCGCAGAACGACATGTATTTCGGCAAAGGAAGCAAGGACGTGAAGAAACTGTAAGCGAATACCTACAAAATTTAAAACATCTCGCTAAAACTTGCAATTTTAGTGACGGTCTAGAGGTAAATTTAAGAGATCAGTTCGTTTCTGGACTTCGTGTTGAGGATATGAGATCCCGGCTGTTTGCTGAACAAAATATAGATTACAAGCGGGCAGTGGAGCTTGCTTTAGCACTTGAAGCGGCGGAGCGGCACGCGGCGATTGCGGCGGGCGGTGGTAGCGGTAGCTGCGCCGAGAGCGGTGCGGGCAACGGCGAGGTAGACGGGCTACATCGGGTGAGCGTGGCGGTGCCGGGGCCGGGTGACAGCGTGCGACGCGCCGGCCGTGCGGCCCCCTGTACGCGTTGCGGCAAGGACAATCACGTGGCCGCGCGATGCAGGTTCAAGATGTACTCTTGTGATCGGTGCGGTGAAAAAGGACATTTGAAGGTCATGTGTCGTAAGTACGACGTAGATTCGGGACCAAATTCGTCGAGGAGAGTGAAAAGTCAATTTTTTTTGAGTGAATCGAATTCTGACGGTGATTTAAGTTTTTACAATTTTCTATGTAATAATACTGATGGTCCTTATTTACTTGATGTTAAGGTTGACAATTGTTTTATCAAGTTTGAAATTGACACTGGTAGTAAAATTTCTGTTATATCTAAGAAGTATTATGATGAATGTTTCTCACTTAAAAACATAATTAAGGAGTCGCCTAGTTTAAAAACATATACTGGCGATGTGATTAGACCTCTGGGTTATATTATGGTTAATGTTGTGTACGAACGGGGGCCCACCGTTGTTAGGCCGTACGTGGATACGCTGTTTGAATTTGAATGTTACACGTTGTCATAATATAATGCCAGACATAAACAAATGTTCGATAGAAGCATTACGTAGAGAATTTTCAGAAGTATTTGCTGATGGGTTAGGAACTTATAAATCTCGCATTAAATTACATTTAACAGATTTAACTCCGATTTATGTAAAAGCGCGGACGCTCCCGTTAGCACTGCGCGAGCCGGTTGAGCGCGAACTTGAACGTTTGCAGCAAGATGACGTCATATATAAGGTGGATCGTTCAGATTACGGAACACCTATTGTTCCTATAGTTAAAAAAAATGGTAACATACGTATTTGTGGTGACTATAAGGTCACAATCAATCCACTTTTAAAAGATTTTCATTATCCGGTCCCTCGAATTGAGGAAATATTTACTAAATTAGCGGGAGGAGAACAATACTCAAAAATTGATTTATCTAATGCATAACAGCAATTACTTCTTACGGAAGACTCACAACCGATGACGGCGATTACCACACATTTGGGTACTTTCATTTACAAACGCGTACCGTTCGGTTTAAAGTGCATACCAGAGAACTTTCAAAAATTAATAGAGGAAACCATTAGTGGCTTGCCGTGTACGGTGGCATTCCAAGATGACATCTGTGTTACTGGAGTAGACAGAAACACTCATTTTAAAAACTTTCGAGCGGTACTATGTAGATTGAGGGATGCAGGGTTACGTGTAAATTGGTCAAAATGTGATTTTTTTAAAAATAGTGTCACCTATTTAGGTTACTGCATAGATAAGTTTGGTCTTCACACTGATAAGAAAAAGATTGAGGCGATAGTGACCGCCCCCACTCCTAAAGATATATCTCAGTTAAGAAGTTTTTTAGGTTTAGTTAACTTTTACGCTAATTTTTGTATGAATATTAGTAGTATTTTACATCCATTATATAATTTATTAAAAAAAGACGTTAAATGGAATTGGGATAATCAGTGTGAAAGAGCTTTTAATGAAATTAAAAACATGTTGAGTAGCAGTCCGGTGTTGGCTCATTATGACCCTACATTACCGTTAATATTATCTGTGGACAGCAGTGCGTATGGGCTAGGTGCAGTGCTTACTCACAGATTTCCTGACGGTTCAGAGAGACTCGTTAGCTGTGCTTCTCGCACATTAAATGAAGCCGAACTTAATTACTCTCAATTTTATAAAGAAGCATTGGCAATTTTATTTGGAGTAACCAAACATCACCAATATTTGTATGGTAGACATTTCATATTACGTAGTGATCACCGTGCTTTAAGTTTTATTTTTGGCAAAAATAAAGGCATCCCGCAGACAGCTGCGAGTCGATTGCAAAGGTATGCGATACGATTGGCAGCTTATAATTTTGACATAGAATTTGTACCTTCCACAAGAAATTGTTTTGCTGATTCATTGTCTCGATTACCGTTACAGTCAAGCGATAAATATAACATTAATTCTGAAAATTATATTGGTAGCTATTTGCATTTTATAGAAAATGATTTACCAGTTACATTTTATGAAGTACAAAAGGAAACAAAGAAAGATATACAACTAAACAAAATAGTAGGGTATATTAAATTTGGTTGGCCAGAACGTGTAGAAAGTGAACGAGACAGGGTTTATTTCTCAAAAAAAGATAATCTTTTCATAGAAAATAATTGTTTAGTTTGGGGTTATCGCGTTGTAATACCAAATAACTTACGTTCTATTATTTTGGATGAGATTCATAGTGGGCATATAGGTATTGTCAAAATGAAACAAGTTGCACGAAGTTATGTCTGGTGGGAGGGGTTAGACGCAGACATAGAGCGAATATGTCGTGAATGTCAGGCTTGCGCTTCTCAACGCGAACAAGCCCCGCCAGCGCCATTACATTCGTGGAACTGGTCAAAGGAACATTGGGTCCGTTTGAATATAGATTTTCTAGGGCCATATCGGAACAAGTATTTTCTTATATTAATAGATGCTCATTCTAAGTGGTTAGAAGTTGAAGAAGTATACAGTACTTCAGCAACGGCAGTTATTAATAGTTTGCGCAAAATTTTTGCTCGTTTCGGTCTCCCGAGAAGTATAGTGAGTGACAACGGACCACCGTTTTCTTCGGCTGAATATTTACATTATTTAAAGATGAATGGTATCAGACGCGTACTAGTTGCTCCTTATCATCCATCTAGTAATGGAGCTGCTGAAAACGCAGTTAAACTTGTAAAACAAGTATTAAAAAAGGCAACAATAGAAAATGTAAATTTTAATAAAGCCATTTCTAGGTTCCTATTTACATACAGAAACGTTGAGCACTGTACAACACAAAAAGAGCCAGCAGTGGCCATGTTAGGTCGGCGGTTACGTGGTAAGCTTGATTTGTTACGACCGGTTACTAGTGAAATAGTCCACGATAAGCAGATAGAGCAAAAGACGCGCCGTGGTGGGAAGTTGCGCGAGTTTTTACCAGGGGAGGGGGTACTGATGCGAAATTATGTCAATAAAGATATAAAATGGAAAGATGGTGTAATTATCGATAGAACAGGACCTGTCTCGTACACTGTTAAAGGTACAGACGATGATCGCATATCTAAGCGCCACACCGATCAATTATTAAGTAAAAGAAAATCACGTCATTCATTATCATGTGTAAATACACAACAATTGGATACAGAAACTAATTCTAATGAAAACAATGAGCCGATTGTTCCGGTTAATGAGTTTCCCTGTTCCAATAACGTTGTTTCATTCGATATAAATAACGAAATCCAGAAAGAGATGGTACCTAAACAAACCGATAACGTAGATTCAGAGATTACCCAAAAACAGAGCTCGCCTAAAGCTATCACTCTGAGGCCACGAATAAAGATTCGGGAGCCTGGTCATTCTATGATTTTAAGATCAAGGTCAAATAAGAAATAATTTTAGATTTTTAGATAGTGGATTAAACTATAAAATTAGGTTTCATTCGTTTATAATTTATTTTAGTTATTCTGTTAGTTTTAAGATGATCTTTATTTAGAAGGAGGACAATGTAATGTATAGATTGATTAAGTTTTTCATATGTACCCCCACGTTCACCTTTGTCAATGCGCTTGTGATAATACACAATTATTCTGCGACCATCCGTGTTTCATTGCGTACATTACAACTACAACAATTAATAAATTTGTAATGGCAAAGTAACAGCTTTTTACTACATGCCTATGAAAGTATTTATACGAAAGCTTTAACAGAAAACCTATTTTTACAATTTTTGTCTGTCTGTCTGTCTGAATCTTTGTTCCGGGTAATCTCCGAAACGGTTGCACCGATTTTGACGGGACTTTCACTGATAGATAGCCGATGTTATAAGGAGTACCTTATTCTACTTTTATTTTATAAATAGAATAAGGTTCCGCACAAATAAAAAAAAGGTCATGGTGAATCGATTCAGGCGCTTAAATGGCTTACCCTTAGTAAATCATTGGAGATATATCAAATGAATGTAGTAAATAATTGTAGATATTAAAAAGACCTACAACATAGTCAGAGATAGTATATGTCTATCTTCCAAGGAAGACCCATAATAAGCATTTTTGTATTTAAAAGATCCGGGAGCAGGGGAGTAAGATTCGTGCGTGTGCCCGATCAATGGCATTCTATAGTTCACATGAGCGAAGCCGCGCGTGCATAGCTAATATATTAATTAATTCTTGATATGGTATTATCTCGCCAGAATATAATTATAACTCAAAAACACGTCAAAAGAAGGATGTCGCAATTCAGCAGTTTCAGGGTTGATTGATAGGAAAACTTTACTGGCTCGTCTGCCGTTTTACGATATTATAATGTTTAAAATTTGTTTGTTGTTTGTTGTACGTGTGTATTCCCGCCACACCGCGCGCTGGAGGAGCGAAAGCGCGGTGTTTAGTACAAGTCTTGTACATACAATGCGCGGTCGAATAAAATAGTGGTCAAGGCATAGAATTATGAACTCGGCGTGTTAGAGTGAGCGGACTTTATTACTCTATGGGTCAAGGGTAGTAGGTAGTTAGTTCGATCGATTGGAACTAGGTGGCGCGACTAAATCTGTGTGTAAGTGTTTTTTAATAAATAAACAATTATTACGAGTTTACACGAGTTTATTTTCCGCAACTCGACGTCCAATAAGCGCCTATTTTGCATGATGAGGGAGTCTTTGTAGCAAAATATAACCTAAAAATTAGGAACCTAATCATTTATTTTTCTAATAGGTACCTACAAGTACTGTGCAACGCATATTTTATAGTAATTTAGGAGTTATTTTACTAACGTGATGAAACAAATTTGTTGTGTGAAACCGTTTTAATTTAAGATTAAACAATTAATTTGGTTAACAAAAAATAACAACACAGTTTGTTTTTAGTTTTAAGTTTACACTTCTGTCGGCAGTCCTCATGACTGCTTTGTATTTTTTTTTTTTTTTTAGAACTGACTACACTGTTAGCCTTATGGGCCCTAAAGCCGCTGCGGCTTTTACAGCTTCACCGGACTTGGGGGCGAGCGCAGAGGGCACTCAGCCGCGAAAGTTATAAGGAAGACTCGCACGAGGGCGCCAGAGTGGCCGGACCTCGGCTCGGGCGGTCGTCGCGTACGCAAATAAGTCGCGAACTAACTGAATCCCTACACCTACGATTCGAGCTAACTCAATTATACACATAGGCACGTTCCCTTCCTCCTGGGAGGAAGGAAGGGACCATGCGTATGTGTATTCAGTAATCAGAAATGTTTTCTACACTAACTAGCGTAAAAAAAGAAAACAAAAGGTCCCTCACAGAACCTATGTACCTGTGTGGTGTGCACGTGTGTATGTTCATACGTGTGTAATGTTGTATGTGGGTAACTAAGTGCTACACGTATAGTGTCACTTGTATCGCGCGGGCGGTTGCCTGACCCAAGGGCTTCGCGCCGAGGAAACGGACCTAGGCTTGGGTCACCCGCTGAAGAGGGTGAACGTATGGAGTGTGCGGGAGCGAATTTGACCGCCCGTCCTCTGCGGAGAGAACGGTGGTTACGCGGGCGTGGGCGCTGTCACGCTCTATTTGGAGAGACGAATCGATAGAGTTTATTGTACATACGGGGCTTTGTAATTTTTTTCAGACGGTTTTTACAGCTTCACTGTGACTTGGTAGTCTTGCGTTGCGGACCCCACAAGCACAGTACAAGTGTACAATCGCGATGCAAAGTCCATCCAAATAGCCGAGCCGACCTCTAACGGAAACAGTCCCGGACACGACCCATCTTCTATTGGTTCTGCCAAACATGCGAAGTCGAATAAACTGGGGTGCGTATATCCGTCCTTCCGTCTGTGATGTTTTTACGAAGTTTTCTCTTCAACGTAATATCGATCTAAGCCAATATAACATAAAACTTACATTAACCCCTTCATTTCTGGTGTCCATCTCAATGGACATAACTTATTAATTTTTATAATTTGAAACTTAGGTAATAAATATTAAATATAAATATTCAAGTATACCGGGCTCTTGCCTAGGAATTATGTTTTAATTATAACATGATTGTTCTATAGGTGGGTAAGTAATAATATAAATTTAAGTACTGACGTTCAGCATGAATATACGCAAAACAAGTAAGTCTCCAGATTCCTTTTATTTTTTATTGAAATTAAGCACTTTTTGTACCAATTATTTATTTCCTCGTAGGATAAATGAATAATATGGGCTACATTGATACGTAAACACAAATCTATTCTATATTGTTCTAGAAATATGCAATTAAAGATGTGTCCATTTCTGTGAACAACAGGTCTCAATAGTCAGCAAATCAGTATCCAAATAATATGAAATAATTTTGATAAATGCATTATAGTTTTGTTTTGTTTTAGGTTTTCATTTTTCAAAAAGTCGGTATATAATAAGCCTACTCGTTATACTAGAAATAAAACAAACATGAAAGGGAAACCAGATCCAAGAGGCGTAAAAATATTTATGGTGATTAGAAGTAAAAGTAGAATAGTTTACGAAGTCATTATTTATCAAGGTTCAAAATCAAAATCAAAATAATCTTTATTCAATTTAGGCCCTAAGAAGGCACTTATGAACGTCAAAACACTACTGCCGGTTCGGAAGATCTAGACAAAAATGTGCTTTTGAAATAACATGGTGCATCTGCAGCTTATGCACATTTACTATCTAGAAAAATAAATAAGCCTGGTACCTTTTTTTCAATTCTGTGCCTGATTATTACTTCTTTTTTTAATTTTTTGAACTACGAGATTTTCATGAAATAGAAATATATTCTGGTGGTAGGATCAGAGTAAATAGATGATTATAAATACATTATAAACTTCCGCTTATAACAGACAACGAGACGTTCAAAAAAGAAAGAGAGTACATTGATCAATTTACAAACAGTAGCAAAGATGTGTTTGTCATAAAGTGGATGGACAACAAGGGTGTATAGTTCTTGCTTCAAATTTTACTGGAATCCTAGACCAAGATGAGGAAAGGTGGAAAAAGTATCCAAGCAATAATTATATCAATTCCTCGCTGGGAACTTGTGCGTTTGTATAACAATGGATGGGCAGCGTGGATAAAACATATCACCTTATTAGTTTGAACCGCATTTTGATCAGATCCAAAAACAATTACATTACGAATGATATTCTACGCCATCGTCTTGGCACGAACCAATAATTGGCTGAAATATCGAGAAGATTGCTACCCCTGAAATATTATAAATAAGGATGTTCGAGATTTGTTGCACTTCAGCCAGCAAGTCGCTGAGACTCCTTTAAAAATGGGACCGCCACTTATTTCTAGAAAAAGAGGACGCCCTTACTCGGATCCCAATAATCTAGCAAAAACATCAAAGAGTACAATAAAGCGATGACCTGGCTGCGATGCTAAAATTAGGTCAGCAAGTGATTTTCGGTATAATAGTGTAGATGATTTGTCTGAGGACAATAAAAAAGGAAGTCACAAAATGTAAAAAGCCAGAATGTGAAAGAAAAACACTTGTGTACTATTTGAAATGAGAAATAAATATTTTGTGCTCACAATAATTCCTTTTATTATTTTTTTGTTTATTGTGAAGAAATAATTGTGTAATCTAATAAATATCGATATTATCAACGTTAGTATTTTATTCAAAAAGTTTGAATTGCGACCTTTAAACCTTATTATGAATAAATAATAAATAAATAAAAATGATATGTACGTAACTAAAAAATCTATGAACAGCTACACTGAAGACCTGTTGTCCATGTGAATGGACATGCAATATTATAAAAAACTAAAAAAAGAAAAAAAAAATTGACATATATTTATTATTTAGACCCTGAATAATCAGAAAACCAATGTAAATATTTTTTATAACGCATTTATTAAAATCAGGTCCGAAGGGGTTAAATTAAATTATAAAGATACGAGTGGATTGGACACCATATTTTCATTCTGTGAGAACAGATGGCGCCGTGCAAATTCTGTTATTTTGTGAATCGCAGTGTTTAGATTAACGGCATATTGGTTATGTTAGCGATGCATAGGCCTAAGCGTAATGATACGAGAATAACAATTGTAAATATAAGTTGTAAGAATGAATAATTTGCACGAACAATCAATAATTTAATGTTTCTAATGTTTTGAATATGATATTATAACGTGTAGGTATGTAAGAACAGTATATAAGTTATGAAAATGTTTGTAGTTTAATAAAAATAATCTCACTTAAAGTACTAAAATCATATATTGTCAATAATTCATATTTTATAAAAGTTGTACGTAATGTTTTGTGTTATATAAGTAAAATGGCCTTCTGTATATGTTTTATAATGTTTGTAACAACAAATAGTGTGTATATAACGAGTCGCAAGACGTTTTAAAGTTGCAATGTTTAAAGCTTTGTATCTCCCATGTTTAT
The DNA here is from genome assembly GCA_033032175.1 of Saturnia japonica. NCBI lineage: Eukaryota > Metazoa > Arthropoda > Insecta > Lepidoptera > Saturniidae > Saturnia > Saturnia japonica. Next base: position 5,169,325 of record CM065329.1, read on the forward strand.
TAACCTATAATGTTAAAGTTAGTGTTTCTGAATAGGTATTTGTGTCTACATTAATGTGAAATAGTTTTTATTGTAATTGAGTAATTGTAATTAGAGATATTAACGATTTATTGTATTCTGTATACAAGTAATAATAATAATAGACCGAGACAGCGATAGTGCAACCACGACGCATTACCGCGGTTACCGGACCACACCCAAGTTTGGTAATGACCAGTACAGATAGAGACGCCATCGTCCGTCTCGCTCTCCGGCAAACAATATAAAAGGCGCAATACTGGGGCCAACGAGCGGGGATTCCGATTTCGACCGCTGACGTGAACGGACGTGTCCGCTCGCGCTCTCGATCGCTTTCCGAATTATCGCATTCTGCTTAAATTAGTGTACAACTTGTTTACTCTGATCCACGGACCCGGTCCTAGGCCTGCCGGTTCAGAGTACACAGTGTAAAGCTAGTTTTTTAAGCCATTTCATTCGCGCTCTGCTTGTACTAGTGTACGACTTGTTTGTTTTGATCAACGGACCCGGTCCTAGGCTTGCCGGTTCAAAGCACACAGTTTTAAGCTAGTTATTAAGCTATACGTACCGCGTGTTATAGCGAGGTCGGTGTTATTGTTGTGTAGCGAGTATCTAGGTACTCGTTGCGCGCATAGCGCCGTCTCGCTCGCACATTTCGTGTAGCACTTCGGTGCACACGAAAAAACCGTACTTTTCAGTACGATAATAAACGCGCTTTTCAGCGCGAAATCCTGTTTCAAAAGACACGCAAATCCACGGTTTAGTGGTCGTTCGTCGGATACCTAACGGTGCTAACGAAGACGAACGGGGCGTGACCCGAGCGCTCTCCGGTTACTTCCTTCTGAGGTAAACGATAACTCGGACGGGCCTGGGAATCTTAGCCTTTGCCTTTTTGCATAGTTAAGCCCCAGGTGTCTCCTACCCAACCCTTCCTATCCTTACCATCCATCCTTGTGGTTGTTTGGGCGGAGCCACGGTATATACCGGCCTGCGTCCTCTGCCACAAGACTGCTAGGGACTCCCCTAGGGAAACGATAGGTCCTTTCCTGTGTTTCATTACACCGTGACACACAGGTCTCATTGCTCCGGGCTCGGATAGCCCGTTAAATTCATTCGGCGTACCCCCCTGCCCTCCAGGCAGGGAGGTGAATAAATTCACTTCCCCCGACCTCCAAACCGCCACCGCGATGGCCGAATTAAAATACGCCGAGTTAGAAGCGCGTTTCAGGCAGCTGGAAGCCGAACACCAGCGCCTTATTAATTACATGTCGCTGCATATGCCCGCGCAAAGCAGCGACTATGTTAGCAGGGCACAGATGGCGGACTCGCTGCGGCCGCCATCGGCCAATCAGAGCGCGGGTGCCGCGCACGCCATCCCCTCCACCTCCGCCGCGATCTCACCCGCCGCCGCGCCACCCGGTTTCACGCGACCCGCCTCGGTCCCTGCGACCGAGTACCCCCACCCCACTAACCTCGCAAGCGCGAGCCACGCCCCTAAGTCCCGAACAAAATCGCAACAGCGATCTTTTACCCCCGGTCCCTATGGCCGCCCCGCTAAACCCGTTGCCCCCGCGGCAACCATATCAAATTCAACTACGGTGTCCAACTCTTTTTCGACCCTTCCAGTCGAAACAGAGATGGACGCACCAGTAAGTCCAACCCCTTCCTCGGAAATGGAACTCTCGCTCCACTTCCAGGAACCAATTATAATCCCGACCGAACCTACCGCGGAAAATGACGAATTCACGGTCGTCAAATCCCGCAAACGCGCGCCCCGTGATAGCCCCGTTGTGGAAAACGCGGCTAAAACATCCAAAACAACGAACGGTTCCGCCGCCCCCGCACCCTCCTCCAATACCGACGAACCGGTCGTCGGTAAAAAGGAAAAAACCCCTCCGATAATTATCCACGACAAAACTGTCTGGACAAAGCTCACCAATGAGCTCAAAACACTAAAAATAGGCTACACCAAAGCCCGTAATACCGCGACAGGTATCTCCCTGACGATGAGCACGTCAAAATGCCATCGTAGATTGACCACCCTCCTCCGTAGTAGGAACATTCCCTACTACACTTACGCCCTCGAAGAGGAGCGTGTCCTACGGGTTGTGCTTCGGCGCATCCCGGTCGAGATTACACCCGAGGAAGTCTTTTCCTCCATTGAGCATCAACAATTCCCCATACGAGAGGTACATCGGATGTACAATAAAGACAAGCGAGCCCTTCCAATGCTCGTTTTAATACTAGACAAAACGCCTGAGGGCAAAAAAATCTTTAACCTAAAAACAGTGTGCGAGCTCTCCGGAATATCCGTAGAGCCACCATACAAAAACTCGAAGCCCTCCCAATGCCACAACTGCCAGTTGTACGGACACTCCGCCCGCAACTGCTTCCTTCGTCCGAGGTGCGTTAAGTGCCTCGAAGACCACCCAACTAGGGAGTGCACGCGTCAGCGTGACTCTAACACCCCCCCGAGCTGCGTACTGTGCAGGGAGGAGGGACATCCTGCGAACTATCGCGGATGCCCCAAGGCCCCGCGCACCACGCAACCCCGCCGCCCTTGGCAGGCTGCCCCTCAGCGGGCACCCCCCGCCTCAGGGCCCCGGGCGCAACCTCTGCTAAATCCAGAGGTGTTCCCGTCCCTGCCTACCCCCCGCCGCACTCAGGCGACCGTAGGCCCCCCCGCACCTCAGGTGCAGCCCAAACCCGTGCGTTCGACTCAGAACGCATGGGCCCCCAAACCACAGCCCCTTATGGCTATGGACATCCCCGCGCCCCGCGCTCCAGCGCCCCGCGCCCCAGCACCACGCGCTCCAGCGTCCCGCGCCACCACAATGGACGACCTCATGCTATCGCTCCTTCGTGAGCATGAGATACGCGAGGTCCTCGCATACAAGGCCCATATGGAGCAGTACGGTTTCGTCGAAACCATAGCTGCCTTTCCCCGGCTCGTAGAGACGTTAATCCGTCTTGATCGCGAAGCCGCCAACCTCAGGCCTCTCAATGGCTAAACACAAGCCGAGAGGTTTAAACATCTCTTTCTTTAATGCGCGGAACTTATATCCGCAGCGTGATCTCGTCGCGACTTATCTTAAAGATCACCAAATAGACATTCTCTTAGTACAGGAAACGCTCTTAAAGCGTGGTAAACGCAATCCGAGTATCGCAAACTATAACATCGTTAGAAATGACCGCGACGGCCGAGGGGGCGGCACTCTCATTTACTACAAGCGCTCGTTGTATTGCATGCCGATAGATCCTCCGATACTTACCAATATGGAAGTATCCGCGTGTAGACTAGGAATGACCGATCATCCGTCCATAACGATCGTATCCGTGTACCTCTCACCGACGAAAGTACCTCTCAGGTCTGACCTACAGAAGCTACTCTCGCTCGGCACATCGGTCATTATCGCAGGTGACCTCAACAGTGGACACACGTCCTTCAACAATTGGAGAGACACCAGCAACGGGGTTATTCTCGAAGGGTTGTCGGACGAGTTAAACTTTGACGTCATAGCGCCTCCCACTCCCACCCACTTTCAAGATCACTGTACACCGACAGTGCTCGACATAGCCCTCCTGAAAAATATCGCGCTTCAGGTACGACTCATTCGGGTCATACACGAACTCGACTCCGACCATCGCCCGGTCGTCCTACAGCTAGGACAACTAGATGACTCCAGCCCTCCTACAGTCACAATGGTTGACTATGCAAAATTAAAACACTACCTCGCGGATAGGCAGTCCTCGCCCAGTCTCGTTAGGGTCCCGGACGTGTTAGAGTCAGTTGCGCACGTAGATCTCGCAATCGACTCCCTAGTTGACCACCTCCAAGTCGGCATCGGAGAGGCCTCGAGAGAGGTCGAAGCGGCGAACGATCGCCGCTTTGTACTCCCTGCCGACGTGCGAGCGTTGATGACGGAGAAGAACGCTGCGACTCGTGCGCATGACTCTTATCCGACCGATGCAAACCGCGCACGATTACGCGCACTTCAGAGAGCGGTTAAAGCCCGTATAACCGAGCTCAAAAGTCACAGATGGGACACCCTAGTCGAAGGGCTAAGGCCGTCACATCTGACTTATTGGAAAGTAGCCCACGCCCTTAAAATAGACGCCCAACCTCGCATGCCCCCCCTCGAAAGGGGTCCCGGCACTACACCCGCTTTCGATATCATCGACAAGGCGGAGTGCCTTGCCGCTTGTCTGGAGAGCCAGTGCTCCCCGAACAGCGTCAAGAACACCGACCGAGTCAGAGACATCGAAGCCCGCGTGGAGGAGCTGAATAAGCTCCCGGTATCAGAATCCCTGTCCCCAGTCACTTCTGAGGAGATCTCTGCCATTCTCAAAAGCCTTAAGCTTAGAAAGTCACCAGGTCCCGACGGTATCAGGAACGAAGTACTCAAACTTCTTCCCGATCACCTCATAGCTCTATTGGTCTGCATATTCAATGTAGCCATAGCCAACTGCCATTTTCCAGCCGTCTGGAAAACGGCCATTGTCATAGGTATTCACAAGCCCGGCAAGAGCACGTCGCTTCCCGACAGCTACCGCCCTATCAGTCTTCTAAATACCCTTGGAAAAATCTATGAGCGGATCCTTCTGAACCGTCTCAAATCCGTAATAGAGGAGAAAAACCTCTACCCGCCTGAGCAATTCGGTTTTCGTGCTAGACATTCTTGCACTCATCAAGTGCACCGCCTCACGGAGCACATTTTGTTTAACTTTTCCGAGTTATCTATACCCCGTCGCACACTGGCAGTCTTCTTCGACGTAGCCAAGGCCTTCGATAAGGTCTGGCACGAAGGATTAGTCTACAAGCTGTACTCCCGCGAAGTCCCCGATAGATTAGTTAAAATCATCCGCGATTACCTCAAAGACCGCACCTTTCGCTACAGAGTGGAAGGTGAACTATCCACACCCCATCCCATACGCTCAGGCGTCCCCCAAGGTTCCATTCTGGCACCTAGCCTCTTCAATCTGTACGTCAGTGACCTACCAAAACTTGAAGAGAAAGTTGAAGTAGGCTTATACGCTGACGATACAGTCATATACTCCTCTCAAAGGCAAACGAGAAACCTCAAATGTAGAATCCAAAGAGCCGTGACCACTCTCGGGAAGTGGTTTAACGACTGGCGAATAGCCATAAACCCCACGAAGAGCGCAGCGGTGCTCTTCGACAAAACCGCCACACAGATACCGCAAAAACTCAAGGACAATCCCCTTGAACTCTTCGGTAATCCGATCCCCTGGGAAAAGGCGACCAAATATCTAGGTGTAACCCTAGACAGTAGACTCTCCTTTATACGCCACATCAATCTGGTTAGGAAAAGGGCCTCCTGGACCCTCGCCCGACTGCATCCTCTGTTATGTGCTGCAAGCAAAATGTCCACGAGACACAAGCTTACGCTCTACAAGATGTGTATCCGACCGATCATGACATATAGCTGCGTTGCGTTCGCACATATGCCAAGTTATAACTGGGAACGCTTACAAGCTATCCAGAACAAATTTCTTCACCGCCTTACCGGTGCCCCCTGGTTTGTTCGTATGGAGGATCTCCATAGAGATATGGACCTTCCCTCGATACATGCATATGCCAAACACCTTTCTCGCTCGTATTTCGACACCGCGTCGAACCACGCGAACCCCTTAATAAAAGCGGCAGCTTCTTATGTTCCCGACCCCAACGCCTGCCGGAGAAAACGCCGGCCGCGTAATATATTCACTGACCCGCCCGACCAAACCGAAAAAGCTAATGCGTTCTACGCCGACACCGTCTCTCCAAACAGAGCGTGCCACCGCCCACGCCCGCGTAACCACCGTTCTCTCCGCAGAGGACGGGCGGTCAACTTCGCTCCCGCACACCCGTCACGTCCACCCTCTCTAGCGGCAACCCAAGCCTAGGTCCGTTCCTCGGTGTGAAGCCCTTGGGTCAGGCAGCCGCCCGCGCGATACAAAGTAACACTATACGTGCAACACTTAGTTACCCACACACAACATTACACACGTATGAACACACACACGTGCACACCACACAGGTACATAGGTTCTGTAAGGGACCTTTTTTTTTCTTTTTTTGCGCTAGTTAGACTATTGCGCTAGTTAGTGTAGAAAAACCATTCCGATTATTAAATACACATACGCATGGTCCACTCCTTCCTCCCAGGAGGAGGGGAACGTGCATATGAGTATATATTAGTTAGCTCGAATTCTCCTAAGATTAGGGAATTAGTGAGATCGCGACTTTTTCGCATTCGCGACGACCGCCCGAGCCGAGGTTCGGCCACTCTGGCACCCTCGTGCGGGTCGTCACAAACTTTCGCGGCTGAGTGCCCTAAGCGCTCGCCCCCAAGTCCGGTGAAGCTGTAAAAGCCGCAGCGGCTCTGTTTGACGATAGGGCCCCTAAGGCTAACAGTGTAGTCAGTTCTAAAAAAAAAAAAAAAAAAAAAAAAAGCCAACGAGCGAAGGATTCCGATTTCGACCGCTAACGTGAACGGACGTGTCCGCTCGCGCTCTCGATCGCTTTCCGAATTATCGCATTCTGCTTAAATTAGTGTTAAACTTGTTTGCTCTGATCCACGGACCCGGTCCTAGGCCTGCCGGTTCAGAGTACACAGTGTAAAGCTAGTTTTTTAAGCCATTTCATTCACGCTCTGCTTGTACTAGTGTACGACTTGTTTGTTTTGATCAACGGACCCGGTCCTAGGCCTGCCGGTTCAAAACACACAGTCTTAAGCTAGTTCTTAAGCGATTCATACCGCGTGTTATAGCGAGGTCGGTGTTATTGTTGTGTAGCGAGTATCTAGGTACTCGTTGCGCGCATAGCGCCGTCTCGCTCGCACATTTCGTGTAGCACTTCGGTGCACACGAAAAAACCGTACTTTTCAGTACGATAATAAACGCGCTTTTCAGCGCGAAATCCTGTTTCAAAAGACACGCAAATCCACGGTTTAGTGGTCGTTCGTCGGATACCTAACGGTGCTAACGAAGACGAACGGGGCGTGACCCGAGCGCTCTCCGGTTACTTCCTTCTGAGGTAAACGATAACTCGGACGGGCCTGGGAATCTTAGCCTTTGCCTTTTTGCATAGTTAAGCCCCAGGTGTCTCCTACCCAACCCTTCCTATCCTTACCATCCATCCTTGTGGTTGTTTGGGCGGAGCCACGGTATATACCGGCCTGCGTCCTCTGCCACAAGACTGCTAGGGACTCCCCTAGGGAAACGATAGGTCCTTTCCTGTGTTTCATTACACCGTGACACACAGGTCTCATTGCTCCGGGCTCGGATAGCCCGTTAAATTCATTCGGCGTACCCCCCTGCCCTCCAGGCAGGGAGGTGAATAAAATTCACTCCCCCGACCTCCAAACCGCCACCGCGATGGCCGAATTAAAATACGCCGAGTTAGAAGCGCGTTTTAGGCAGCTGGAAGCCGAAAACCAGCGCCTAGTTAATTTTATGTCCCTCCACATGCCCGAGCTCAGCAATGAGTATAGAAGTAGGTCACAGATGGCGGACTCACTACGTCCGCCGTCAGTCAACCAGAGCGCCGTTACCGCGCACGCCATCCCCTCCACCTCCGCCGCGATCTCACCCGCCGCCGCGCCACCCGGTTTCACGCGACCCGCCTCGGTCCCTGCGACCGAGTACCCCCACCCCACTAACCTCGCAAGCGCGAGCCACGCCCCTAAGTCCCGAGCAAAATCGCAACAGCGATCTTTTACCCCCGGTCCCTATGGCCGCCCCGCTAAACCCGTTGCCCCCGCGGCAACCATGTCAAATTCAACTACGGTGTCCAACTCTTTTTCGGCCCTTCCAGTCGAAACAGAGATGGACGCACCAGTAAGTCCAACCCCTTCCTCGGAAATGGAACTCTCGCTCCACTTCCAAAGCCCAATCATAATCCCGACCGAACCTACCGCGGACAATGACGAATTCACGGTCGTCAAATCCCGCAAACGCGCGCCCCGTGATAGCCCCGTTGAGGAAAACTCGGCTAAAACATCGAAAATAGCAAACGGCTCCGCCGCCCCCGCACCCTCCTCGAATACCGACGAACCGGTCGTCGGTAAAAAGCAAAAACCCCCTCCGATAATTATCCACGACAAAACTGTCTGGACAAAGCTCACCAATGAGCTCAAAACACTAAAAATAGGCTACACCAAAGCCCGTAATACCGCGACAGGTATCTCCCTGACGATGAGCACGCCAAACTGCTATCGCAAGTTGACCACCCTCCTCCGTAGTAGGAACATTCCCTACTACACTTACGCCCTCGAAGAGGAGCGTGTCTTACGGGTTGTGCTTCGGCGTATCCCCGTCGAGATATCACCAGAGGAAGTCTTTGCCTCCATAGAAGCCCAAAAATTCCTCATCCGAGAGGTACATCGGATGTATAATAAAGAGAAACGAGCCCTTCCAATGCTCGTGTTAATTTTAGATAAAACGCCTGAGGGCAAAAAAATATTCAATTTGGAAATTGTATGCGAGCTCTCCGGAATAACCGTAGAGCCTCCATACAAAAATTCGAAGCCCTCCCAATGCCACAACTGCCAGTTGTACGGACACTCTGCCCGCAACTGCTTCCTTCGTCCGAGGTGCGTTAAGTGCCTCGAAGACCACCCAACCAGGGAGTGCACGCGTCAGCGTGACTCTAACACCCCCCCGAGCTGCGTACTATGCAGGGAGGAGGGACATCCTGCGAACTATCGCGGATGCCCCAAGGCCCCGCACACCATGCACCCCCGCCGCCCTGGGCAGGCTGCCCCTCAGCGGGCACCCCCCGCCTCAGGGTCCCGGGCGCAGCAACCTCTGCTCAATCCAGAGGTCTTTCCGTCCCTCCCTGCCCCCCGCCGCACTCAGGCGACCGTAGGCCCCCCCGCACCCCAGGTGCAGCCCAAACCCGTGCGTTCGACTCAGAACGCATGGGCCCCCAAACCGCAGCCCCTTATGGCTATGGACATCCCCGCGCCCCGCGCTCCAGCGCCCCGCGCCCCAGCACCACGCGCTCCAGCGTCCCGCGCCACCACAATGGATGACCTTATGTTATCGCTCACTCGTGAGCATGAGATACGCGAAATCCTCGCATACAAGGCCCATATGGAGCAGTACGGTTTCGTCGAAACCATAGCTGCCTTTCCCCGGCTCGTAGAGACGTTACAGCGTCTCGATCGCGAAGCCGCCAACCTCAGGCCTCTCAATGGCGAAACTCAAGCCGAGAGGTTTAAACATCTCCTTTTTTAATGCGCGGAACTTATATCCGCAGCGTGATCTCGTCGCGACTTATCTTAAAGATCACCAAATAGACGTTCTCTTAGTAAGGGAAACGCTCTTAAAGCGTGGTAAACGCAATCCGAGTATCGCAAACTATAACATCGTTAGAAATGACCGCGACGGCCGAGGGGGCGGCACTCTCATTTACTACAAGCGCTCGTTGTATTGCATGCCGATAGATCCTCCGATACTTACCAATATGGAAGTATCCGCGTGTAGACTAGGAATGACCGATCATCCGTCCATAACGATCGTATCCGTGTACCTCTCACCGACGAAAGTACCTCTCAGGTCTGACCTACAGAAGCTACTCTTGCTCGGCACATCGGTCATTATCGCAGGTGACCTCAACAGTGGACACACGTCCTTCAACAATTGGAGAGACACCAGCAATGGGGTTATTCTCGAAGGGTTGTCGGACGAGTTAAACTTTGACGTCATAGCGCCTCCCACTCCCACCCACTTTCAAGATCACTGTACACCGACAGTGCTCGACATAGCCCTCCTGAAAAATATCGCGCTTCAGGTACGACTCATTCGGGTCATACACGAACTCGACTCCGACCATCGCCCGGTCATCCTACAGCTAGGACAACTAGATGACTCCAGCCCTCCTACAGTCACAATGGTTGACTATGCAAAATTAAAACACTACCTCGTGGATAGGCAGTCCTCGCCCAGTCTCGTTAGGGTCCCGGACGTATTAGAGTCAGTTGCGCACGTAGATCTCGCAATCGACTCCCTAGTTGACCACCTCCAAGTCGGCATCGGAGAGGCCTCGAGAGAGGTCGAAGCGGCGAACGATCGCCGCTTTGTACTCCCTGCCGACGTGCGAGCGTTGATGACGGAGAAGAACGCTGCGACTCGTGCGCATGACTCTTATCCGACCGATGTAAACCGCGCACGATTACGCGCACTTCAGAGAGCGGTTAAAGCCCGTATAACCGAGCTCAAAAGTCGCAGATGGGACACCCTAGTCGAAGGGCTAAGGCCGTCACATCTGACTTATTGGAAAGTAGCCCACGCCCTTAAAATAGACGCCCAACCTCGCATGCCCCCCCTCGAAAGGGGTCCCGGCACTACACCCGCTTTCGATATCATCGACAAGGCGGAGTGCCTTGCCGCTTGTCTGGAGAGCCAGTGCTCCCCGAACAGCGTCAAGAACACCGACCGAGTCAGAGACATCGAAGCCCGCGTGGAGGAGCTGAATAAGCTCCCGGTATCAGAATCCCTGTCCCCAGTCACTTCTGAGGAGATCTCTGCCATTCTCAAAAGCCTTAAGCTTAGAAAGTCACCAGGTCCCGACGGTATCAGGAACGAAGTACTCAAACTTCTTCCCGATCACCTCATAGCTCTATTGGTCTGCATATTCAATGTAGCCATAGCCAACTGCCATTTTCCAGCCGTCTGGAAAACGGCCATTGTCATAGGTATTCACAAGCCCGGCAAGAGCACGTCGCATCCCGACAGCTACCGCCCTATCAGTCTTCTAAATACCCTTGGTAAAATCTATGAGCGGATCCTTCTGAACCGTCTCAAATCCGTAATAGAGGAGAAAAACCTCTACCCGCCTGAGCAATTCGGTTTTCGTGCTAGACATTCTTGCACTCATCAAGTGCACCGCCTCACGGAGCACATTTTGTTTAACTTTTCCGAGTTATCTATACCCCGTCGCACACTGGCAGTCTTCTTCGACGTAGCCAAGGCCTTTGATAAGGTCTGGCACGAAGGATTAGTCTACAAGCTGTACTCCCGCGAAGTCCCCGATAGATTAGTTAAAATCATCCGCGATTACCTCAAAGACCGCACCTTTCGCTACAGAGTGGAAGGTGAACTATCCACACCCCATCCCATACGCTCAGGCGTCCCCCAAGGTTCCATCCTGGCACCTAGCCTCTTCAATCTGTACGTCAGTGACCTACCAAAACTTGAAGAGAAAGTTGAAGTAGGCTTATACGCTGACGATACAGTCATATACTCCTCTCAAAGGCAAACGAGAAACCTCAAATGTAGAATCCAAAGAGCCGTGACCACTCTCGGGAAGTGGTTTAACGACTGGCGAATAGCCATAAACCCCACGAAGAGCGCAGCGGTGCTCTTCGACCAAACCGCCACACAGATACCGCAAAAACTCAAGGACAATCCCCTTGAACTCTTCGGTAATCCGATCCCCTGGAAAAAGGCGACCAAATATCTAGGGGTAACCCTAGACAGTAGACTCTCCTTTATACGCCACATCAATCTGGTTAGGAATAGGGCCTCCTGGACCCTCGCCCGACTGCATCCTCTGTTATGTGCTGCAAGCAAAATGTCCACGAGACACAAGCTTACGCTCTACAAGATGTGTATCCGTCCGATCATGACATATAGCTGCGTTGCGTTCGCACATATGCCAAGTTATAACTGGGAACGCTTACAAGCCATCCAGAACAAATTTCTTCACCGCCTTACCGGTGCCCCCTGGTTTGTTCGTATGGAGGATCTCCATAGAGATATGGACCTTCCCTCGATACATGCATATGCCAAACACCTTTCTCGCTCGTATTTCGACACCGCGTCGAACCACGCGAACCCCTTAATAAAAGCGGCAGCTTCTTATGTTCCCGACCCCAACGCCTGCCGGAGAAAACGCCGGCCGCGTAATATATTCACTGACCCGCCCGACCAAACCGAAAAAGCTAACGCGTTCTACGCCGACACCGTCTCTCCAAACAGAGCGTGCCACCGCCCACGCCCGCGTAACCACCGTTCTCTCCGCAGAGGACGGGCGGTCAACTTCGCTCCCGCACACCCGTCACGTCCACCCTCTCTAGCGGCAACCCAAGCCTAGGTCCGTTCCTCGGGGTGAAGCCCTTGGGTCAGGCAGCCGCCCGCGCGATACAAAGTGACACTATACGTGCAACACTTAGTTACCCACACACAACATTACACACGTATGAACACACACACGTGCACACCACACAGGTACATAGGTTCAGTAAGGGACCTTTTTTTTTTTTTTTTTGCGCTAGTTAGACTAATGCGCTAGTTAGTGTAGAAAAACCATTCCGATTACTGAATACACATACGCACGGTTCCTTCCTTCCTCCCAGGAGGAGGGGAATGTGCATATGAGTATATATTAGTTAGCTCGAATTCTCATAAGATTAGGGAATTAGTTAGATCGCGACTTTTTCGCATTCAAGACTCAAGACTCAAGAAACTGGAAGAAACAGTACCCAGAAGATAGTACCTATAAATTGTATTGTGTCTTGAAGAATACAGCAAATTTTATTGTGGTGCCTGTGTGTCATTTTTGCATCTTCTAAGTGTCCAACCCGCCAGCGACCCAGTCCATTCCGCTCCGTGCTACGTCATCGCCGCGCCTACCAGCAGGCACCTCACTACGTGTGTGTACCTTGATGTTTCGCCCTCTTCACGCCTAGTAGTTTCGGGTGTGAGCAGGGTTGGTCGCACGTAGTGAGAGGGGCTCGCACGCACTGGTTTCCAGACAACTGGTTACCGTAGCGTGTTATCCGCCGTCGGTTATACAGAGTTCGAGGGAATCGTTTCCGTCGCGTTCGCGCCCTCGGTGCGCGATCCCGCTCTGTATTCTGTTGACGTAGCACATTTGTATAAGGGCACACGCACGCATATACTATATATATGTATATACTAATATAACAGAGCAGAAGAGTTTGTATGTTCTTTTATTTGTATAAACACGCTAATCTCTGAAAGTTGCAGTCGGATTCGAAAAATTATTTTTGTATACGATAGCTTGATTCAAGAGAAATGGTACAGAGTATCTAGCTTCAAAGTACACATCGCAGCTAGCCTTTAATACTGATTTTTGTTAAGTAAGTCCGAACACGAAGCTCTGTCGAACTGCTTTATCGGCTTGCGCTGCGATAATTTTTAGTGCTACGTAAATACAATGTTGTACCAAAAAAATATTCGGCCTTAGTATAGCTACAAAATAGTCCGCGATAGCATATGCCTATCTCTTATATATAAGCCATAATAAGCAATTTTATGACAAACAATTGTTAGAAATTAAAAAATATATTAATTATTTTAGTTATGGCAAATAAAGACAATTTTCTGAAGTTAAATTTTTCTCTTTATAGCATGTTATTTGGACATATATGGTTTAGGGGATAATGAAAAATTAAAATAATTTGTACTTGTGGGAAGAACAATTATGATAGGGTAGTAGGGTACACGGGTGCGTTGGCGTTGTGGTTTTTGTCGTATAAAATTAACACGGGTGAAACCATGGGACACACCTAGAAATTATTATACACTGCGTAAATAAAAAGCAACTCATTATTTCATTAATGGTAATTAATTAATTATTATGGTTGATATTTAAGTGCGATTGAAGTTTTTGATGGGATTTTGAAGTGACATGTTGTGATTTTTATTTTTAACTAGCTGACCCGCACAAATTCGTGTGCGTCACATAAGAGAGAGAGAGAGAGAGCGAGAGAGAGTCGTAAGCACCCATAATACAAAAAGGAGCTGAAACTTTCTTTAATTTGCTGCGGAGTTATTTTAAAACTGTGATATCCCCTAAGATTTTTTTTTAGATTTTAGGCCTATTCGAGCAGAATATACCAGGGTTCTTCAAAGAGAGATTGAAATACGGTCTTCAAAGTCGATTACATGGTTGTAATGCCCTCGGGGTTGCTTGCTGTTATCCATTGGCTTTATAGTAACTATTTACCATCATATGGATCGTCTGCCTATTTACGGTCGTTTGAAATTAAAAAACACATGTTTATTCCAACGAACATTTCTTATATTTTAAAAAGAATATAAAAATCAAGGCCACACGATGCTCTCTATCCAGGGCACGTAGTGTTCTACCCTTGTGTACATCCCCGCGTTCTTTCTGAACCCGCATGCCACTCCGTACGACGTCACCCCTATTAGTTCGAAACTACATCCCCTCCTACGGAAAAGTGGGCCGCCGCTGTCACCCTGCGAATAAATTAAATATAAATTAAACAGAGTAATCCCAAGTATGTATTGCAAAACATTTTTATATAGCGTTGACGGCTCAATGGTAGCGCCAGACGCAGCCTCGAAAGCCCGTTGTTCGAATCATACAAACACTCGGGTTTGGAGAAGGAAAGAATCGTAAGAAAACTGTAGAATTATGGTAGGTTATTTTACAATGTTCAGTTGTTTTACTAAAAAAAGCTCATGTGGATGCATCTAGCTGATCGATAGCTGCACATTTTTTTATTGTTGCCCGACAAAGTGACGGCATTTTACCTAATAGTCAGCACATTACAATCCAATGTCATCAATGACTATCGAAAGGTCTAAAATCCAAGGTTGTCATGCGGACCTGCTCAAATATCTCTTGGTGTTATGTTTGAAGGACTCCATATTGTAGAAAGGAAGGAACATGCTGGCTGGGAGACAGCTCCACACAGCAATGAATTTAGTAGCGTTTGCCTCATTTACAATGCGGTTAGCCTGCCTCTGCAACTTGCCCAAAGTATCGAGGAGTTGTTGTACGGATCCGTCCCAAAGGTCTCATTTCCTATCACCCAGCAAGTGAGAATTGGATCCGAGACTAAACAATGGGCTTACTAACGTTGCCAAAGTAATATCATATCAAGTAAAGAAATATGTATGCATGTATGTACTGGAGGTAGCTAAATTTGTTATGAAACATCCAAAGCTGTTCAAAACATCTAAGGACGTAGCACACCAAAAACAGCACTGTACTGTTACTGAGAACTGTTATTATATGTGTGGACATATATTATATATAATGCCGTCCCTTACGATATTAGGAAACCGCAAGAAAAAAGGTTTCCCAGAAAATTAATATTATGGCTAATAGAAAAATCATTTTACCCTTTAACAGACTTATATAATAATAAGGCAGAATATTGTACGCATATCTCTTCTAAGTATGTGTAAAAGGACAATGAATGTAATATATTAGTATATAAATATATTTTGTGAAAATTAGTTGATTTAATGTAATATTTGTATGTCCCAATGTGACTAAATGTATACGGACTCTATAATTATATACCAAACACCTACATGTAACCTGCATTTATAACAAATAAATTATTATAATAATAAAAGGAAGTACCTCGCAGGTGTCTCTCGGTTGGTAGTGGTCTCCGAAGCACATCTGTGTGGTGCTGTTGTACCCATGTAAGAGATGCCGATGCGGTTGGTATATATCGCTGCACTCTTCATGGCTAAACTTTTTCAGTATCACCTACAAATTAAATGTAGGTACATTGAAAAGTCGTCCTTTTAAAGTTGGTTACTTATAGCTGCAATGATCATTTCCCATTCGTCTTATTTATTGGTGACACACGTCTAGATCACGTAATCTACTGTTGTTATTCATCTACCGGTCTCCAAGCATTACCTTTTGCAGAACGTCAGCTAATTGTTTTCTGTATCCCAGAGCACCCCAGCCTGCCGCTTCAGCGTAAGAGTCATCCAAGTGTTCAATGGGCAAGCAGGCCGGTAAAACCAACCATGAGAATTTTACACTGAAAAAATATGGACAAAAGTGACTAATAATAATTTATAATAATCATTGATTTCATATGGTTGGATATGGTTTCAAATTGTATAGCGATGTTAATAAAAATAATGTTGATATTGAACATCTTTAATTGCTTGTTCTGGAATTTTCGCTCAAAATTGTATGAATCATTCGCTTTTTGATTTGATTTGTATCTTGATATTTATAAAAAAAAAAAATTATTGGTGTTATGCTGTTATAAGATGTGCATAGTTGTTAGCACATTAAGCCAAGAAGTAGACTGATTCTTTGACGTAGCTGCCGGAACACACCAATAAGCGTTTTAGAACGCTATAGCTAAGAGAGTCTTAGAAAGTTCTCTTGCACGACACTATGGTTTCATTGGGGTATTCTTCTTGCGATAGCTAAGACAGGTAAACCTTTGTCACGTCGATGCGATGTACATGGTGAGTAAAATGAATCATTGACAGTGGAGAAGTAAGATGACGTCAGGTTATTAACCTGCTATGAACCTCACTAGATAGCTAGATAGAAACCAGGTGGTCATGACGTGACGCATCGAAGCAAGGCACCGTAAAAATCTCTACCATCACCCATTAGCTATTAAGCAGAAGTAAATGAGTTGGCTTTTTCTAGTTCGTTATGAGATGGTATGAGAGGACATTAACGCTAACCCAACATTGCTTTAGAACTTACGGAGAAGCTGTCTCTAAAAGTGCAATATCGTGGTATTTCGAAGGTGACTTGTAATCCGGGTGAACTAATCGACTTTTGATGGGGTAACGCTGCCACTGCTCCGGAGGGTCTGAGCGTTTTAGTATGCCCAGAGCTGCGTACTCAACTGGGCCTCTGGAAGAAGAGATAATTTTTAGTAGTTAATTTTATTCATCCTAGTATTCAAGGTAAAAAGCTATTCAGAGTGAAAGCTGTAGTATTTTAATCCAGTTTTAGGTGAGTGATAGTTAATAGTTGAACACCAAAAGTATCGCAGCATTATCCAGCATTTGTTCAGTCTCATATGTTAGTATAAAATAATCAACCCACAATTCGTGACCACTGTACATCGGCGGATCGAAATGCAGACACTGAAGTCCTAATAAAACGTATCGAATTGCTTATTTAGTTTACCTCAACGGAAATGGAACTCGCACCTCCATTAGAAATATAGTTTTGGAGGGTTCACCCACTTTATTTGGTTAATTGGATTCTATATGTCAAACTCGATTGTTTGGAAGTTATATCTTTTTTGCCATCACATATTATATTAGTAGGTCCCTACATATGAAATTAGCGTTTTATATGGAAAAAGTAAAATGAAAAAAATATTATGAAATTATACATTTTATAGGTAGTTCTTTGATTCCATTGCTGAAAAAATTGTGGTTGCAAGAATCAAAAAATCTTTGAAGGCGGTTTGGACAGCCTCATCGGAATTGAATTTTTTTCCTTGCAAGAAATTGTTTATATTCCGAAAAAAATGGTAATCTTTGGAGCAAGGTCCGGGGAGTATGGTGGGTGTCCAGAGATATTCCAACCACAGTTCCTCTAATTTAACCACCGTCTATCGTGAAGTATGAGGTCTAGCGTTTTCCTGAAGCAGCAGTGGGCTAGAGAGATTGACCAGTCTCGGTTGTTTAACGGCTAGCTTTTCCATCATGGTTTGCAATTCTTGACAATACAGATCTGCCGTTATCGTCTGGCATGATCTCGGGCAGCTGTAGTGTAAGCCACGAGTACTGGTTCATCAGACACTCACCGGTACCTTTTTCTGAACCAACTTTCATCTGGGACAGGATTTAACCGATACTCCTGGGTTCCAACCACTGTGATGAGTGTTCCCTATTGTCGTAAAGGATCCATATTTCGTCACAAGTAGCAATACGATTCAAAATTCCCTCGTTATTGTGACGGTTGAGTAATGTAACATAGAACTCAATGCGTGTTTGTTGGTGTGCTTCAGTCAATTCATGCGGTACCCATTTCTCGAACTTTTTCACTTTACCAAGTTGTTTCAAGTGAATTAAAATTATTTGCACTATATATTTTTGTTTGCATTATGTATATATTGAATTATATATTAATTCTAATTGTTAAGGACAAAGCATTAGGTACTAATAGATAGGTTCTAAAACTTTTGAACCCTAATTAAAAATGTCCTCTATAGGGATTGCAGGGTTTGCATCAGCAGTTTCGGATTGAAGATCGGCCTTTGGTAATGTAATTTAAGACCTCCTCTTCAAAGAGGTGAGATGGTTAATGATTGTCTTTAAGATTGCAAATATATGTCCGACTTAGCTCCCGTTACAAACTGTTCTATGGTTTTACCAACTAAACCCGTTACAGCACGTAGACCACTTACGTTAATAAATTATAGTTATCATATATGCCGCATGCTTAAATCCATAAATCATGCTTACAATGAGGGACTGGAGATGCAGTGCGCGGCCGTCAAGATGAAAGTTTCACTGATGAGGGAACCTCCGCACAACCATTGAGCTGACTCCAGATTCTCTCCGTAACCGAGCAATGTCTGTTCTTACAAAAATAAATTAAAACATAGGTACTTTAACTCAAATACGCAGAAAGATCTAAATGTTTGGTAAATATGGTTAAATGGCCGCTAGTTTGTGAATCCGTCCAATAATGTAAAGTAATGGTGGCTCAGTGGTTCCATGTACGAAAACCGCGTCGATCGACGTGTATTCAAATCCATACAAAAAGCCTGAACTTTCGGCGAAGGAAAACATCGTGATGAAAACATAGCATTTTGGTAGGACATTTTATAATGACCACCTGGTTAAATTTCTGTTCACAAGCAATGTTCGCTGTTGAGGTTGACTTAGTTTTTATGCTTAGCGTGGTTCGTCATATCCAATTCTAATCCTGTATCAACATAAAATAATATTCCTTACCATGTGAGGGAGCTCTCCTTCATGTGCGTCTACTCCGCCCGCTGCACCGACTCCCGACTCGCCAACTGAATGACATTTTTTGTCCTCATCCCAGTTGAGAACTAATTTCCAGCTGAAATGCTTCCGACATGGATACGGATTCTTATTTATGTAGTCCAGGCATTCTGTAATTTATTGTCATTTTTATGACTATAATGCATAGTAAAATTGAAGTGTCTGTTTGTAATGTAACAGTTGTTTACTAAATGCATATGATAGTATATACGATACATATAACAAAAATCCAATTTTTTCAATTTTTGTCTGTCTGTTTGCTCCGGGTAATCTCCGAAGCGGTTGGTCCGATTTTGACGGGACTTTAATGATAGATAACTGATGATATAGGGAGTAACTTAGGCTACTTTTATTTTAGTAAAAGAATTAGGGTGCCGCATAAATTAAAAAAAAAACTGGTCATGTGATTCAATTTGGGTGCTTAAATGGCTTATGCTGAGTAAACCATAAGATATATAGTAATTTAATGTATCACATCATTTTAGGCATTAAAAAGACCTACAAAAAAGTCCGGAAGATATACATCTATCTTCTAAGAAACACCCACAATAAGCATTTTTGTCTTTAAAATAGCCGGTAGCGGGGGAGCAAAATTTGCGCGGGCATTCTGTAGTGCACGTGAACGAAGCCACAGACACAGCTAGTTTTAAAATAAATTCAGAACTTACTATCCCAAGCTTTTCTACCATTTTTCCACAAAACACCGCGCTGTGGCTCAACTATTGCGTTACTGTAACAAATAGATATATTAAAATATAAGTACATCCCGCTTGAGGGGATACGTGCAGTAATGTGATCTATGAGCCCTTGTAACATCATAGGTACCACTAGCGCTTTGCCAACCTTGAACCTTCCTCAAAGAGTCCTAGAAACCATACTCACCCCAGGAACATAATATAAGGTTATTTAGCGGTGATCTTCTGTACGATGGATGTTTGTAACTGGATGTTTACATTTTGACTCTATAGATTTCACTGTATGTGACACTCGCGTTGTCCTGGTCATTCTTGAAGGTCAAATGGTGGATTTAATCGAGTACGATAATTTTGTTAAATACTGTATGTTTGGGCAACGGGACAAGAGATTCCCATATTGCGGCCATTTAAACTTTTTTAATATTAGAACTGTTTAACATGAAATTCTGCAGTTCCCGGCGAAGTACTTGTTTGTATGTGCTTGATTTGAGGAGCTAGAGTTAAACATGACTGACTTTGACTTCGACTACGACTGGTCTCCTTCCTATTCTTGACAATTGACCTGTGCTGCTTCTCCCGTCAACACGAACGTCGATATAGGTACCTACGTGAATTGTTGTTATGTTAGTTCGGCCTTCTAAATCATAGGCCTTGTTCTTCCATATCCCAACCGAGGGCTCGGATGACCTAATCTTCCACTACACTTACTCGTCTACTCCCAAGCATTTGGTTAGGGAACAGAACGGTGGAGGAATTTCACCTATCAGGCTGCCTCAAATAATAATAAATCTTTAAAAAACTTCTTCATCAAAATGTTTTCTTAAACAACATAAGTGACAAACAATCTCACGGCTACCGTAGCTTATGGACGCTTGTAATAAATACCACAGGTGTGACTGAGTTCTGAAAACCCTAGTCACTGTAGGAACACAACACAAGGTTATTTGGCTGCGACCTTTCTATAGGGTGAAGGTATTCCGTTAGTCGGACTGCCCCAAGTAGAGAGGGATCTCCAAAGAAGCCTATCTTAAACTTAAAATTGACTTAGCAGGAATCAAACATCAAGTCTTACCTTATGTTTTTCACGTGATGCTCACTGCATTCCGTACAACATACAATAGGCACCTTACCGTCGAATGAACATATCTGGAAATAAATCAACTTGAATAAAGATCGATAATATACATATTATAACAATATCTATATGTCTATACTTAGGAACAGTAGTTTAGTATTTTATAACGAAATCAAAAATCCTTTATTCAATTTAGGCCCTAAGGGCACTAACTTGTGAAGGTTGAAATACTTTTTTTTTTATATGGGGAAATCCTGCATTGCATCCTAAAACCCCACAGTGTTATCTGTCACCTATTGGCCGGGGAGCGGGAACTGCTTGAACACCAGTGCGCCTCCTCCGTCTCGGGCCTGCAATACACGGTGACTGACATGCCCAAGCCCGCCACCTGCAGACACATTTAAGGCGGCCAGAGATCATCTCGCGGCCTCCAGCGCCTGGCTCGCTGACCGCGGGAGGGGACCATGTTGTTACGCTCCCTCCCCCTCTCCGCCTCCTCTTTTGCAAGCATGATTTGCTCGCAGAACGAGGAGACGGAGTTCCACCCGTTCTCGCTCTCGACCATAGACAGAACCACGGCCGGGAGCGAGAGATCTGTGCCGACCGTAGCGACAACACCGCGGCATAACGAGTCCCATGCGGTACAAATGGTAAAGGTGTGCTGCGCAGAATCCTCCGCGCAGCCACAGCGATGGCACCCAGGAGCGATCTTCCGACCTATGCGACACACCCATGTCTCGAGAGCTCCTGTGTCAGCCGGAAGGTGAGGGTGCCATGCCGGCTCCGGAGCCATCCAGCCAGGACTGGCCCGATGGCTTCAACGGTCGCCACGCCTGACCTAGGGTGCTCAAGTCGTGAGTTCCAATCTTCCACCATGGGGTTCTGGTGGAGCTCCAACCTGTACGCCACAATCTCCCGCGGCCCTGGTCTTTCGCCCCGCCTCAGCGCCTCCTCGCGCCAATTAAACAACAACGCGAGGAATCTCGCTTCAAGATCCCATGGTGGAGATCCGGCCAATAGGTAGGCTGCCTCAACGGTTGCCTCAGTTCTGATGGCCATCACTCTCTGCGGTTTCCGCAGGAATGTGAGATGCCGGGCCATCAGGCTATCCGCCCCCATTGGTGCTCCATATAGGGCCATTGACTGTACGGTCCCGAGGTAGAGCTTGCCGCAAGCGGAACTGGGCCCCCCGAGATTCGGCATTTGTCGAGCTAGTGCACCCGTTGTGCTCATGAGTCGGGGGGTCAGCTGCCGGAGTAGAGTTAGTACCTAAAACACCGTTTTTTAGGTAATATTGGTCTTATAGGTTATTTATTAAGAGCTCTAAAGACATTATCGATTTGCCGGATAAAAAAAAAACTAATAAACCCGATCGAGTTCCTTACGGGCTCTTCTTGATCACCGGTACATTTTAAATTTAAGCGATATCTTAGGGATTACATTCTATAAAATATTTTGAATTGTGATTCATTATATAAGTTTGCAATCAAACCCTATAAAATATTTGCCCATTTTTTGCTAAATTATCCTCTAATCATAATAACATGCTAAATAAAAAATTACTGTATCGACCTCACAAAAAATACTAAGCAGTTCTAAGATTTATTACGTTACAGACTTTTTGTTATTTATTAATTTTTTAAGTCAAGTATAAATGGCGATCGTACTTTTCTAAATGGATCTCGACGTGTAACAAAGAATATTTTGGATTTACCCTATCTGATGACATGTAATGAGGATATTTGAATACTTCAGGAATGCTCGTAATAGCACTATGTACTGGGAAAAATATAGAACTTGATATCTCGACGTTTGGAATCGTGGTGAACAAGCTTGTATATACGTACTCTGCAGCTTTAGGACATTCGCAAACAGGTATTACACTAAATATACCTAATGTTAAGAGGATACTGGAAGCCAAATAACCAACCTTAGAAAGACCTGAGTCTGAAGCCATTCATTAACAGGTTACTACTCCTGCGGTCTCAGTTGGAACGGCTTGTGTACCATTGCTAACAACACCCTTCCGATAAGATGTGTTCTGAGCGTGAACACTGCTTCTTTGCTATGGGAATAGGTACGGTCGTGGTTTCTACCACCCTTCTTTGTCAATATCAGATAGGCTACCTGTGAAGACTGCATTCTAACTGTTCGTGTACCAGTGCGTTACCAACTGCACTCTTCGGACGAGTATACGGTAATGCAATCACTACTGCTTTGCGGCAGAAATAGATATCAATATTAGCATAGTATTGCTATTAGTCTATGTGCTATCCAAAAATAAATATTAGTACCTCCGGCTTTTTATTTTCAGCCAATACTTGAATCATCTGGCGGCATTTGTAAATGTTCAGGCAGGTCCCGTTGTAGCCATCCACGACACAACTGCTGCCTTAAAACATAAAGAGTCAAATAAAAAAAAATAAAATTAAGTTAACATTTTTACACGCAAAAAATTCTCAAGGAGCCATAAGATATAAGTGTTAAGAAAATTTGTGATAATTTACGCCAATTGCAAGTTTTCAAATTGAGATCTTAGAGACGTGATTGCAAATCGAGCTATGATCAAATAATCACAGCTAGAATTTAACCTAAGAGATGTGACTACTGATAGAGGTACGATCAAATAGTCGCAGCTAAAACCTGAGCTAAGAGATGTAACTACCGATTGAGGTATGATCAAAAAGTCAAACTAAAACCTAACATAAGAGAGGTTACTACCGATCGAATGATCAAATAGTTATAGCTAAGACCTAACCTTAGAGACGTGACTACCGATCAAGATATTATCGAAAATACGCAATTAAGAAAACCTAAGAGACTTAAGTATCAATCGAGGTATGATCAAATAGTCGCAGCTAAGGGCCGATTTCAATTGCCTATTTATCCGTTGTTTCAGTTACTAAATCTATCCTTTTGAACTTACTCTTTCGTTTCAATAACCTATTTATATCAATCAATATTGATATCAAACTCCTTTTTTATTTAAATTCCGCCTGAATAATCATAAGACTCATTTAAAAACAAACTTCAGAGGTGTTTGGGGTTTTTTTTTATGAGAAGTGTATTTATGTATAAAAATAATTGTTATTATCGTAACGATATTTTTAATACCATTTTTTATATTGATACTAATGTGATTTGTATTGATCATAAGGTATTTCTAAAAATAGCTCTCGTAGATAAATGGTTCAGATATTATAGTTACTCAGACCCGTCGCGGATATAGATAGGTCAATGGGGATATAGATAGGTAATTGCCTCCCCTCTGATAACGTCATGATGTTATAATTTTATTATGACTTGACTTTATTTTAAACTGTTGCATTTATATTTCGTCCGCTCCAACTATTAATTCGAACACCACGAGTAACTCAGATTTTATTACATTTTTTACAAAGAACGAATTCCCTGCGAGATCGTTAATAACATAGAAAAATAGTCCCCCATCCCTCCCTAAACGAACAAATTTTGTATCCATACCTGAATTTGATATACCGTTTTACGTTGATCACAAACTAACTAATATTATAACAAATATATAAATAATATTCATATAAATGAATTTAAAAAATAGAATTATTTTAATATGAACATGTCGAAATTTATAATTACTTTAATAAGTTAATTACGTAGCAAAAAACAATGCGTTAGAAGTTATATCTAAGTTAATCAACGGATTTATTTATTTAAAGAAATCAACAGGTCTTAAATTCAAATTTACATAAATAAGTTGACATTTATACGCTGTATTTAAAATATCAAAAAATATCTCTAAATTTTCTGCCTTCATCATTATATAAAATATACAATAACTGGCATAATTGGTCTTGGTTGAGTGTTCGTCGAAGTTCCGGGGTTTGCGAGTATGTTTTATTGTAGATTTCAGACCAATTCGTTCTAACAAATTTGAACAGTCGATTTAGTAGATTACCCACAGATTACTACTATTTACAATAGTAGGTTACAAACAAGGTTAATTAAAAATATTACAATAAATTATTTACCTTCCAATTGATCAAAGGACTTGGTATCACATATATAAAAATATATAAATAAAATGTAACATTTTAATATGATATGTAACATAGTTGCGTGTCCGTTAGACAAAGATCTCGTAATACACTGACGAGTTCGATACAACCATGAAGGTCATCCAGACGAGGTGTTTATGTCAGTGCAGGAAAAACAAAATATATCAGTAATTAACTAATTATATAATTAAATTCTTCTCGGTTTGTGTAATCGGGTATAATGTCTGAACCATAAGGATAATTACACACTATGAAGATAATATATATAATACTATTATATTTTACTACTGCCATGTATAATATATTTGATTATGAAATTTATAAGTTGTAAAATTCTTGCTTTGTCCCACGGTTTTCGATTTATTCGTAAACTCTCCGCCGCGCTACGCGAATGTAACGCAGCAGTGTAGCCTGCCCTTTTTCTCACTTCCCGTATTTTCCTATAGCTTGCGAAATTGTTTGACGTTCGTCCTTACAAATTCGCTTCTTAGGGTCGTAGCGTGAAGTTATAATTAGAGTTGTGCCGATTATGACTTTGGCCGACTAGCCAACTAGCAGATTAGTCGGTTGTAAAGAGGTTGTATTCCGTGACGTTTCGTTTACAGCTGATTCGCGCGCAAGTTGCAACTGCAAGTGGAACCTGTTTTATTTACTTGGTATTATTTCTTGATTTTTGCTTTTATACTGATCAGTGCGGTGTGTTCGTGTAAATGTAATACCGTTATTGTTTATTAAAGTGAAAGAGTTCAATTAAAATTTAATCATGTGAAAAGAAAGTGTCGTGTATGGATTTCTTTTTGACAATGATTCCGGTAAAATCAATTGTCGCCATTGTCAAATGATAATTTCTCATGGTGGACAGAGAAAATCAGCAAATACTACAAGTATTAACAACCATGTTAAATACCGAAATCTAAACCTCAGATAGGTTCTGAGATCAAACGTTCCACCACAGACGATTCCTCCCAGTCGCAAATCTAAGTATAACTACCTACAACAGTGCCTACTCCGTCTTCTTCAGTGTCATCAGAGGTCAGTTTATGTCAGAAAATGAAACAAAATATTGAAGATAGTTTTGCTGTATAATGGTTACGTGAAGACTTAAGATCAAGAGACATCAATATTGCGATAAGTGAGATGATTGCACTTGACAACCAGCCGTTGTCAATTATTGAAAATACTGTCTTTAGAAACTTCATGAGAAAAGTTAAACTAAGATATAACATACCGGTCAGAAAGTATTCTACAGAGAAAATTATTCCTTAACTTTACGAAGACACTATATCTGAAATACGAAGAGGAGTAGTAAGTGCAACTGCAAATTAAGTCACTACTGACATGTGGACAAACATAAATAATAAAGAAGGTTTTAGAGCTTTTTACAGCTCACTGGTTTGACGATAGTTTCAAATATCAACACGCAGTATTGCAAATGAAAATTTTCCCTGAAACATACATCACCAATAATATTAAAAATTATTTAGAAGAAATTCCAACTTTGTGGGATATAGATACGATCAAAGTTCACGCCAATGTACCAAATAACGGCAGAAATGTGAAGAAAGCAATCGACAACTACGCAAGTAATTTTAGAAACTGATACCAAAGGAAAGGTTGCTTTGCTTTACATTTCAAAATGTGTAAGACTGATTATAAAATAAAAATATTAATAAACAATCAAGGCTTATATTTAATGTAATTCCCGCTACATATATTTTGTTGAGAAATACATACAAAGAAGCCGGATAGTCGGCGCTCTCAACAAATAGTCGCCGACTAGTCGGCACATCTCTAGTTATAATGTTGGAGGCAATCGAGAGGCGTAGCAAAAGACTCATTGGTAACGATTTGCTAGTTGAGGCAAAGCTGCAGAGCCTTGAACATCGGCGTAAAGTTCCCAGTTTATCGGTTTTTTACCGGATACATTTCGGCGAGTGTGTGTTGGAATTGCACAATTTAATTACCCATCTTCCTTCAACCATCGGACGATAAGAGACACGGCGAAGCGTCATCGATTCATGATTGATATTTCACCAGTGCGCACAGAGCGCTTTCCTAGCACATTTATCATGCGCACTGCTAAATAGTGGAAAACTTTGCCGGATTTTTTTTTGTATTTCCCGATAACTACAACCTGGGTATCTTCAAGTCATGTGTGAATAGGTACCTTTTAGGGAGGCGTGCTTTATCGTAGACCACATCATCACTTACAATCAGAGAAGGTAGTGGTCAAACGCAAGACTATCTAAACTTAAAAAAATATATATGTATATATATCCTATAACATTCCTCAATAAATGGTCTATAAAATGCAAAAAGACTTTTCAAATCTGGCTCGCAGTTTCAGAGATTAGCATGTTCAAACAACAAAAAAAAACCATCTCTTGACCTTGATATTTTTATAAATATAGATACCATTCAGGTTATACAACTCTGTATGTACAACCAAAACTGACAATTAATTTCTTCAATTTACTATAGCTTCACAACGAAGGAAAATATCTGGCGGAAACGTTTGAAAATTAATGTCACAGTGAAAAATTAAGAGGTGTAAATTTCTATCGTTCAAAACAACCAGACCTCGTGGAGTAGTAATTGAACTAGTGCATTTCTTCCTTCGGGAATCGACGTCACGGGTAACAGCTCCGTTTAAGATTTACTAATATATTCAGTGGTTACGTTAATTAGTTTTTAAACATTAAAATAATCAGTGATCAAGCGTGGTGGTAGAGTAGGGTACCTGACTGGGTCGTAACCACCATGCATATGGTGATAAACACTAACAGTCCTTTCGTTTGTCACATTTTGTGATCAACCAGTGTACGCTTGAGAGCACGCTTGCTTAGAAGGTATCTATTTACTCAAAATTTGAAGATACCCAGGTTGTAAATATCGGGAAATACAAAATCCGGCAAAGTATTCCACTATTTAGCGGTGCGCATTATTAATGTGATAGCAAAGCGCTTTGTGCGCACTGGTGGAATATCTACCGTAAACTGATGACGCTTCGCCGTGTCTCTTGTCATCCGATGGTGCAAAGGGTAATGGCGGAATTAAATTGTGCA
Organism: Saturnia japonica; assembly: GCA_033032175.1. NCBI lineage: Eukaryota > Metazoa > Arthropoda > Insecta > Lepidoptera > Saturniidae > Saturnia > Saturnia japonica. The sequence continues at coordinate 5,196,965 of CM065329.1, forward strand.
GACTTATCGGGCAAACGTGTAATAAAATGTAGGATAAGGAATGTAATAAAACAATTATTAAAAATGAAACAGAAAACCCGACTGCAACAAAAAACCCATGAGTAAAAAAAATTTTTGTTCTATTTTTGCTTTTCATTGGATTCCCAGAGGTACTTTCACAATTAAAACGAATCTATGTAACGATACCGCGTATGATAATTTCCATCAAGCCATTTACGCTACAGAGCGTGCGCTTTCCTGGGCGTGTTGTATGAGCTTGCCAGAGTGTGCCTATTTCTTTAAATAGACATACACACACACGCTCCAAAAACATAAGGAACCCACCTTTTTCGCTTTCGGGTAATAAAATACACATGTTTTCGATAAATATTTATTAAATATGGCTAATCGGAACGCAGGCAGCGGTCCGAGCACCGCTTGAGACAGTCGGCGTCGTTGCGACAGTGCGCGCGGCAACTCGCCTGGCAGCGGGTCAGCGTCCGCACGTTCGTACGGGACAAACGCTCGTCAAACATCAAACTGTAAACAACACATAATTAACTATATCCATCCACATCTATCTACATCTATCCACATCTTTTTATATATATTTATATCTATCTGCATCTATCTAAATTTATCTTAATCTGTCTACATCTATCTATCATAGTTTTCATGAATTTCGGTATAGGGATATATTGGACCATGAAAAGGACATAGGCTACCTTATGTCGCGAATATAAAACTTTAAGGGATGAAATAGGGGGTGAATTTATGCATGACGAGCCCATAATTTCTTAAAGTAGGGATATGAAAATTCATACATATGATTTTGGTAAGAAATAAGAGGGATTCGCGTTTTTGAAATATCATCCCTTGAGGCTACTGCGATTAAAGGAGGATTTCAATTATTTTTGAAGTTTTATTATGGCGATTAAAATGTGTTGTATTCATATTGGCATGTAATAAGCCCATCACATATTTTATTTTAGTTAACGCGTTGCAGGACCGGTTGGTGTATAGTCAGTTATATTATGGAGTGGTAGATATTATAGGGATAAGCTCATCAAGGTGTTTGTTTTTTTATTTGTCTATAAATAAAGTTATAGAGGTTTGCCGTTGTGCGCGCATCACACAAAAACTACTAGATAGAGGTTGTTTTTTTTTTATACTCCTTAGATACCTGGTCTTTATCTGAAAAACGAATGATCACATGTTCCATCGTGGCATAAACGCTGCTGAAATAGCTCGAAGATTATTTATGTGTATGGGGATGCTACTGTAAAAGAAAACACGGTACGTTTTTAGTTCCAACACTTTCGTTCTGGGAATTTTGACCTATGAAACAAATTCCGTGGATGGCCGGAGACCATAGTTGATAATGAAGAATTAAAGGTGCTCGTGGAAGCGGATCCATAGCAAACCACGTCAGAGTTAGCGGTAGGATTCGGTGTGAGTAATAAAACAATTTTAATTCATTTTAAATAAATGGGTATCGCATGAATTGACTGAAGCACGCCAACAAACACGCATTGAGTGCTGCGTTACATTACTCAACCGTCACAATAACGAGAGAAATTTGAATCGTATTGTTACTTGAGACGAAAAAGGGATCCTTTACGACAATTGAAAATGCTCATCACTGATTGAACCCAGGAGAACCGGCCAAATCCTGTCTAAAGCGAAAGTTGGCTCAGTCAAAGCATATAACTACAGCTTTTCAATCTCTCTAGCCCACTGCTGCTTCAGAACAACGCTATACCCTATACTTCACGACAGACGGTGGTTAATTTAGAGGAACTGCGGTTGGGATTTCTCCGACACCCACCATACTCCCCGGACCCTGTTCCAACAGATTATTACTTTTTTCGGAATTTGGACAATTTCTTGCAAGGAAAAAAATTAAATTCTGATGAGGCTGACCAAACCTCCTTCAAAGATTTTATTGATTCTTGCTCCCACAATTATTTCAGCAATGGAATCAATGATCTACCTATAAAATGACGAAAGTTCATAGATAATAATAGTACATACTTCGATTGATTAAATGTACAATAATATAATATTTTTTTCGCTTTACTTTTCCCATATAAAACGCTAATTTCGTATATGGTATCGGCCTAGGTAAATCGTGAAAAAATTTTAAGATTCTAATCTGTAATTTAATACTTAACATACGTGTTTAATATAATGTGATTACGTGTATGTACTGAAGTGGATGAAACTCGTATAACAAAGAAAATAACAAAGTAATACGCACACTACTGTTGTTATTCCGTTTTTGGTCTGGCCTTATTATTATTATTATTTTTAAGTTATTTTGAATTTTATAATAGTACATTATTACGAGACAGGTAATTGCCGTTTCCGCCGAGGCATTTAGAGTGCTTTTTCTCAAACATCATGGAAATATTGTCACTATTTTCGAAAAAAGAACACGCGAAGTATCGAATTTACGGACAATTAAAATCAAAACCATTGCAGGAGCGTTTTTTGAATTTGGAACATTACAACGCTCCAGCAATGTTATATGAAACGGCGTGCTGGGGTTATTAAATACTCTTTGGTTGGATCTCTTTTATCATTCTTGGCATGTCCGTAAATTCAATACTTCGCGTGTTCTTTTTTCGAAAATAATGACAATATTTTCCATGCATGTTTGAGAAAAATATCTTTGCAACTAGGTTTCTATTTTAAAAAAAAAACATTGGCGGTTGTTAATACACTAAATCTAGAATATAATAAACAATACTGAATTTTATTATATTTAATTTTTTTCTAATACTATTTGTATTGTTCATTGAATTATGGAACGCAGGCCCTACTGGTATATTGCTTGGATGTGGTTGTTATTGGCTGCGACACAGTCTGTAACTAATAATATCGTACATGTTTGTTTTTTGTTGTAACATGATTTTATGATTCCAGTAAAATATTATCATTATTTACCCATTATACATACCCATCTGCATCATTAACCTAGTGATCGTAAGCGCGACTACTATGATCGAGGTCCTGGGTTCGATTCCCAGGTCGAGCAAAGTGTTATTGGGTTTTTCTATGAAATTCTCAGTAGCAGCTCGGAGTCGAGCTTTGTACCCGATTAATGGCAATAGGCTGGCCCACTATTACATGATACCTAAAAACATACCCGGCGAACTGTGGGAGTACACCTTGTCTAACCCTTCGGGGATACGGCCGTGATGTTATGGTTTATTACTATTATATCCATTGGCATTCTCCTTTCATACTAATTCAGATCTCTATACGAACCTGTCGATAAACGGCACTGAGGTGCATGTTGCAGCGTCGCAGTGTAAGACTGGTGGGGCGACGGCCGCCATCAGGGAGTTGTCTTCACCAATTACGTATGGGATGTGATCGATGTATACGTTATCGAACAGGCACATCCGCTTCATGTACTCCTCGGAGTGCGTGAACATTGTCGGAGGAGTACCTTCGTAACAACACATAACATTGTTAAACTCCTAATGGATGTTATAAAATCTCATCTAAATAAAAATGTATTCGGCGTAAATATTTTCAATGAAGATCTTGTGCAAGGAAGTAAATGGCGTCTTTTAATTAATAAAACCGATCACATGTACTGGAAAGAGGTGAGGACCAAGAGGAAGAATATTAAACATACCAGGATGCGAAGAAGATCTAACAATTGATGTCGAAGATGTTAGAAATCCGTTTGGAAATTTATCTCAAATTAGTTATATAGGTTTAGTTTTTGGTCGCAATCTCTCTTGATGTTAAGTGATAATAAGCACGCTAAGCCTAGTGGCAGGTCTGGCTCCCAAGTGTAGCTGTCGGAAAACTATTGAAGGCTAAACAATAGACATTAGAAAATGCTATGGTTTCATTATGATGTTTTCCTTCAGTACATTTATATTATAGGTGTACGGACATAGCATTGATTGACGTGAGTTCGAATCCATGGTGGTAGGGCTTTTTCTAATGCCCACCTGGCTAGCTACCACCCTCAAGTTGAAAATCTGTCGTCAAGCCCCTATATACCTACTTGAGAACCAGTTTCTTCACTAGAAGTAGCCATGTTATCTTGGACCACGCGATCACATAAGATCGGGTGAGATTCTGGCCTTAGAGCAAAAAAAAAGAACTTACCAACAGCAAAATATCTGGTATTACAGGTATGTTCTTGTATAAGTTCAGATCGGTTGTTGAACCATGAGATCAGCCATTTGAGATCTTCGAACTTGGTGATTTCGTCGTTGATCACCTTCCTCGTCAACCGGAGGTACTCCACGTCCGCTTCTATCACCGATTCGTCTTTGTCTTCACCGTAGCTGCTCAAACATTGTAATAATATTATGATATTAATAATCTTTCTTTTATATAAATTATCAATTAGCGACTCGCTCCAGCTTCGCACGGGTGCAATTTACAAAGTGGGGTTATTTATGTTAAAAAAATCATATTTTATTGATTTAAAGTTTATCATTCTAGTATTGATATTGTTACGACCAGTTACAACCCGATTAAAAAGATAGAAAAATCTTTTTCCCGAAATATCTGGAAGCAAATACATACTTCGAAATAATGTTCGCATCGTAAACAACTGGGTCGCATGTTTGTGTAAGCATTGCAGTTTACACACACTTGTATAGGGCTTATCGCCTGGATTACGTCATCGAGTAGGCATAGCAACTAAACGTCGAAAAAGTTAGCGAAGATTCACGATTTTTCTGCGATCGTTTAGTGTAGGTATTTAAGCGGCTCAGGCGCGGTGCCGAGACAGTTCAGTTTTGAATTACAAAACGATAAAAGGAAGCGAAACCACAGTGAAATAAATAACAGTGTTGTGAGTTCGTGAAATTTGTAACTATGTAGAATTCGAATAAAACTTCTTCAACCATTGGCATTTTTATTATCCACGGGTGTAACAATATATTTTCATAACTTCACAGTTAAGAAAAGTGCGCTTCGCTCGCGACTCACAATTCATAGTCCATGAGCATGGCGTGGATTATTTGGTTGCGCGTAATTTTGAATTCGCGATAACTTGTCAGTATTCACTTAAATAATATAATGTGAAGGAAAATAATAATCTACATTAAATACCCAATTTAAATAACAAATTTATCAGGATAAGAATACTTCATTGCAGGAAATAGCTACCTAAATATCCTAATATTTTTCATTATTATGTTGAAAATAAAAATGTTACTATGAGACAACCTAAGAAGATAGAAAGATATAGATTTATGTAGGCTTTTTGAAGGCTTTTTTAGGCTAATTGAATTTTGACGACTTGATTACATGACATTGGATTATCTCTACTATACAAAAACTTCATTGGAATGTATTGTAGTACCTATACAAACCATCCTTAATTTTTTTTCTAAGTAACAGTGAAAACCGTATAAAAATCCATTGCGTGGTTTAGAAGAAGTAAACGGACAAACAGACAGACGCGGATAACGACTTTCTTTTATATGTATTGATATTATTGTTATCAATAATTGTTATCAGTAATATTTATCTGTGCCCGCGGCTTCGCTTGCGTGGACTAACGAATGACATCGATCGGGCTCTCGGTTATATGCTTATTGTGGGTGAATCTTAGAAGACAGACGTATGCTCTCGCAGACTTTTTTATACTTCTTTGTAATACCTATAATTATGCGGTACATTAAATTGCTTTATCTCTTATGGTTTACTCAGCGTAAGCTATTTAAGCTCCAGAATTGATTCACCGTAACCAGTTTTATTTTATTTGTGGGGAATCCTAGTTCTTGTTCTATAATAAAAATAGCCTAAGTTACTCCTTATAACATCAGCTATCTACCTATATGTCACATCAAAATCGATGTAACCGTTACGGAGATTACCCGGAACAAAACGACAGACAGACCGACAAAAATTTAAGAAATGGGTTTTTTGTTACAGGTATCGTGTATACTTTCATATACATTAAGTAAAAAGCTGTTTATTTTGAACGCGCTAACCCGTACAAATTCGTACTCAGATTGGAAAAAAATACTTTTGAATTTTATAGCATATTTATTGAGGGAAGGTATAAGCTGTCCATCATCACGCTACGATCCTTGAGAGTGGAGCAATTACCATGCAAAATGTAGGTTACAAAGTACGCCAAGCAAGAACGAAATAATAGTGCAGGCGGGTCTTGTGGCTTGACGCGAGTAGCGGAGGACGAGGACGAATTGGCCGCCCGATAAGAACCTAGCAATACCGTGAAAGGCCGAACTGTGAATGCCTAATACCATTTTTTGGTAATTGGTAATTTTTTTAGTAATTTTGGCCAGTTAATTTTGAAGCAATCATGGCTTAGTGGTAACTTGTACCAACTCCGCGTCGATCTACGTGAGTTCGAATCCCTGCAATGAGCCTGAGTTTTCGGTGAAGGAAAACATCGTGATGAAATACCATTGCATTGTGGTAGATTATATTATCTTCAATCAATTCCCGCCTATGAGCCTTAAGAGCCCCGGAGCCATTAGAGGTTTTGAAAGCTTCACTATGCTTGGGGGCGGATGGCACTCAGCTGTGAAAGCGGGGCAACAAGTTCTAGGGTGCCAAAGTGGCCGATACTAACCGAATGCTGGCCTGGCTAACGAAGCGAAGCATCTATTAATGTGTTCCGGTAGCTGGACTTACGATCCAGTCCCTCTAGGCTTAGCATGTCACCATATTGAGTCACATCGTCACTTAACATCCGGTGAGATTGTGACCAAACGTTAAAACCTTTATGGAAGATAAAAAAAGATTTCTGCATACGCCTTTAAATATTTTTGTATTAATATACCAAGTTTACAGTAGTCGGTAGGCGAGTCGTTTAAATTCGAAGACGTTGGAACAAAGGTGCGTGCATAAGCTAATGCTGAATATAGGAAAGTTCATACTTTCTATACTGCATCTTGAGAATTGCTTCAGCCATGTGAATCCTGAATATGACTCCAGGGCGGAGATGCGCCTGGTACAAGTCCTTTGGCATTTCCACGTACCCTGACTCCCATTCCTGTTAAAATATTGCATTATTGTATGGACTGATTATCTTCGATAATGATAAGACCTATTATGAAGTAATACTTTTGAAGCTGGTTTCAAGACCGTCATAATATTATTTCAGAAAAGTATTTTTTCCTGGCAAATCAGAAACTTAATTCTTCATTAAAATTAATAATTTAAATATCACTTTAAAATTTATTTTTCCCGCTATTGACGAACTAAGGTAGCAAACAACATACAGCCTGTCTGGTGGTAAGCTGCTACCGGTAGTACCGTAGGTATCACATAAGCGCGTTACAAACTTTGAACCTTCTTCCCAAAAAGCTCTGGAAACCCTATTCACCGCAGGAAGAAAACACAAGGTTATTTCACTGCGATCTTCTTCAGGGTGGAGGTATTCTACTGGTCGGAATACCCCAAGTAGAGAGAACACCCCAAAGACATTTCGCTTCAGCCTTAGGGGTCAGTCGCCTCAGATGGAGGCAGCCTTATCAAGTTGCGTTAATTTGACATTCCCTATGTAAAGTCAACTTCCTCGCCCCCACTTAAAACCACTGCACCTATCAGAAAAATTCATTCTGCATTTTATAGGCTATTTATCGAGAAAGGTTATAGAACTTCACGCTAGAATTCTAAAGAGCGAAGCAATAATCATCAACGTCAAGCAATTTGGCAAGTAGCTGTACATCGTTAATTTTTTTTTTTTATAGTCTCAATTATATTTAGTGACTTTTGTCACTAAGGATATGCCAGTCCTATCATAACTTATACCTACTAATTATACAAACAAGAACTATAAACTTAAAAAACATATCAATAATAACTATACAAATTTCTTAGGAAGAAGACTTAATTCATTACCAAGAGAACTTAAAAGAACCGCACAGCAGTCTGGAAGCATCCGATGTCGGTTCTGACATGATGCTGTATGATATACACCCACATCACATATATAATTTTATATTTATTGTTTATGGCTATCCTATAATTATTATTACTGGAACACTTTATCAAGAAATGATGGATATTACATCCATCATACAACACTTACCTCATTTGAAAACTATTTGCAAAACATTTAGCTAAAATTTAAAACAGGTATTGTATTAATACCAAACTTTGTGCCTAAATATGATAAGTATCTCATCGGAGACTGTCAAACGGTTTCGTAAAATTAAAACACTTTATCGTGGGTTTCTTTAGATGTCTAGGAAAGTTACTTGTATAGTTAATGTATTATAATTTGTTTTTGTTTTTTAGATCTGACTGCAATGTTAGTCATAATGGCTCTAGAAAACTCGAGCCTCAGACGGCTTTTACAGCTCCACCGGGCTTTGGAGCGAGCGCTGAAAGCACTCAGCCGCGAAGGCGTGACAACTTGCTCAAGGGTGCCAAAGTGCCCGAACCTCGGCTTGAGCTGTTGACGTAGTTGCGATTAAATTGTGAACTGCCTAATTTTGCTATGAATAGAAATTCCATCTAACTGCACTCCTGGGAAGAAGGAAGAAACATATTGTGTATAGGTATTTAGTGACCTGTTAATTTTTGTCCAACTAACTAGTACAAAAAAGGAAAAAGGTTCCTTACAGAACCTATGTAATTGTAAATCGATTGTAACTTTAATTTTTTTTTAACAAGGTTGACAATTTCAGGAGGTGAGAACGTTGAAGATGTCGCGGTCGTGACTTGCTTGAAGAAGCTTAACATGGGTGAAACCGTTACACACGATTAGTATATAATAAATATGTATTAGATAGATAATTAGTTAAAATGTACCTTAATTGGAGGTTCATAGGTTTCGTAGTTAGGTTTATCTTTTTTATTCTTCTTACGCTTTCGCTTGACTTGGTATGTTTCTGGGTCACCGCCGCGTCGTGCTATTGGCACCTCTGTCCTGCTGGCATTCTTCAGCTAAATGTAACACTTGTATCTTATATGCTATTAATATTATGATATCGGACTAAAAATTTAAGTTACTACTAGGAAGACCTCATGTTTTTTCTTTATCGTACTGTGAAACTGCGGAACAATCTCCCGGCAGGGTCCTTCGAGCGTAACGTGAAGAGATATCTATGCAAACCGACATAATAGTGGTGACCGCCGATGTATTTCGATCTCACGGTGGTCACCGTTGTGTTTCGATTGTACTATGCTTTCCATCTGGTACATGCAGTACAGTCGCTTTGCCGTGATACGATAAAAAAAGATGTAAGTTAATCCACGAGATACTGAGAATTACAAGCGTCGAAAAACATTTTGTCTTTGTAGTTTATTTCATCGATTAAATTATTAAAAAGTGTATGGATTTTGAAAAATCTGTTGTTACACGCCGAGTTTGAAGCCTACACAGATCGGAACGATATTCAAACTAGCTTAATTTTTCCTGTTTCTTTTCAATCCTCACTAATATTTTAAAAATGCGAAAATAACTCTGCGAATGTCTGTTGTTGCCATTTCTAAGATTAAACCTCCGAACCGATTGCAATGATTTTAACATAAACGTGTACGATCTAGAGAAGTAAATAGATCGAAAACTACACATAAAATAAACAAAAAAGTAGCAGTATCATTTGCTTGCTGGATAAAAGCTTATCCCGAGGTTCAACATCGGATCCGATCTTCGGCTTTGCGCATCCAGTCACATACGAAAACCCTCCGCAAATCGTCCCTCCATCTGCTTTGAGGCCGTCCTACACTACGTTTGCTAAGACGTGGTCTCCACTTATGAACTTGTGTACACCCAAATCAGTTTGAAGACGTTTTTGCGTTCGTAGTAGTGTACGGGTATACATGTAGGTAGTGTATAGTGTACGTTTGTAGGTAGAGTGCGAGGTACGTGGTAACTACTAACTAGCGTAAACTAGTTTATTCCGATGGTAAAAACGTCTCCAAGCTGATTTACCTATACTCAAGTATGTCCAGTAAGAAATAACAAAAAAAAAACAAGTTTATTGAACTTATCAGACAGTATACTTACTTCCATTTCTTCGGGTTGTGCCGTCGTTAGTTTTCCTCGTCTCCTCCCTCCACGGCCTCTGCGTCTCTGTTGTAAATTTTAAAAAAGTTTGTTATTGTTACATATTTTTAAAAATGGTTACATATTTTTATCCAAAATTCTGCCAGCGTCACGTTAATTGAATATTTTTGGAACGAAGTTCCTTATGGGGCGTTGCCGAGAGGTAACCCTAGCCGGCAAAAAACGTCCGTAACGAAAGTTTATTTTTGGAACGTTAGAGTAATATAGTTTCAGTAATTTTGAAGATATGCTCGTAGCCTGGCGGTCGTAAGCGTCACTGCTATGGCCGACGACCTAGGATCGAATTCTCCCCTCGAATTTTTTTTTAAATCTTTACTTCGGACTTCATTTAGTACTGAGGTAACTTAATTCGAAAATTTATAACATAGAAGTCTTAGTATTAATTTTTTTTTTTTATTTATTTGCTGAACATAGAATAACTTTTTTGTTTATAAACCAATTTGGATTATTCTTTTTCAAGGGCGGTGCCATTTTAATTTCATTGACTGTTGGGTACGCGTCACTTCCCCTCTGCGTGAGGGAGGGGGGGTGTGACGTTTCCCCGGTTTGGACGGGCGTTTTGTTGCGCCGGATGCCCGGCTCGTAGACACCGTACGGATGCCAGTGGGCGGCGTGATGTTAGTGGTGAGGGGGTCCGGGGGGTGCAATAATGCACGACCGCTTGAGGTGCCGGGTCTTCAATAAAAGTCGATATCTTGACTGTAGATTGTTCGCAGGACGACCAAAGCTTTCTTCTCGTAGTTACTCGTTGCTTGTACTTGTAGACTCGTTGAGTTGCACCGTGCCCAATACGGCCCCTCTTCGAGCTTAAGTAGTTCGAGGAATGACCGTAAAGAGAGCCCCTTTTTATTCCGTGTTTATTTCGTGTTTTAACTTTACTTTTCGCTTTGGTTGCCCTGTTAAACTCTTTATATTTCTCTCATTATACATCTTATGTACACATGTCATATATCAAAATGTTCCTCTTTGAATTACCTATCCATTACATATTCACTTATAATATACATTACGTATATATTCCTTACATAAGCCAAAAACAATGTAATTTACGGGCGGCATCACTATTTTTCGCTCGTAAAATCTCTATAATATTCGATATATTTACTCTATTGGCTTACTCTATATGTTAATCTATTCTATATTAGTTATATTTTCACATATGTGATACACAATACATAATCGTTTATATACATCTTAATATATAACATGCAACTTGTAATGTAGCGTATTCGCTTACATTTTTCTATAATATTGTCAGTATTAATCTATTTTATCGTAACACATAGTATATAACACGTAAATACAATAATAACACATATTAACCTAACCTAAGACACGAAAACAACCGTTCTGTCGCCAACATTGACACTGTATCTTCAACTTCAAAGATACACAAGTAGTCCTTGAAAAGTTACATTTGGGGTTGCGTTTTTTAGAGGACGCAATTTTATTTTTTTGATGTGTAGAGGGGGGCAGTGTAAAGCTAAAACCAAGTTTGTGGGGTCGCCACCCTTGTCCCACGGCCGCCATCTTGAAAATAGGGGTTGAAATGGTTTTTACGATATATCTCTTAAACTATTTATCTGATAAAAAAAAATTATCAAAATTTTTTGTTGAAAATTAAATTCTCTACAACTTTGAACCAGTAACTTTTTGTCGTAGAACTATAAATAAAAAAGTTATAAGCGAAAATGTTCAGAAATTCAAGAAAAAAATTTAGAATAATAATAAGAACAATAAGAGAGGTTAGAAATAATAATAATAATAGCAGGTAGATGTGTTTTGTTCCCTAATGGTCATTTGGTTATTTTCTACCTGAGCAGTATTCTCGGTAACGGCCATCAGATTTAAAATTATTTTAAAAATCAATAATTAATTATATTAATAATTAATAATAATTAAAAAAATTATAATAAGAAAAAAAAACAGTAACTGTTGACACATTATTAGTACACACGTATAATATATGTATATATAGTTGAGAGTACTGAAAAATAGTACTCATTTCGGAGCGCTGTAAAACCTTAACTATTGACTTAATGAAAAAATGTTGCATATAAAAGTTGTTCCTCAAATAAACGATCTATAAAAATGGTCTGACATCATTTTTTCGTAAAATAATTTAAAAAAAACTTATATCGAAAAATACTAATTTTTTTCTCGAATTTCTGAACATTTTCGCTTATAACTTTTTTATTTATAGTTCTAAGACAAAAAGTTATTGGATTAAAATTGTGGAGAATTTAATTTGCAACAAAAAATGTTTTTTTTTTTTTTTTTTTTTTTTTTTTTTTTTTTTTTTTTTTTTTTTTTTTTTTTTTTTTTTTTTTTTTTTTTTAGAACTGACTACACTGTTAGCCTTAGGGGCCCTATCGTCAAACAGAGCCGCTGCGGCTTTTACAGCTTCACCGGACTTGGGGGCGAGCGGTTAGGGCACTCAGCCGCGAAAGTTTGTGACGACCCGCACGAGGGTGCCAGAGTGGCCGAACCTCGGCTCGGGCGGTCGTCGCGAATGCGAAAAAGTCGCGATCTAACTAATTCCCTAATCTTATGAGAATTCGAGCTAACTAATATATACTCATATGCACGTTCCCCTCCTCCTGGGAGGAAGGAGTGGACCATGCGTATGTGTATTTAATAATCGGAATGGTTTTTCTACACTAACTAGCGCAAAAAAAGAAAAAAAAAAAGGTCCCTTACAGAACCTATGTACCTGTGTGGTGTGCACGTGTGTGTGTTCATACGTGTGTAATGTTGTGTGTGGGTAACTAAGTGTTGCACGTATAGTGTCACTTTGTATCGCGCGGGCGGCTGCCTGACCCAAGGGCTTCACACCGAGGAACGGACCTAGGCTTGGGTTGCCGCTAGAGAGGGTGGACGTGACGGGTGTGCGGGAGCGAAGTTGACCGCCCGTCCTCTGCGGAGAGAACGGTGGTTACGCGGGCGTGGGCGGTGGCACGCTCTGTTTGGAGAGACAGTGTTGGCGTAGAACGCGTTAGCTTTTTCGGTTTGGTCGGGCGGGTCAGTGAATATATTACGCGGCCGGCATTTTCTCCGGCAGGCGTTGGGGTCGGGAACATAAGAAGCTGCCGCTTTTATTAAGGGGTTCGCGTGGTTCGACGCGGTGTCGAAATACGAGCGAGAAAGGTGTTTGGCGTATGCATGTATCGAGGGAAGGTCCATATCTCTATGGAGATCCTCCATACGAACAAACCAGGGGGCACCGGTAAGGCGGTGAAGAAACTTGTTCTGGATGGCTTGTAAGCGTTCCCAGTTATAACTTGGCATATGTGCGAACGCAACGCAGCTATATGTCATGATCGGACGGATACACATCTTGTAGAGCGTAAGCTTGTGTCTCGTGGACATTTTGCTTGCAGCACATAACAGAGGATGTAGTCGGGCGAGGGTCCAGGAGGCCCTTTTCCTAACCAGATTGATGTGGCGTATAAAGGAGAGTCTACTGTCTAGGGTTACACCTAGATATTTGGTCGCCTTTTCCCAGGGGATCGGATTACCGAAGAGTTCAAGGGGATTGTCCTTGAGTTTTTGCGGTATCTTTGTGGCGGTTTGGTCGAAGAGCACCGCTGCGCTCTTCGTGGGGTTTATGGCTATTCGCCAGTCGCTAAACCACTTCCCGAGAGTGGTCACGGCTCTTTGGATCCTACATTTGAGGTTTCTCGTTTGCCTTTGAGAGGAGTATATGACTGTATCGTCAGCGTATAGACCTACTTCAACTTTCTCTTGAAGTTTTGGTAGGTCACTGACGTACAGATTGAAGAGGCTAGGTGCCAGGATGGAACCTTGGGGGACGCCTGAGCGTATGGGATGGGGTGTGGATAGTTCACCTTCCACTCTGTAGCGAAAGGTGCGGTCTTTGAGGTAATCGCGGATGATTTTAACTAATCTATCGGGGACTTCGTGGGAGTACAGCTTATAGACTAATCCTTCGTGCCAGACCTTATCAAAGGCCTTGGCTACGTCGAAAAAGACTGCCAGCGTGCGACGGGGTTTGGATAACTCGGAAAAGTTAAACAGAATGTGCTCCGTGAGGCGGTGCACTTGATGAGTGCAAGAATGTCTAGCACGAAAACCGAATTGCTCAGGCGGGTAGAAGTTTTTCTCCTCTATTACGGATTTGAGACGGTTCAGGAGGATCCGCTCATAGATTTTACCTAGGGTATTGAGGAGACTGATAGGGCGGTAGCTGTCGGGAAGCGACGTGCTCTTGCCGGGCTTGTGAATACCTATGACAATGGCCGTTTTCCAGACGGCTGGAAAATGGCAGTTGGCTATGGCTACATTGAATATGCAGACCAATAGAGCTATGAGGTGATCGGGAAGAAGTTTGAGTACTTCGTTCCTGATACCGTCGGGACCTGGTGACTTTCTGAGCTTAAGGCTTTTGAGAATGGCAGAGATTTCCTCAGAAGTGACTGGGGACAGGGATTCTGATGCCGGGGGCTTATTCAGCTCCTCCACGCGGGCTTCGATGTCTCTGACTCGGTCGGTGTTCTTGACGCTGTTCGGGGAGCACTGGCTCTCCAAACAAGCGGCAAGGCACTCCGCCTTGTCGATGGTATCGAAAGCGGGTGTAGTGCCGGGACCCCTTTCGAGGGGGGGCATGCGAGGTTGGGTGTCTATTTTAAGGGCGTGGGCTACTTTCCAATAAGTCAGATGTGACGGCCTTAGCCCTTCGACTAAGGTGTCCCATCTGTGACTTTTGAGCTCGGTTATACGGGCTTTAACCGCTCTCTGAAGTGCGCGTAATCGTGCGCGGTTTGCATCGGTCGGATAAGAGTCATGCGCACGAGTCGCAGCGTTCTTCTCCGTCAACAACGCTCGCACGTCGGCAGGGAGTACAAAGCGGCGATCGTTCGCCGCTTCGACCTCTCTCGAGGCCTCTCCGATGCCGACTTGGAGGTGGTCAACTAGGGAGTCGATTGCGAGATCTACGTGCGCAACTGACTCCAACACGTCCGGGACCCTAACGAGACTGGGCGAGGACTGCCTATCCGCGAGGTAGTGTTTTAATTTTGCATAGTCAACCATTGTGACTGTAGGAGGGCTGGAGTCATCTAGTTGTCCTAGCTGTAGGATGACCGGGCGATGGTCGGAGTCGAGTTCGTGTACGACCCGAATGAGTCGTACCTGAAGCGCGATATTTTTCAGGAGGGCTATGTCAAGCACTGTCGGTGTACAGTGATCTTGAAAGTGGGTGGGAGTGGGAGGCGCTATGACGTCAAAGTTTAACTCGTCCGACAACCCTTCGAGAATAACCCCATTGCTGGTGTCTCTCCAATTGTTGAAGGACGTGTGTCCACTGTTGAGGTCACCTGCGATAATGACCGATGTGCCGAGCGAGAGTAGCTTCTCTAGGTCAGACCTGAGAGGTACTTTCGTCGGTGAGAGGTACACGGATACGATCGTTATGGACGGATGATCGGTCATTCCTAGTCTACACACGGATACTTCCATATTGGTAAGTATCGGAGGATCTATCGGCATGCAATACAACGAGCGCTTGTAGTAAATGAGAGTGCCGCCCCCTCGGCCGTCGCGGTCATTTCTAACGATGTTATAGTTTGCGATACTCGGATTGCGTTTACCACGCTTTAAGAGCGTTTCCTGTACTAAGAGAATGTCTATTTGGTGATCTTTAAGATAAGTCGCGACGAGATCACGCTGCGGATATAAGTTCCGCGCATTAAAGAAAGAGATGTTTAAACCTCTCGGCTTGAGTTTAGCCATTGAGAGGCCTGAGGTTGGCGGCTTCGCGATCGAGACGCTGTAACGTCTCTACGAGCCGGGGAAAGGCAGCTATGGTTTCGACGAAACCGTACTGCTCCATATGAGCCTTGTATGCGAGGATTTCGCGTATCTCATGCTCACGAGTGAGCGATAACATAAGGTCATCCATTGTGGTGGCGCGGGACGCTGGAGCGCGTGGTGCTGGGGCGCGGGGCGCTGGAGCGCGTGGCGCGGGGATGTCCATAGCCATAAGGGGCTGTGGTTTTGGGGCCCATGCGTTCTGAGTCGAACGCACGGGTTTGGGCTGCACCTGGGGTGCGGGGGGGCCTACGGTCGCCTGAGTGCGGCGGGGGGCAGGGAGGGACGGAAAGACCTCTGGATTGAGCAGAGGTTGCTGCGCCCGGGACCCTGAGGCGGGGGGTGCCCGCTGAGGGGCAGCCTGCCCAGGGCGGCGGGGGTGCATGGTGTGCGGGGCCTTGGGGCATCCGCGATAGTTCGCAGGATGTCCCTCCTCCCTGCATAGTACGCAGCTCGGGGGGGTGTTAGAGTCACGCTGACGCGTGCACTCCCTGGTTGGGTGGTCTTCGAGGCACTTAACGCACCTCGGACGAAGGAAGCAGTTGCGGGCAGAGTGTCCGTACAACTGGCAGTTGTGGCATTGGGAGGGCTTCGAATTTTTGTATGGATGCTCTACGGTTATTCCGGAGAGCTCGCATACAATTTCCAAATTGAATATTTTTTTGCCCTCAGGCGTTTTATCTAAAATTAACACGAGCATTGGAAGGGCTCGTTTCTCTTTATTGTACATCCGATGTACCTCTCGGATGGGGAATTTTTGGGCTTCTATGGAGGCAAAGACTTCCTCTGGTGATATCTCGACGGGGATACGCCGAAGCACAACCCGTAAGACACGCTCCTCTTCGAGGGCGTAAGTGTAGTAGGGAATGTTCCTACTACGGAGGAGGGTGGTCAATCTGCGATGGCAGTTTGACGTGCTCATCGTCAGGGAGATACCTGTCGCGGTATTACGGGCTTTGGTGTAGCCTATTTTTAGTGTTTTGAGCTCATTGGTGAGCTTTATCCAGACAGTTTTGTCGTGGATAATTATCGGAGGGGGTTTTTGCTTTTTCCCGACGATCGGTTCGTCGGTATTGGAGGAGGGTGCGGGGGCGGCGGAGCCGTTCGTCGTTTTGGTTGTTTTAGCCGCGTTTTCCTCAACGGGGCTATCACGGGGCGCGCGTTTGCGGGATTTGACGACCGTGAATTCGTCATTTTCCGCGGTAGGTTCGGTCGGGATTAGGACCGGTTCTTGGAAGTGGAGCGAGAGTTCCATTTCCGAGGAGGGGGTTGGACTTAATGGGGCATCCATATCTGTTTCGGCTGGAAGGGCCGAAAAAGAGTTGGACACCGGTGTTGATTTTGTTGCCGCGGGGGCAACGGGTTTAGCGGGGCGGCCATAGGGACCGGGGGTAAAAGATCGCTGTTGCGATTTTGCTCGGGACTTAGGGGCGTGGCTCGCGCTTGCGAGGTTAGTGGGGTGGGGGTACTCGGTCGCAGGGACCGAGGCGGGTCGCGTGAAGCCGGGTGGCGCGGCGGCGGGTGAGATCGCGGCGGAGGTGGAGGGGATGGCGTGCGCGGTAACGGCGCTCTGGTTGGCTGACGGCGGACGTAGCGAGTCCGCCATCTGTGACCTACTTCTATACTCATTGCTGAGCTCGGGCATGTGGAGGGACATAAAATTAACTAGGCGCTGGTTTTCGGCTTCCAGCTGCCTAAAACGCGCTTCTAACTCGGCGTATTTTAATTCGGCCATCGCGGTGGCGGTTTGGAGGTCGGGGGAGTGAATTTTATTCACCTCCCTGCCTGGAGGGCAGGGGGGTACGCCGAATGAATTTAACGGGCTATCCGAGCCCGGAGCAATGAGACCTGTGTGTCACGGTGTAATGAAACACAGGAAAGGACCTATCGTTTCCCTAGGGGAGTCCCTAGCAGTCTTGTGGCAGAGGACGCAGGCCGGTATATACCGTGGCTCCGCCCAAACAACCACAAGGATGGATGGTAAGGATAGGAAGGGTTGGGTAGGAGACACCTGGGGCTTAACTATGCAAAAAGGCAAAGGCTAAGATTCCCAGGCCCGTCCGAGTTATCGTTTACCTCAGAAGGAAGTAACCGGAGAGCGCTCGGGTCACGCCCCGTTCGTCTTCGTTAGCACCGTTAGGTATCCGACGAACGACCACTAAACCGTGGATTTGCGTGTCTTTTGAAACAGGATTTCGCGCTGAAAAGCGCGTTTATTATCGTACTGAAAAGTACGGTTTTTTCGTGTGCACCGAAGTGCTACACGAAATGTGCGAGCGAGACGGCGCTATGCGCGCAACGAGTACCTAGATACTCGCTACACAACAATACACCGACCTCGCTATAAGACGCGGTATGAAAAGCTTAAAAAATTAGCTTAGAACTGTGTACTCTGAACCGGCAGGCCTAGGACCGGGTCCGTGGATCAGGGTAAACAAGTTTGTACACTAGTTTAAGCAGAGCGCGAAATTCAGAGAGCGATCGAGAGCGCGAGCGGACACGTCCGTTCACGTCAGCGGTCGAAATCGGAATCAGCCCAAAAAATGTTTAAAAAAAATTATCAGATAAATAGTTTATGAGATGTATCGTAAAAACCATTTCAACCCCTATTTTCAAGATGGCGGCCATGGAAAAAGGGTGGCGACCCCACAAACTTGGTTTGAGCTTTACACTGACCCCCCCCCCCCCCCCCCCCATACACATCAAAAAAATAAAATTGCGTCTTCTAAAAAACGCAAGGTAAGGCCTAAAAAATGTAACTTTTCAATGGACTAAAGGGAACTCTTCAAAACCATAGTGTTTATATACAGTCTATATATCGTGGCTATACATTGGCTACGTGATGAGTGTTATTATTATTATTCATGTAAATAGATGTTTCTTTGTATATTAATATTACTTATATATTTTTATAAATCATTGTAAATAAAGGTATTAAGATAATTTTGTAAAGTAGTTTTTTAATTTTTATCATAAAATTTGAAATTAATATTTTATAATAAGGAACTTCGTTCCTATCTAGTGTCCCACGATACCATACGGTTTTTTAAATTATTTTTTCATCTTCAAACATAACTGTAACAAGATAAATAATAAAAAAGGAAACAAAAACGCGACTGCAACAAAACAACACCACTAAAAATATTTTTTTCTATTTATACTTTTTATTTGATTCCCAGACGTTGTACTTAAATATTACATAACGTATGTCACTCACACAATTGAAACTAATCTAAATACACCTCGTATGCTAAAATACATCAAGCCGTTTAGGTTACAGAGCACGCCAAATAAATAGACATACAATCATACATACATACGCTCGAAAAATATAAACCCCCTTTTCCGTAGTCAGGTAAAAGAAGGCGGCTCTCTTGTTAAAGCTGTCGAGGGAGTTTTTGTGGTAGCTTCACTTGTGTACAATAACCAAACTGCATCACGTAAAATGCCACAAAAATGTCATTATAAAACAGGCCAGAATAACATAAATGTATGAATTAAAATATAAGCCACATATGACAGATGGAGATTTACCTAATACCTCCATGTCATATCTTACCAGTACCGTGAAGCTGTGTCACTGTCTCTCAGCCTTTCCTGGGATGCTAACGTTGAAGCTTAACTTTACTCTGGCCGGCATAAAAGCAGTGACTGGTGGTGAACAGTCGATCTTCCGGTGGTCAAGTTTGTTTTCTGATTATACTGTGTAAACTACTATAAAAGAATATATCGCTGGCGTAGACGGAGAACCGGATAATTAATAAAACCAGATTTGCAAGGTAACGATGATTTAGCGATTTCTTCGACACAATCGGCCGTGGTAGGTAGTTTTTACGTACATCGAAATTAATTATTGTCGGTGTTTTATATGTTATACGCTGGCTGTTAGCGACGCATAAGCCTAAGCGTAATGATATAAGAATAACATTTGTAAATATAAGTTGTAAGGATGAATAATTTGCACAAACGATCAATAATTAAATGTTTGTAATGTTTTAAATATGTTACTATAGCGCGTAGGTATGTAAAGACAGTATATAAGTCATGAAAATGTATGTAATCTAATAAAAATAATCACGTAAAGTACTAAAATAATATATTGTCAATAATTCATATTTTGTAAAGATTATACATAATGTTTCGTGTGATATAGGTAGAATAACCTTCCGTATGTATTTTATAACGTGTGTAAGCTCAAATAGTACGTATATAACGAGTCACAAGACGTTTTAAGGTTGCAATGTTTAATGCTTTATATCTCCCGTGTTTATTAACCTATAATGTTAAAGTTAGTGTTTTTGAATAGGTATTTGTGTCTACATTGATGTGAAATAGTTTTTATTGTAATTGAATAACTGTAATTAGAGATATTAACAATTTATTGTATTCTGTATACAAGTAATAATAATAATAGACAAAGACAGCAATATTGCAACCACTGCGCATTACCGCGGTTAACGGACCACACCCAAATTTGGTGATGAGCAGTACGGATAGAGACGCCATCGTCCGTCTCGCTCTCCGGCAAACCATATAAAAGGCATTCTGCCGGGGCAAACGAGCGCTGACGGGGGAGATTCCGATTTCGACCGCTGAAGTGAACGGACGTGTCCGCTCGCGCTCTCGATCGCTTTCCGAATTATCGCATTCTGCTTGAATTAGTGTACAGTTGTTTGCTCTGATCCACGGACCCGGTCCTAGGCCTGCCGGTTCAGAGTACACATTGTATAGCTGGTTTTTTAAGCTATTTCATTCGCGCTCTGCTTGTACTAGTGTACGACTTGTTTGTTTTGATCAACGGACCCGGTCCTAGGCCTGCCGGTTCAAAGCACACAGTTTTAAGCTAGTTATTAAGCTATACATACCGCGTGTTATAGCGAGGTCGGTGTTATTGTTGTGTAGCGAGTATCTAGGTACTCGTTGCGCGCATAGCGCCGTCTCGCTCGCACATTTCGTGTAGCACTTCGGTGCACACGAAAAAACCGTACTTTTCAGTACGATAATAAACGCGCTTTTCAGCGCGAAATCCTGTTTCAAAAGACACGCAAATCCACGGTTTAGTGGTCGTTCGTCGGATACCTAACGGTGCTAACGAAGACGAACGGGGCGTGACCCGAGCGCTCTCCGGTTACTTCCCTCTGAGGTAAACGATAACTCGGACGGGCCTGGGAATCTTAGCCTTTGCCTTTTTGCATAGTTAAGCCCCAGGTGTCTCCTACCCAACCCTTCCTATCCTTACCATCCATCCTTGTGGTTGTTTGGGCGGAGCCACGGTATATACCGGCCTGCGTCCTCTGCCACAAGACTGCTAGGGACTCCCCTAGGGAAACGATAGGTACTTTCCTGTGTTTCATTACACCGTGACACACAGGTCTCATTGCTCCGGGCTCGGATAGCCCGTTAAATTCATTCGGCGTACCCCCCTGCCCTCCAGGCAGGGAGGTGAATAAATTCACTTCCCCCGTCCTCCAAACAGCCACCGCGATGGCCGAATCAAAACTCGCGGAACTAGAAATACGTTTTAGGCAGCTGGAAGCCGAAAACCAGCGCCTAGTTAATTTTATGTCCCTCCACATGCCCGAGCTCAGCAATGAGTATAGAAGTCGGTCACAGATGGCGGACTCGCTACGTCCGCAGTCAGCCAACCAGAGCGCCGTTACCGCGCACGCCATCCCCTCCACCTCCGCCGCGATCTCACCCGCCGCCGCGCCACCGGGTTTCACGCGACCCGCCTCGGTCCCTGCGACCGAGTACCCCCACCCCACTAACCTCGCAAGCGCGAGCCACGCCCCCATTAAGTCCCGAGCAAAATCGCAACAGCGATCTTTTACCCCCGGTCCCTATGGCCGCCCCGCTAAACCCGTTGCCCCCGCGGCAACCAAATCAACACCGGTGTACAACTCTTTTTCGGCCCTTCCAGCCGAAACAGATATGGACGCACCAGTGAGTCCAACCCCTTCCTCGGAAATGGAACTCTCGCTCCACTTCCAGGAACCAATCATAATCCCGACCGAACCTACCGCGGAAAATGACGAATTCACGGTCGTCAAATCCCGCAAACGCGCGCCCCGTGATAGCCCCGTTGAGGAAAACGCGGCTAAAACTTCAAAAACTGTTAACGGCTCTGCCGCCCCCGCACCCTCCTCGAATACCGACGAACCGGTCGTCGGTAAGAAGCAAAAACCCCCCCCGATAATTATCCACGACAAAACTGTCTGGACAAAGCTCACCAATGAGCTTAAAACGCTAAAGATAGGGTACACTAAAGCGCGTAATATCGCGACAGGCATCTCCCTGACGATGAGCACACCAAACTGCCATCGCAAGTTGACCACCCTCCTCCGTAGTAGGAACATTCCCTACTACACTTACGCCCTCGAAGAGGAGCGTGTCCTACGGGTTGTGCTTCGGCGCATCCCGGTCGAGATTACACCCGAGGAAGTCTTTTCCTCCATTGAGCATCAACAATTCCCCATCCGAGAGGTACATCGGATGTACAATAAAGACAAGCGAGCCCTTCCAATGCTCGTTTTAATACTAGACAAAACGCCTGAGGGCAAAAAAATCTTTAACCTAGAAACAGTGTGCGAGCTCTCCGGAATATCCGTAGAGCCACCATACAAAAACTCGAAGCCCTCCCAATGCCACAACTGCCAGTTGTACGGACACTCCGCCCGCAACTGCTTCCTTCGTCCGAGGTGCGTTAAGTGCCTCGAAGACCACCCAACTAGGGAGTGCACGCGTCAGCGTGACTCTAACACCCCCCCGAGCTGCGTACTGTGCAGGGAGGAGGGACATCCTGCGAACTATCGCGGATGCCCCAAGGCCCCGCGCACCACGCAACCCCGCCGCCCTTGGCAGGCTGCCCCTCAGCGGGCACCCCCCGCCTCAGGGCCCCGGGCGCAACCTCTGCTAAATCCAGAGGTGTTCCCGTCCCTGCCTACCCCCCGCCGCACTCAGGCGACCGTAGGCCCCCCCGCACCTCAGGTGCAGCCCAAACCCGTGCGTTCGACTCAGAACGCATGGGCCCCCAAACCACAGCCCCTTATGGCTATGGACATCCCCGCGCCCCGCGCTCCAGCGCCCCGCGCCCCAGCACCACGCGCTCCAGCGTCCCGCGCCACCACAATGGACGACCTCATGCTATCGCTCCTTCGTGAGCATGAGATACGCGAGGTCCTCGCATACAAGGCCCATATGGAGCAGTACGGTTTCGTCGAAACCATAGCTGCCTTTCCCCGGCTCGTAGAGACGTTAATCCGTCTTGATCGCGAAGCCGCCAACCTCAGGCCTCTCAATGGCTAAACACAAGCCGAGAGGTTTAAACATCTCTTTCTTTAATGCGCGGAACTTATATCCGCAGCGTGATCTCGTCGCGACTTATCTTAAAGATCACCAAATAGACATTCTCTTAGTACAGGAAACGCTCTTAAAGCGTGGTAAACGCAATCCGAGTATCGCAAACTATAACATCGTTAGAAATGACCGCGACGGCCGAGGGGGCGGCACTCTCATTTACTACAAGCGCTCGTTGTATTGCATGCCGATAGATCCTCCGATACTTACCAATATGGAAGTATCCGCGTGTAGACTAGGAATGACCGATCATCCGTCCATAACGATCGTATCCGTGTACCTCTCACCGACGAAAGTACCTCTCAGGTCTGACCTACAGAAGCTACTCTCGCTCGGCACATCGGTCATTATCGCAGGTGACCTCAACAGTGGACACACGTCCTTCAACAATTGGAGAGACACCAGCAATGGGGTTATTCTCGAAGGGTTGTCGGACGAGTTAAACTTTGACGTCATAGCGCCTCCCACTCCCACCCACTTTCAAGATCACTGTACACCGACAGTGCTCGACATAGCCCTCCTAAAAAATATCGCGCTTCAGGTACGACTCATTCGGGTCATACACGAACTCGACTCCGACCATCGCCCGGTCATCCTACAGCTAGGACAACTAGATGACTCCAGCCCTCCTACAGTCACAATGGTTGACTATGCAAAATTAAAACACTACCTCGCGGATAGGCAGTCCTCGCCCAGTCTCGTTAGGGTCCCGGACGTGTTAGAGTCAGTTGCGCACGTAGATATCGCAATCGACTCCCTAGTTGACCACCTCCAAGTCGGCATCGGAGAGGCCTCGAGAGAGGTCGAAGCGGCGAACGATCGCCGCTTTGTACTCCCTGCCGACGTGCGAGCGTTGATGACGGAGAAGAACGCTGCGACTCGTGCGCATGACTCTTATCCGACCGATGCAAACCGCGCACGATTACGCGCACTTCAGAGAGCGGTTAAAGCCCGTATAACCGAGCTCAAAAGTCACAGATGGGACACCCTAGTCGAAGGGCTAAGGCCGTCGCATCTGACTTATTGGAAAGTAGCCCACGCCCTTAAAATAGACGCCCAACCTCGCATGCCCCCCCTCGAAAGGGGTCCCGGCACTACACCCGCTTTCGATATCATCGACAAGGCGGAGTGCCTTGCCGCCTGTCTGGAGAGCCAGTGCTCACCGAACAGCGTCAAGAACACCGACCGAGTCAGAGACATCGAAGCCCGCGTGGAGGAGCTGAATAAGCTCCCGGTATCAGAATCCCTGTCCCCAGTCACTTCTGAGGAGATCTCTGCCATTCTCAAAAGCCTTAAGCTTAGAAAGTCACCAGGTCCCGACGGTATCAGGAACGAAGTACTCAAACTTCTTCCCGATCACCTCATAGCTCTATTGGTCTGCATATTCAATGTAGCCATAGCCAACTGCCATTTTCCAGCCGTCTGGAAAACGGCCATTGTCATAGGTATTCACAAGCCCGGCAAGAGCACGTCGCTTCCCGACAGCTACCGCCCTATCAGTCTTCTAAATACCCTTGGAAAAATCTATGAGCGGATCCTTCTGAACCGTCTCAAATCCGTAATAGAGGAGAAAAACCTCTACCCGCCTGAGCAATTCGGTTTTCGTGCTAGACATTCTTGCACTCATCAAGTGCACCGCCTCACGGAGCACATTTTGTTTAACTTTTCCGAGTTATCTATACCCCGTCGCACACTGGCAGTCTTCTTCGACGTAGCCAAGGCCTTCGATAAGGTCTGGCACGAAGGATTAGTCTACAAGCTGTACTCCCGCGAAGTCCCCGATAGATTAGTTAAAATCATCCGCGATTACCTCAAAGACCGCACCTTTCGCTACAGAGTGGAAGGTGAACTATCCACACCCCATCCCATACGCTCAGGCGTCCCCCAAGGTTCCATTCTGGCACCTAGCCTCTTCAATCTGTACGTCAGTGACCTACCAAAACTTGAAGAGAAAGTTGAAGTAGGCTTATACGCTGACGATACAGTCATATACTCCTCTCAAAGGCAAACGAGAAACCTCAAATGTAGAATCCAAAGAGCCGTGACCACTCTCGGGAAGTGGTTTAACGACTGGCGAATAGCCATAAACCCCACGAAGAGCGCAGCGGTGCTATTCGACAAAACCGCCACACAGATACCGCAAAAACTCAAGGACAATCCCCTTGAACTCTTCGGTAATCCGATCCCCTGGGAAAAGGCGACCAAATATCTAGGTGTAACCCTAGACAGTAGACTCTCCTTTATACGCCACATCAATCTGGTTAGGAAAAGGGCCTCCTGGACCCTCGCCCGACTGCATCCTCTGTTATGTGCTGCAAGCAAAATGTCCACGAGACACAAGCTTACGCTCTACAAGATGTGTATCCGTCCGATCATGACATATAGCTGCGTTGCGTTCGCACATATGCCAAGTTATAACTGGGAACGCTTACAAGCTATCCAGAACAAATTTCTTCACCGCCTTACCGGTGCCCCCTGGTTTGTTCGTATGGAGGATCTCCATAGAGATATGGACCTTCCCTCGATACATGCATATGCCAAACACCTTTCTCGCTCGTATTTCGACACCGCGTCGAACCACGCGAACCCCTTAATAAAAGCGGCAGCTTCTTATGTTCCCGACCCCAACGCCTGCCGGAGAAAACGCCGGCCGCGTAATATATTCACTGACCCGCCCGACCAAACCGAAAAAGCTAACGCGTTCTACGCCGACACCGTCTCTCCAAACAGAGCGTGCCACCGCCCACGCCCGCGTAACCACCGTTCTCTCCGCAGAGGACGGGCGGTCAACTTCGCTCCCGCACACCCGTCACGTCCACCCTCTCTAGCGGCAACCCAAGCCTAGGTCCGTTCCTCGGTGTGAAGCCCTTGGGTCAGGCAGCCGCCCGCGCGATACAAAGTGACACTATACGTGCAACACTTAGTTACCCACACACAACATTACACACGTATGAACACACACACGTGCACACCACACAGGTACATAGGTTCTGTAAGGGACCTTTTTTTTTCTTTTTTTGCGCTAGTTAGACTATTGCGCTAGTTAGTGTAGAAAAACCATTCCGATTATTAAATACACATACGCATGGTCCACTCCTTCCTCCCAGGAGGAGGGGAACGTGCATATGAGTATATATTAGTTAGCTCGAATTCTCCTAAGATTAGGAAATTAGTTAGATCGCGACTTTTTCGCATTCGCGACGACCGCCCGAGCCGAGGTTCGGCCACTCTGGCACCCTCGTGCGGGTCGTCACAAACTTTCGCGGCTGAGTGCCCTAAGCGCTCGCCCCCAAGTCCGGTGAAGCTGTAAAAGCCGCAGCGGCTCTGTTTGACGATAGGGCCCCTAAGGCTAACAGTGTAGTCAGTTCAAAAAAAAAAAAAAAAAAAAAAAAAAAAAAAAAAAAAAAAAAAAAAAAAAAAAGGCAAACGAGCGCACACGGGTACCACAAATTGAAGAATCAAGACTCAAGACTCAAGACTCAAGAAACTGGAAGTAGCCGTACCCAGAAGATATAGTATTAAGAAAGTGTATTGTCTTGAAGAATACAGCAAATTTTATTGTGGTGCCTGTGTGTCATTTCTTCGCATCTTCACTAAGTTCAACCCGCCAGCGACCCAGTCCATTCCGCTCCGTGCTACGTCATCGCCGCGCCTACCAGCAGGCACCTCACTGCGTGTGTGTACCTTGATGTTTCGCCCTCTTCACGCCTAGTAGTTTCGGGTGTGAACAGGGTTGGTCGCACGTAGTGAGACGGGCTCGCAAGCACTGGTTTCCAGACAGCTGGTTACCGTAGCGTGTTATCCGCCGTCGGTTATATACAGAGTACGAGGGAATCGTTTCCGTCGCGTTCGCGCCCTCGGTGCGCGGTCCCGCTCTGTATAGATTGACGTAGCACATTGTATAATAGGCGGCCGGCTCCGCTTCGGGTCCGCGCTCATTTTAGTTTTGGTCCTTCGAATAGCCGGATTGGGTCCAGTGAACAGTGAAAATGCCTACAGTACGGTCGCCTACGTCGAGTCGCAAGGACGACAGTGAAACCACGACCACAGATTGGTCGTTGAACACGCCGACAGAAACAAGTTCGGCTACCGCCACGTCCGCCACCACCAGAAAAACAGTACCTTCGACTTCGTCGATCCGCACACGCGCTGCAACCGCCGCCGCCACGTCGCAAGACACAAGAACACCAGCACCCAGGAACATTGGAGGGAGCGAGGAGGCCCCACCGTGCGTTCCTACAGTGCCCGCAGCAAAGGCGTCCAGGGACATTGGAGGGAGAACAGCCCCACCGTGCGTTCCTGCGGCACAGCGCGCAAGGTCGATAAAATCAAGGTCAGTGAGATCGTCAAAATCCCGTATGGCGGAACTAGAGGCGAGGAAAAAATTGGAAATAGCCAAGTCAGCTGCCGCGCTGGCCGAGATTGAACTGGAAATGGTCCAGTGTCAATCTGAAGAGGAGATCGATGACGAAGACATCGAACGCGAAGTGCAATCCACACACATCGAGCAGTGGATAAACCAAAGTGCAACCATCATGGAGAAGCAGGACTGCGAAAAAACACAGGAGGCCTATGTCAAGGTAAGTGACATTGAAAAAATTGCCGATAAAATGGTCACCGCCGTGCAAGCCTCAACACGAGCCGTCGTACCAGCCGCACCGTCGAAGTATGCCGATCTGCCTAGCTTCAATGGAGCATCGGAAGACTGGTTACCGTTCCTGAGAACATATCGGGATTCTGTCGCACAATTTAGCGACACACAGAATATGGCTCGTCTGAGGCACTCCATACACGGCACCGCGAAGGAGAGCGTGCGACAAATGTTGTTCACAGCCCACGATCCTGACGAGGTCATCGCAACATTGGAGAGGAGGTACGGGAATCCGGAGCGTCTCGTCCTGGCCGAATTAGCCGCCATAGAAAAATTACCTCACATAGGGGAATCTTGTGACGAGATATGCGCGTTCGCCAGTCGAGTCAGCAACGCCGTCGCCACAATAAGCGCTCTACGGAAACCGGAGTACCTCTGCTCACCGCAGGTAAGTCGAGACATTGTTCAGAAATTGTCACCATCATTACGGATCAGGTGGTTTGATTATGTCAAGACGCACACAGAAGATCCAGTGCTAGTGAACTTGAGAAAATTCCTTGAAAACGAAGCGGACCTGTGGGCAACGTTCGCGCCAGTGGAAGCACCTGCAAAACGGTTCAACCGGCGTGTGCACACCGCGCGAACCGAAGAGAACAGAGGCCAACAAACAATATCCAGTGGCAAGAAATATTGTGCAAATTGTGAAAGTCGCGAGCACTGGATAACTGAATGCAAACAGTTTCGGGAATCGACAACCGAAGACAGGTGGGTAATCGTGAAAAATAAAAAATTGTGTTTTATGTGTTTGCGTCAGAAACATTCGAAGAACACTTGTAAAGGGCCGTCTTGCCGTAAGTGTGGACGGCAACACCACATAATGTTACACGCAATTCGTCAAGCGGCACAAGCGCCGCCGGAAAAACCCGCGCCGCGACCGCAACCACAAACACAAACACAGGGCGATAATGAAGAGGCCACTATCAAAACTGTGTACGCCGCCGCGGACGGGAAAGAGGTTTACCTCAAGATGATTCCGGTGGACGTGTTCGGACCGGCCGGCTCCGCTCGTGTGCTCGCGCTACTTGATGAGGGGTCAACCGTGTCACTGCTGGACAACGCCGTGGCTCAAGAGATCGGAGCCTCGGGCAAGGAAGACCTGCTCATCCTCGAGACCGTCGGGGGAAAGCTCGTTGAGAGGAAGGACTCTCAAATAATCGACATCAAAATTAAAGGAGCTCACCGGCGGGACAAGCGCCTATTGAAAGGAGTCCGGACCGTAACCAACCTGAAGTTGTCGCCGCAACATGTGAGTATAGAAACCATAAACAAGTGTGCGCATCTGAAAAACCGAAGCGAGCTCGTCTACAGTAAAGAGAGGCCGGCTCTACTCATCGGGCAAGACAACTGGGAGATGATCGTGTCAAGAAAGATCATCAAGGGGAAGCCGAACCAACCAGTTGCTTCTCTCACCAGTCTGGGATGGGTACTACACGGTTGCTGCGCTACGAGTGACTCTACGCCGGTGAAATTCGTTAACCACGTAAACAACGTGAGTGAAGAGGCCGACATAGAAAAATTAATCAAGAGCCACTTCGAGCTAGAGTCCATCGGAGTGCAGCAGCGCCGCCCCACCAACGATGCCGATGGGAGAGCCCTTGAAATCCTCCACAACACCACCAAGAGACGACCCGACGGAAGGTTCGAGTCAGGTCTCTTGTGGAAGAGCGACGAGGAAACCTTGCCGAACAATTACGCAATGGCTCGTCATCGTCTGAACGGCATAGAAAAGAAGCTCGAAAAAGATGCCGCACTAAAGGGGGAATATACGAAACAAATTCAGAACCTACTCGACAGTGGATATGCCGAGAAGGCACCGACTGAAGCCACACCGGGTAGGACATTCTATTTGCCGCACTTTGCCGTGGTGCACCCGCAGAAGAGAAAAACACGCCTCGTATTTGACGCCGCAGCTAAATACGACGGCAAGTGCTTAAACGACGCGCTGCTCCCGGGACCCGACCTACTGCAGTCGCTGTTCGGAGTCCTGTTGCGATTCCGGCAGGGGCCGATCGCAGTGGTCGCCGATATTAGAGAAATGTTTCTGCAAATCCGCGTGCGCGAAGAGGATCGCGACAGCCTGCGATTCCTGTGGCGAGGAGATGACCGGTCGTCGAGGCCGACCGAATACCGAATGGCGTCGGTAATCTTCGGTGCCGCGTCATCGCCAGCTACCGCCATCTACGTTAAAAACCGGAATGCAGAAGATTTCAAAGCGACACACCCGGAAGCGGCCCAAGCAATCGTCCGAAACCACTACATGGATGACTACCTGCAGAGCTTCACATCAAGCACGCAAGCTATAGAAACCGCGAAGGCGGTCCAGGCGATTCATAGGAAGGCGGGATTCGAACTGCGGCAATGGGCAAGCAACGACGCGCAACTGCTGAGTAACCTGGCAGAAAACGAAACATCCCCCCAAGAAATCCACATAGGCGACAACGAGGAAAAAACGCTCGGACTACGCTGGCTAGTCGGAGAGGATTGTTTAGCGTTCAATAATAACCTCCGAAACACACCGAGTGACGTCATACAAATCCAGAGAGCGCCGACGAAACGCGAAGTCACTAGCGAAGTGAGGTCCACCTTCGACCCGCTAGGACTAGTCGCGCCTACCCTAATAAAAAGGAAACGATCGAGATTGAAGAAATCCGAGCTGGCTGAAGCGGCAAGTCACGAAGGCATCACCTGGAAGTTCATACCACCCGGTGCGCCACACATGGGAGGCGCCTGGGAACGAATGGTGCGAACCGTCAAAACGACCCTCTCCGCGATCCTGAACGAGAGAAGCCCGCCAGAAGAAGTGCTGCACACCCTGCTCACGGAAGTGGAGCACACCGTCAATTCACGCCCGCTCACTCACCTGAGCGCTAGCCCGGAAGATGAGGAAGCTTTAACCCCTAACCACTTCCTTATAGGTCGTTCCTGCGGTTCATCGGTCGTCGGAAGCTTCGACGAGCACTCACTCATCGGTCGGGCCGATTGGAAAACATCGCAACGCCTGGCGGACCACTTCTGGAAGAGGTGGCTGCGTGAGTATCTACCGACGCTCATGCCACGGAAGATCAGCGGGAGAGAGGCTCCACAACCGCAGCGAGGCGATATAGTCATCATCACCGATGCTTCCCTACCACGCAACACCTGGCCGCGAGGCGAAGTCGTTGCCAGCTACCCCGGCCCAGATGGCAGGACACGTGTGGCGGACGTCCGGACCTCGAGAGGAGGTGTGCTGAGGCGTCCCACGTCGAGACTCATCGTCATCGTGCCTGCAACGTCGCGACATCAATTTGGAGTGCACGACGGAGCGTACACTGGGGGGGAGACTGTTAGCGACGCATAAGCCTAAGCGTAATGATATAAGAATAACATTTGTAAATATAAGTTGTAAGGATGAATAATTTGCACAAACGATCAATAATTAAATGTTTGTAATGTTTTAAATATGTTACTATAGCGCGTAGGTATGTAAAGACAGTATATAAGTCATGAAAATGTATGTAATCTAATAAAAATAATCACGTAAAGTACTAAAATAATATATTGTCAATAATTCATATTTTGTAAAGATTATACATAATGTTTCGTGTGATATAGGTAGAATAACCTTCCGTATGTATTTTATAACGTGTGTAAGCTCAAATAGTACGTATATAACGAGTCACAAGACGTTTTAAGGTTGCAATGTTTAATGCTTTATATCTCCCGTGTTTATTAACCTATAATGTTAAAGTTAGTGTTTTTGAATAGGTATTTGTGTCTACATTGATGTGAAATAGTTTTTATTGTAATTGAATAACTGTAATTAGAGATATTAACAATTTATTGTATTCTGTATACAAGTAATAATAATAATAGACAAAGACAGCAATATTGCAACCACTGCGCATTACCGCGGTTAACGGACCACACCCAAATTTGGTGATGAGCAGTACGGATAGAGACGCCATCGTCCGTCTCGCTCTCCGGCAAACCATATAAAAGGCATTCTGCCGGGGCAAACGAGCGCACACGGGTACCACAAATTGAAGAATCAAGACTCAAGACTCAAGACTCAAGAAACTGGAAGTAACCGTACCCAGAAGATATAGTATTAAGAAAGTGTATTGTCTTGAAGAATACAGCAAATTTTATTGTGGTGCCTGTGTGTCATTTCTTCGCATCTTCACTAAGTTCAACCCGCCAGCGACCCAGTCCATTCCGCTCCGTGCTACGTCATCGCCGCGCCTACCAGCAGGCACCTCACTGCGTGTGTGTACCTTGATGTTTCGCCCTCTTCACGCCTAGTAGTTTCGGGTGTGAACAGGGTTGGTCGCACGTAGTGAGACGGGCTCGCACGCACTGGTTTCCAGACAGCTGGTTACCGTAGCGTGTTATCCGCCGTCGGTTATATACAGAGTACGAGGGAATCGTTTCCGTCGCGTTCGCGCCCTCGGTGCGCGGTCCCGCTCTGTATAGATTGACGTAGCACATTGTATAATAGGCGGCCGGCTCCGCTTCGGGTCCGCGCTCATTTTACTGGCAATGTTTATCTTTTAAGTATTTCATTGAGACCTTTGGCTCTTTTCATTTGTGTGAAAGAGGTCTAAAAATAAGTTATCAAATTTTTCCGTTTCGGATATTTTCCATTTTAGACGCAG
Organism: Saturnia japonica; assembly: GCA_033032175.1. Classification (NCBI taxonomy): domain Eukaryota; kingdom Metazoa; phylum Arthropoda; class Insecta; order Lepidoptera; family Saturniidae; genus Saturnia; species Saturnia japonica. The sequence continues at coordinate 5,229,450 of CM065329.1, forward strand.
TTGCATATGCCTTTTTGTAGAATATTTTTGAGAAAAAGTAAGATTTTAGATCGTGGGTAAGACTAAAAGATGTGTCGTAAGTACTTGCCATCTTATGCCAAAGCAGTAATGAAAATTTGGTTAAATTGCAGTTATATAAATCTTCCTATACGGCAGCGATATGTCCACTTTGCTTCCGTGGGATGGTGGTAGTACTTTGTCTGTGATTTTTTACTTTTATACTTGAGTATCACTTATTGCTATTGATAACGCCTACTAATTTCCCAATGAAATATAATTCCCAAGTTCAACATTTTATCAAGATTATATTTATTTTTTTACGATTAAAGTGTTATTGACAATACATATAGCCTCTCAATTACGGAATGACATGTGAACTTCCCGAGTACAAATTCTCTTGAAAATCGATCCATCCGTTTTTTAATGAAATACAGACAGACAAAATATACAGTGTAAACTCTTTATAACGTTATCCTTTATAACGATAAACTCCCTATAACGTTGTAGTGAGCCCTACTTGGTTGGTTTGCGTTAAAACCCACATATTGAAACACTCTATAGCGATACGCCATTCTCTATTACGACGAAATGTGTTCATATTTTTAGACAGTAAATATTTATTATCGGTACTATTGTTTATTATCAGGTAACAAAAGACATAAAATAATACAAAACAAGTACTGGCATAGCAAAAAACGTCAGACAAAGTTATCAGATTATATGTGTAAACAATAATTTATAAGCATTTATTATCTACGACATACATATTAAAAATTATTGTTAATTTGGTTGTTTTTTTGTTCACTCCATATAACGATAACTCTCTATAACGACAAAAAATGTTCAGTCCCTTGAGTTTCGTTATAAAGAGTTTACACTGTATTAACTTAATATTCATGACAATGATAAACAAAAATTACAGTACACACAGAACTACAGATGTATAGACTATCATATATATTACAGATAAATGCGAAAATACCTTTGTTTGAATGTTTGTCCATCAATTATGTCATCGATACTTTCTAACTACGCCCAACGTAAAATAAGACAACAAAAATCAGAACAAAAATCTTTATTGGGTACTAAATCACTCGTCTACATCTTTAGGTTCCGTTATGGAGTCAACAAACACAACCGAGTTGCATTCCGCCGCGTCACACTGCAGCATCGGAGGCACGTCCACTGGAGTCACTGTATACTCATCCCCTATAACGTAAGGATTCCCATCAATCCACAAAGCGTCAAACAGACAGTATATATGCACCTTTATCGTCATATAACTTATGAATTTATATATCCTGCCTCCGCATTCGCCCAAATGCTCTTTTATACTCCTGTCTGTCTTGTACATGAGGAGTAGATTGTGGAATTTGGTTATTTCGTCCATCACAACTTTTTTTATCAAATTCGTGTAAATAATATCCGCTTCGATATGACGTTCTGGGTCTTCGTACATGCGTTGTTTGATCCGCAGTATGGCGTCAGACATTCTGACGCGGAATATCACGCCCGGGTTCATTTGATCCGGGAGTATTCCAGGCCGCTTCGTGGTAGTGCTGAACTCTATGATGCGGTCTTTGACTGGTTCCGGGTAGAGGTAATGATGTGGTCGTTCCCTCATCTTTGGACCGTCGAGGATGTTAAAACGGCGCGTGTTCTGCGGTAGAAAATATCTTTTCAATACTTGCTTCCACGATTTTTCACTCGCGAATCACACACTATTTTTTACACTAGGATGTTAAAAAAAGGTCTATTCGTTTCACTCTCTTATAAACGTCGAAATAAAAAATTACCAATTTTAACACTCAAAACCAGTTTAAAGAAGTCCTATTCTATAATATAATTCAGCAACGTATGTAGTTTTTTTTATGATGGATTAATAATCCTTCGTGCACATTAAATACCCCTACCAAAAATCACATTGAGTCAAAATTCTATTCTAAGTATTTTACTTTCTATAGAACTTGTAACGAAGCATTTAAAAAAAAATTACACCCGGTACACGGTGTGAAACATGCCTCGAGTTTCCAAGTTTCAGCATGACGGATGCCTTTAGCAAGATAGATTAAGATTGCCCTTTAGATGATGTTAGATATTTAATTTAAAATAAATGAAACTATAAGTACATATAATTACATACCGCGAGGCTAACCAGACGACCCTAAGTATCTAGTTCAAGCATTAGACAATTATGTTTAGCATAAAACAACAAGTTACCTTAGCGCTCCTTTTAATCCGGTTATATTCTTGGTCACCATCTTTATTATTATTTGCGAAATATGTTTCGAACTTGGAGAAATCGTACGGGGCCCAAGAATCGGCTGCTGGTTTGGAATGAACGTTCTCGGGCTGTTGATCCTAAAATAATGTTTTATTACATAATATCTGGGCGACCGAGCTGTGCTCGGTGCCTTATAAACAAAAAAAGAAAAACACCTGTCTAGGTAAACTTGGAATGTAAAACATTATCTAAATGCAAAGTCTCATCGAAATCGTTACAAGAATTTGCTCACTAAATATAATCCGACTGGTGAAAACCCTCTACCCTAAAGAAGATTGTAGTTAAATAACCTTGTGTGGTATTCCTGCGTTGAATAGGGTTTCCAGTTTTTTCGAAAGTGGGATTGAAGGTCGGCAACGCGCAGTTCTACCTCTGCACTATGCTGTTACATGCGTCCATCAGGCGAGCCGTAAGCTTGTTTGCCACCTCAGTCGTATAAAAAAGTAGTCGTAAACGAATCTATACACACCGAAATAAATGTTGCAAATATTTCTACGTTCAATATTTTATACTTTTCCCCCGACGCAAACAGAGGGGTGATTTATATTTAACATATGTATTTGTGTCTGCCTGTGGCATTGTAGTTTCAAACGAATGAAAAATTTTTCATTTGGTTTGATAAGTTTCTTGATTAAGAGTGTTCTTAGCTATGATTTGCTGTTTGCAGCAAAAGCATTTTCTAGTTGATGAAGGGAAGTGAACAACTTCCATAGGTCGATCGATTTAAAATTTGGTATTCTGTTACTTCTACATGGTCAAATTTACCTGAATCCACAGGATACCTAAATCTTCACCAACTTACAGCAAAGGTCGTTACCTTGAAACACGATTGTTTGGTATCAATTAATAAGTTACTTAGGTGGAGTTTTTTTATTTACCTCATATTTATTCAGGTGCACTACATGATAATATATAATATACTATCTTATATAACTTACTATTTACTTATACTATTACTGTATACTACATACTATATATTATATATTCATACTTTAAATTCTATCAATATCTCACCTTCGCGTGCGGAGACTTCTTAGGAGTCATCATATTCACGGGTTGTTCGTAGATATCATCTTTCAACTGTAAAATGTATATACTATGTAGGCATAGAACATTACAGTATTACAATGTTATATTTAATTAGCTGTGCCCTACAGCTTAACCCGTGTTAATTTTCTCCGACAATCTCCGCGCCGCGCAACACACCCGTGTAGTCATCATAATTGTTCTTCCCGCAAGTACGTATTATTTTAATTTTTCAATATCTCCGAAATTATGTGTCCAAATAACATGTTAGGGTAAAACTTAAATAATTAATGCCTAAAAATAAAGCTCATAAATCAATTTTTAATCTTCAACAAAAAATAATTCGCAAAATACCTTATTGTGGCATACCTACGTATACGAGATAGGCATATTATGCTATCGGGGACTTTTTTTTTACACACTAAGGACCAATATTTTCGTATCCTTTACCATTACGCCAGCGCACGCGGATAAATCAGTTCGGTTCAGTTGGTAAGGGCTTCCACTTCCGAGTTACTTAACAAAAGTCAATATTTAAGGCTAGCCTAATTTTAAATAGTCTATACAATTCCTCGTGAATCTGCCTATCATACACAAAAATAATTTTTCGATTCCGACTGGTAGTTCCAGAGATTAGCGTTTTTAAATAAAACAAACAAAGAAATAAACTTTTCTGCTTAATTTATACATATGGATAAGTACTAGCGACCCGCCCCAGCTTCGCACGGGTGCAGTTTAAAAAGTGGCGTATTTTATGTTTAAAAAAAGCACGATTTTTGAGTTTATCGCTTTAATATTGATAGTTCACAACTTCATAGTTACGAGAAGTATGCTTAGCTGGTGGTGCCTAATTCATCATAGGTGCGGAGTGTCGGCTAACCGTTTCGCTGCAAGTGAATTCTTTGGTTGCGCGTAATTTGAATCCATCATATCTTCTGCGGTATTCATTTTAATGATATAATGTGAAAGAAAATATTAATCTACACTAAATGCCCAAGTTAACTGACAACTTACTTACCTGGATAAAATTAATACCAAATTGGAGAAAATAGCTTCCCAAATAACTTAATATTTTTAATTATTATTTCGAAGATATAAATGACTAATGTGACTTAAACTTAGGAGATAGATATATACCATAGCAGACTTTTCCGTAGGCTTTTTAAAAAACTACAATTCTTCAGTACATTATTTTAATGTATCTCTCCATCGTACACGCCACGCGCCAAGTGACGATAGCATTAGGAAATGGATCAGGATGTTCGAGAATACAGGTGCGACAGTTAAAATTCAAAACTCTGGTCGTCCTCGTTCAGTTCGCGATGAAGAAACAATTGAAGAAGTTGAGGCGTCGGTTCGTCAAAATCCGTCTTTATCCATCCGAAAGCGAAGCCAAGCGTTGAACATCAAAAAATCGTCTTTACATTCGATTTTAAAGAAAGACTTACATCTAAAAGCCTATAAAATTCAATTGGTTCAAGAATTGAAGGATACGGACTATGCTAATCGACTGAATTTTGCGAACGAAATGCTGCAGCGATTTAACAACTTTAACAACATACTGTTCAGTGACGAAGCAAATTTTCACCTGAATGGTCATGTTAATAAGCAGAATTGTCGGTACTGGGCAGTGGAGAATCCGAGACGAAAGCATGAACGACCCCTGCATAGCCCAAAGGTCGTTGTTTGGGCCGCTATGTCTGCTAAAGGCATAATTGGTCCTTATTTTCATGAAGATCAACGAGGCCGAGCAATTAATGTGAATAGTGACCGTTATTGCGATATGTTGCGAAATTTTTTGGTCCCAGAGTTGCAGGAGTTTGCAGGTTTCAACTCAAGAACGTGGTTCCAGCAAGATGGGGCCACTTGCCATACCTCAAATGACTCAATGGAAGTTGTTAACGAATTATTCCCTAATAAAGTAATTTCGCGAAGGGGTAACATCAACTGGCCTCCCAGAAGCCCCGACCTTAGCCCGCTTGACTATTTTGCATGGGGATACCTTAAAAGTAAGGTTTATCAAAACAATCCGACGAATCTAACCCAGTTAAAGCAAAACATCAGGTCAGAAATGGCAGCAATATCGATAGCTATGTGTCAACGTGTTATCGCCAATCTTCGTTTCCGTTTAGAAGAGTGCCAGCAACGTAACGGTTATCATTTGGATAACATCATCTTTTCCAAATAATTCTCCAATTCATATGCTAATAACAAACAATAAACTTTTTTATTGCATACAAATAATTTTTGTTTCATTGAACTTACAAATACCCGATACCCTTTCTGGACACCTTGTACAACACTTTGGCCCTTATACATAGGACTATACATAGGTTATAAATATGTAATTTTGAAATTACTTACGTTTAAATAATCAAAATTGAATACTGAAGGAGTGTTAAATGCAGCTGCTACTGACACAACAGCCAACTAAAACATCAAGTTTCACTCATCAAAAATCAACGAATACTCCTTAGGTGGAATGAGCTCCTCGATGGGGTTGTCCCAAGGGACTACAGTATAGGGTTCTTCAAAAAGTGAGTGAATAGGTTTTTAAAAGGTCGGCAACGCGTATGTAATGCTTCTAGTTTTGCAAGTGTCCATAGGCTGTGGTGACCAATTACCATCAGGTTGACTGCATACTTATTCGCCAATATCGTGAGATAAAAAACTAATTGAAGCCATGATTGGATCTTGTGTTTATCATCCAATATATTATGTTCCTTAATATTTAAAAGTGTTTGTTTACTCTTTTGTATAAGAAAGGATGGAGAAAATAACAAAGGAAGAATTTATTTTGGCCTTGGGTACTTTAAAAATTCTGGATTTAACAACATTTTTAAAGTAGTTGTTGGATATATCACCATTACTCACCAGTTTTGATGAGGTCAGGGTCGGGATACTTGGATTCCACCAGATTCACATTTTTTGGATTTTTCTTAAATTTATGTCGTCAACGGTCTACGTGCCTGTGCGCGCGTGCGAGAAGAGGCGGTTGGAATTGGTAGGGCAGGGGGGTGAAAGAAGCACCAAAATGGTTGGCAAAACTGCGATTCACCAATCAAATTGGCCCATATCGAAACGTGTACGTTTTGTTCCGTTTTATGCAGACTTTGACTGAACAGTAGTTTTTAATCGATTTTAAAAAAAAAGAAGTTATCAAATCAATTGTATATATTTTTTTATGAATGTCCAGCCATAACTTCTTTTTATCCATCAAATTGGATGATTCTTTTTTCGTTGGAAAGGGGATACCTCAAGGGTGGTTCCATTTTAATTTCATTAGCATTGAACCTTCAACTTCGAAGATACGCCAGGGAACTCTTCAAAGTCATTCATGTTGTTTTTTTATGTTAAAAATTGATTTATAGGTGGTCGTCATTATTAATCAATAGGTTAAAATTTACAAAAATATTGTGTCGAAAGACCTTATTTTTGTTCGTTGTACGTTTTAGCGTTTGGCTACAATCTCACCTGTTGTTAAGTGACGATGTGGACCAAGATGGTAACACGCTAACGGCCATTTTCAATAACATATCTGAGTACACTAACCCCGATTAGTACCTACATATTTGCAACTGTCTTTAACTTAAAAGATGTATCGGCTTCCTTATCTATCCAAGCTATAGAATATGGATATACGTCGATACGAAATATTGTCTATAAACTAGGTTTTTGAAAGGAAAGTAAGTAGGTACAATCGGATAGATAGGTTTATGAAAACGGCCGTAAGTCTAGTGGGAGGGCTGGCTCTCAAATTCAGCTGTCGGAACACACCTAGGTATAGGCGCTTAGCGACAGATTTTACAGGGTGGCAACTAACCAGGCGTATGTTAGAAAAAGCCATACCTATGCCCTAAATATGTAATGTGTAATGTTATTATGAGTATAAGATGGTAACTGTTAAGAAAAGTCACCAAGACACAGGCCTGCCTAGTTTGTGATCCATTGTTAGAATATAAACTGTACAATGTAATTTTTAGTTACTTAGATAAATTAATAGAACTAATCAAGATACTACTCAATAGTTGCTAGATTATCACGTCAATATAAATAGCTGGTTAAAAAGATGACACCATTGATATATTTGTCCAATTAAATTCAATTCACCATGTTATGGTTTCATCACGAGGTTTTCCTTCACCGAAAGTTCATGCTCAATGCAGAGGGATTTGAGCGTGACGAGAGTTAATCGTCATATTGTCAGTACCACGCTACGACTCAGCCATCATTCCTTCAAATTGTTTTAAATAAAGCAATTGTATGTAACTTAAATTGTACTTTAATTTTAAGTTGATTTTTATACACGACTCTTGAAAATTGCTCGAAGTTATTCATATTGGATATCGAAATTATATTTGAACATATTAGAAGAGTTCATGGACTCGATTTCCTAAATTTCTATAAGTAATGTATCACGCAAATAGACCGAGAAGATATATCTTATAGAAATAGACATAGCTGATCAAAAATTTATATTAAATTCTCACCACAAAATATTGAAGTAACATAATCATTTTTTCGAACACGACTCATCCAGTCGCTCGCTGCAGAGCGACTGAGGTCTTACTGTTCTTTACAATTTGAATTTCGAACTAAATCAACTATTGCTTGTTAAAATTAATCGTTGATATACTTTTATTGGTTTATTGAGATCGTTAACTTGCAGTTATTAGAGTTCAGGTGGGTAATTTGATAGTCACTTTAATTGAATTCAATTGGTGACCTCATATTTTGTTAAGTATACAATATTTATTGAAAGAAAAAGTCCCAGAAAAGTTCCACATCTTTCTTCTCCTTTCCACAACAGAATCACACGCGCTTGTCTTCGGAGTCACATTTTTACGGTAACCTCCATCTGGGCACGGCCTAAAAAGTTATCTATATCTTATCTTTGTAGTACCGTGAAGCTGTGGAACCAGCTCTCGGCTATCGTGTACCCTCCTTTTTACTACATCGGGTCGTTCATGAAAGCGTAACGTGAAGAGTTTGTTATGCAAGCCAGCATGACAGCGGCGACAGCCGATGGATTTATATCTCGCGGTGGTCACCGTTGAGTTTGGATAGTGCCGAGCTTACAAACAGGGACAGTACAATCAATTTGCGGTGCTACTATGAAAAAAATTGTACAAAGCTGAATGTGAATGATAGTCTGGCTAACGAAAGTATACTGAAAAAGCGTAGCAAATTTAAAAAACATCAGCATGGCAACTCGTAAAATCTATATGGAATACTTGGAAAACCCTAACTTGATACTTTAAAATTACTAATTTTTATTCTGACACAATAATGTTTGTCAGCAAGTACCTACAATAATAAGAATAAACCAACACAACAGTGCAGTGGTTAATTACCTAACAAATTGTTACTATGCAAAAAGTTTGTAAATAATTCGAGTGTCTACTTTCGTTAGCCGGACTCGGTTAGTCGTTAGTACATATATTATGTTGATGTAAGCAAGAAAGTACGTTAGGTAAACCTGGAATACACTACTTATAATACAAAATTAGGGGTGTTGATTTTTTTCTCAAACATGGTTGCAGTGTCGACCTTAGAAACTTTCCCAACGTGTGCTCTTGAAACCCTACTCATCGCATTAATAAAACAAAAGGTTATTATTTATTTGTCTGCGAGCTTCTGTATAGTTGAAGTATTTCTTTCACTAGTCAGACAACCCTAAGTAGAGAGAAATCTCCAACGAGATTTTATACATTGTTAAAGATGTACATTACTGGACATAGGCCTTCCCCAAAGGTCGCCATAACGAGCGGTCCTTCGCTGCTCGCTTTCAGCGATTTCGCGTAAATTTTATTAGGTCCAGTCAAAGGACAATATCAATAATATCAGCTCGTAAACGTCGTACTGTGGGGCGAGGGCATCTTCCCGTGGGAACACATGGGCTTAATCCTACAACAGCCCACGAAGTATTGGTAATTTTACACGCAGTGAAATTCAGTTCTACATTTTTTACAAGAACATTTCTCAATCGTTCAGGCTTCTTTACGTTTTCTGTCACCGTCAGCCAAAAGTGACACAATTGAAATGAGTAAATGTACCTACGTGAAATCCGAAAAATTAGTTGAATTTGAACCTGCGGACACGGTTTCGATATTCCATCGATCTAACTACTCGACCACGACTTTTCTAATATAAACACTTATGAATTATTAACTTTCACTTCTCATTTACTTCTTGAAAACTTTAGATGTTGCCATCCAGCATAATTTTCTTCTACTCTTTGTTTTGGCGCCGCAAAAAGCACTTGCCAGTGTCAATATTTATAAGCCTTCGCAAAATTTTCCAATAAACAAAGAGGGTGGTTCCCTTGTCAGAACTATTTAGGGAGTTTTTGGGACGTCCCAAAATGCATGCTCTCACTTTATCCACTTGTATAGTGCAATAAAGAATTTTAAAAACACCAGATTTTGAGACTTCCTACTGAAAAAATCCCGATCGATCTATCTTATATGTATAGGTAAATAAAACAAACATTTTTTATATATGTTTGGCTTTACTTATGTATATGTAGGTGTTGATTATCGCTCTGGCAACACTTTTCTAATTAACAATGTTGCAATATGCAGCCTGTCGGTGTTCTCAGCTATCGATGCGACGCAAAAAATTAATATCATCGAAACGTACATTAAAATATAATAAAAAATCTTAACGTAATGAGTTTTCTCTTCAATTAATATGAGTAATAATAATAATTAATAAAATACTAACAATTTAAAATAACTTTTAACATTATTATTCATTTATAAATAAAAATAATTATCCTATGAGTCAATAACAATAAAAAAAACTCCACAGATGCGTGCGGTTTGTCGAGAATTTAAAAAATAGAGCATCAAAAGTTAATGTACCTATGTTCATTTAATTCGACAAAAACCGTACGTACGACAGGGTTCACAGCAGTACGATAATTTTAACATTATAAGAATTCATAAAATAGGTCCTCCGGAACAAAAATCGATTAAAGTACGATAGTTTTGAACAATAATTCGATAATTTCGACGTTGATGGTAAGGTAACTGCCGCGCGTCAGGTTGTGAACCCTGACGTACGGTCATCTCTAGAGTTGTAACTTACAAAAAAAAATACACAGTAAAGTAAAAATAAATTACAAGAAACACTTTTGGTACGAAACATCCAATTGAAGTTGGACAGATAATTACAATATGTATATAATATATACAATAAAATCTTTAAAATAAGACATAGTTTTACAATGAAGACGTTGTCTATGAAAATTAGAATATACCGTGTTCGTCGAATTATCTAAAACACAAATGGAAAAACGATTCAATGTCCGCCAGATATAATATTAGTAAAACGGTTACTTCAGAGAAAATACGGTCTGCAAGACATTTCAATAAAGTATTTTAACAGAAATCTACTGCTATCGTACTAACCAAGAACGACGCAAACGAGCGCGAGAAAGTCAACTGCAGCTCGGACTGATTATACCGTAGATTTAATTTAACTAGATCGGCAACTGGAAAGAGAAAGAGCAAAGTATACGGTTATGTTACAACGAGACAGGGATATGAGAGCATTTTCGTATGTGCTATCGGCCTACTTAATTTAATGTTTTTAAAATGTATGTTAATGTTTAATAGACGTATTTAATTTGTGGTTTACATGTACTGTAACTGCATGTAACTCGTATAACAAAGAATATCAACAAAATAATACGCACACTATAGTGCCTTTTTTAATCACACGGAGTAAAATGACATTTCATGTGTTGCTAGTTTATTGTATTTTTAAAATGGTGATGTCACCAATCGGTACTAATTGTAAACCCGTATGAGATTTTAAACCTAGTGATAAGTTTTTTATCAAAAAACATTGAACCCTTCATATTATGTGAAGCCTGAATAAAGGCTAATATAATCATTTTATAGTATCTTGAATTATGTAACAATAACAGTAAATAACCAGGTATGTTGAATAACACAAAATATTTAAATTAATAAATAAAAACCCTCAATTCAGTATTTAAAATCTTACGATTCCAATAATTGTACCACAATAAATATACGGTAGCACAACACTACAGAAATAAATGTGACAACATTTTCAAGTTTAACGTTAGTGAATGTCAATTTAATCCGTGGGAATAAAAGTCGCAATATAGTATGTTCCATTAATGGTCACGTCTTATTCAATCTATTGCCGATCTATACTACACTAAATCTATGGATTATAATATCTATGTAAAATAGACGGAATCATAATTTCGCATTCTCTTCATTTTATTTTTTTGTAGGAATAATGTCAGAACGATTTGGGATATACCAGCTGTTGAATGATTTTTTTATAAATATTCGTCAAATTTGTTTATTGGATAGTCTTATAAGAGAGGTAAAACTGAGCAAAGCAACGTTTGCGTAAACGCCGTCCACAAATCCTGATAAAAACGTTCTACTAGCCACATTATATAGTGGAAAAGTATATAAATATAGAGAGAAAAGCTTCTGGGCTGCTGGAATGGTAATAAAGCCTATATTTTAACGTTCAACCTTTACCCATAAGTGGAATTATTATGTTATACCTATCCATATAATCGTACATTTGTATAGTAAAGCGCGAGTTGAATGCAGTCGGGGCCTAAAGTGAAGAGCGGGAGCATCTCTCCCCGCCGTCCGCACGCCTTGCCTCACGCACCCTTACTATAGTGATATAAGTGCTAACTTTGATAACTATCGTACGTAAGCGGATCGCGTAACCCGGTGATATTTTTTAAAATAATTACTTATCCGAGTCCATCGATTTCTGTTAAAAACAAACATGTATTTATTCATCGCCAAGCACGGGAAATGGCGAACTATTAATCTGATGATTAATTATTTATTTTTTCAGTATAATTACTCTATTTAAAATCATTACGTTAACAAGATGTAAAAGTTTAGTTTAAAACAACGTTAAAATTTATCGACATCCTCATTATCATCAGCAATAATTCTAATCAGGTCACAGCACTATCGAATTCCTCAGCTCTGCATTCAACTCGTGCGCTTATGTACATCGTGTGTAAAACAAAGGTCTCGACTATACACTGACGGGGATTCGAATCGTTGTCTCCATCGACTTTTAAACAGGTATTCCATTTAGTTAAAAAATATTCCATTGACATTTGAAATATATCGCATAACCTCAATGTTTAACATTTTTTACAGAGTGGGCCATATTATATCATTGTTTAAAAACCATTTTAGATTAACAAATAATTTCACATGATTTTTAAATCATTCATAATTAAATAAAAAATCATATTTTTTTTAAATTGTGACAATGTTTAAGTTTTCATTACTAAAAATAGGTGAGTAGATTTTATAAAATAAAAAAAAATCTATTAGTAATTGTCATTGACATCAAAAGGTTTTATTAGCTTTATTAGTCAACGACACTCTACTGTTAAAGCTATGTAGCGATAAAGGCCAAAAATTCAAATTCATTAAAAAGTAAATTATAAATGTCTAAAAATCATAAAATTGACTTCATTATGCTTAAGCAAAAAATCATTAAAATCTTATAAGTAAATTTAAAAAAACGTCAATTGACTTTGAAAACTGACAATTACTTTTTGTTAATTCGAAAATACATTGCAGAGATAAAATAAATTTTATTTTTTTCATTATATTTATATATTTAGGCACGAATAAAAAAAAATAAGGAGTTCTGATTTTTACGAAACGTGAGCGCATTGTAACAAAAAGTCTAACTGTCAGTTTTAAAAGACACTTAACCCTGCAAAGTTCATACACAATTTTTTATTTCACAAAAAAAAATCAACTTTTTTGCCGTACGCTCTCGCGATCTTTATTTAAATAACAAGAAAAAATATATCGAAAAAAAAAATTTAAGGAAATAAAATCGCGTGACGAATGAGAAACTGTGCTAATAATAAAAAATATCTATAAACGACTTCCAGGTCATTTTATGTTAAAAAGGATATCTCAAAATGTTCGTTCAACAATCACAATCTACGTCTAAACACTTCAGAGGAACAAGTTTGAATGTACATATAAATATAGTTCATTTATAAACATCCATAGACAATATAATACAAGATTGAAACGACCGGTACTCATTATCGTTTCTTATAATAATAATAATCGATCATAATATATTAAATTTCTTTATACAAATACAATTTCTCCTAGTTACAGCTATATAATACAGCTTCTATTATATTATATTACAAATACGGTGTGTTCTTATTTAATAGTGTGGGAACCATAGACAACTAATTTTTAATTTATTTTTTTCAACAATCACCGACTATTGTCTCTAGTGATCAAATACAAAACCTTATAATAGCGATTCCATTTGATAATATTAAGGCCTTCATTATTGTATTCACTAAGTTATTATTCTTTTATGACGTTGAAATCAGGTATTAGACTAAAAAGCTGTGGAGTATGATAATGTTGATGGTATATATATTTTTGAAGTTATAATTTTTTAGCGGTGTTAAAAACAAAAGAATATTTTTTTACACATTGTAACAAAAAGTCTACACCATTAAGTTGCTTGCTTAAACTTCTTTTTGTATTGTAGTGAAGTTAGTAACAATAAAAGTATTTTTTTAATGCTGGATCATTGCCATTTAAAACTAAATTATAATGTATGATTTTTTATAATAATTTTATTAAAATTTATTAATTTTCGTGTAAATAAAAATAAAACTATATAATAAAAAGTATAACTTCTGATTGGCTTTGTTTTTTTAACATGTAAATAGTATTATAAAATATTCAAAAGGGGTTCACGGGCATACTCCTGCAATTCCAGGGTAACGTACGAAGGGTTTCCAAGTTCTTTCTCTTAGAGCTTTTATAGCAATCACATCCTATTCAGAACAAGTGTGACGGGTTGACTACTAACACGGAAATAAATTCCAGCAGTAACCTGTCTTTCTTTGGGCTCAGAACACGGCAATATTGAGGCACTGATTGTACGATAGAAGCCTAAAAAGCATTAGAGTGGCACTTGTTTGTTTATCTGTGATTGTAATTGACGCACGTACTATCGAAACTGTGGGAGTTATCATAAGAAAGGTTGCATCTTGCATGACACAGTAATGTCAAATGTTTATTTTATAGACTAGCGACTCGACCCAGCTTCGCACGGGTACAATTTACAAAGTGGTGTATTTTATGTTTAAAAAAGCCTGATTTAGAGTTTATCACTTTAATATTGATAGTTCATAAATGCCTTATTAGCCTAGTGGTCCTAAACGCGACTGCTGTACTCGAGATCCTAGGTTCGATTCCCAGGTCGCGCAAAGTGTTATTGAGGGTTTTCTATGAAATTCTCAGTAGCAGCTCCTCGCCCTCTATTACATGAGACTTAAAACATATCCCGCTAACTGTGAGTGTACACCTTTGCCTAACACATTTTAACGTGAAACAAAAATTTTAATTTTGATTTTAGTATTTTATCTACTCTAGTTTTAAATACCACAGAAAATAACGCTGCATAGTAAGAGAAAAAAACTGAAAACTCATAAAAATCATTATATACAAGAAGTTATTTAGGATTTTGTCGTTTATCAGTATCATCGTTTTTTAATGATGATGACTGATGGTCTAAATTCGTGTTTATATGTTATACCGTAATTTGCACAACGTATCAATTTACATTCTAAGGGCACCCTTTCTTATGGTGAACGTAGTATCAATAAAATGTACGTATTGCCCGTCAACCAATTAGAAGCCGGCTCCACAGACTTTAATTATATAGACCAACGCATGCGCAACCTGTTCTATCGATAACGTGCATGACTGTAACAAATCCAAAATAGTAAAATAGTGGTCCTGAGATTAATCACTTATTATGTTGCTGCCCTGAAGAACAAGTATTTTATAGTCCATTTTACAGTCTAGTGTAAAATCATTTTAAGTCCAGTAAAATTTCAAAAGATAACAGCAAGAAATATCGAACAACGCATACGTACCCTGTTCAATCGATAACGCGCTTGACTGTCTATAACCAACTCAAAACAGTAAAATAGCGTTCCTACGATTCCTGAGTATCCGACGACGAATAGGTTGATACTTCTGAGAACCGAGTATTTTACAGTCCATTTAACATTCCAGTATAAAATCATTTTCAGACCAGTAAAAAATAAACAGACAGCAGCAAGAAAGTTACTATGTAAAGTGCGAGACTCATTATCTAAATTATATATAATATTTCTCCTTATATTTTAATGCTATACTAAAATAATACTCGTTCATTTTAATCTATGGAAATGTGCAATGTTCTGTGTCTATGATTGTCTTCCGTTTTTTAATTTATGTACAGGTGACGTCGACAAATTTTAGTCATTGATCATTTTAGATTGGTCACCAGTCATACTAAAGTCGAATTGTGTTTTGTCGAAACTAAGAGAAACCGTAGCATTTGTGTTGTTATTCTTTAGATTTTGACGTGAGTATGTCTTTAAATTTGCGTCCATATCGAAAGGCAATTCTAAAAACTGGTGATAACAAAATCGGGGTATACATTTTGGCTACACAATATTACCGACACTAGTCGATAGTTAAATGATCAAAGAATTCGTTACGTAGAATGAGGACTATGACGCATTGCACGCTGGGGAAGGGAACACGTTACATAATTTCCATTTTGTACAAATTGTGACTCGGAGAATCTACAGCGCTCGATTTAGTTTCAATCGAAAGCTTTCGTCAAAATGTTTCGATTGCGTATACAAAACTTTAGTGTGAATTAGTTATTGTGAATATATATAAGGTGTTAAAGTTAAAAATTAAGAAAACTTGATACAATGTCGGCCTATACTCGCCAAAAACCCCAAATCATGATATATCAATTTTATATGGTTGGAAAGGACTTGTCAACAGCCACGCCACGAATTTTTACAAAGTTACAAACTATTACAACTTTTATTTTTCTTTATTTGGCTGGTTAATTACGGTTTCAAATACGCAACCTGCATTATTATCGATCAGTACTAATCAAACAGAGTGACCGAATCATCGATAAATTTTATCACCATCACCTCTACATATTACTATGTATTTAAAATATATAACATACATACAAACACGATATTAATATATCCTAATATTAATAAATCAACATATAAACCAAACAATCAGTTTTTACAGCGGAAATAACAACTTGGTACTTGGTGATCGGACTGGTTTCCACAACTAGGCTTCTTATGGGCCCTTTTTGTATGAAAAAGCGGAAATAACAATTAAATCCTTTAAATTATTCGGTTTTTCAATCGACCATTTCATTAAAACGTCAATATCGATTTTTTTTATATTTGCTTCGATTAGATCTGCAACATTATATGTTGGTATGATAGTATGTATAATATTCAAAGATATATCTTTCATGAAGTAAAGCGATGATAGATACTAATAAATAAAATTATTCCAATAAAATAATTACCACTAACTAACACTGTTAATTTCTTCCAGTTATTTCCCCAAACTTTAGGGAAATTTTGATTTTGGCGGTAATATAAAAAAATTGTTAAAACTCACAGACTTGCAAGTAAAATGTTTGGTCTTCATATTAATTTTATCGTATTTATAATATTTGTCTAACGATAAGTGTAGATAATGTCAATTTAACAGTGACGAAGACGCATAAAACGCTAATTCCCATCGAGTTACAAAAATAATGATTACTGAGTTTTTAACAGTTAATTTTTAATTGATGGATTTCCCCTCTGAAAAAATTCCACACCTCGCCACTATGCCCGAGTTCGAATAATTTTCGTAACCGAACAACCGATCTCAACTTCTCCGAATTCGCGCCACAATGTTGGAATAAAGCCCATAACGATTCTATAGTGTATATCTCAAGGTATTTGACACTGAGTGTCGAGCTACCAGAAATAAAAAACAGAGGTTTATTACCGTCAAATCTATAGAATATACTAAGCCTTATTATCTCAGCCTTAGTTTAGCTCAAACTTCGCTAAGTATTTACTCAGTGCAATCTTAACTTTCGAATTTATAGTCATTGTTACATCACTATTATTTTATAAACGATCGCAGTCAAATAACCTTATGTTATGTTCCTGTGGTGAGTAGGGTTACCAAAACTCCTTGGGTTAGGGGGTTTGAAGGTCTGCAACACGCTAGTGTAGCTACGGTAGCCGCGGGCCATAAAATGCTTGTTTGGCAATTTTATATTTTTTTTAAAAGTGCCATACTGACACAACCTCCCCCCCCCCCCACAGGATGTGATATGCAGTAATAAACTAGCTACTCTCTAGACCGGTTGTCTCATTAACTTCAGTATACATCACATATTCTTTTTCGTTAGTAAGAGAATTTGATAACTTGAACTTGCTCAAATAAAGCTAAACTCGCGAGTTAAATTTGGTTTTTAGACTTATGACTAAGATGAGTCTGAGTACGCTCTATAGATTTCCGCGTTAGGTTGCCTGTCCGCTGAAGCGGAGCGGGGCGGAGCTGTTTAAATTTCGACCAATAGGATTGCATAAAAATCTAGAGATGCAATTATATTGGTTGAAATTTGCACAGCATCGCCCCGCTCCGCTTCAGTGCCGTGTTTCTGTACGTAGCTAGTGTTTATATATAATAACATCCTAGAGGTCCAAACGGGGTGTGTGGAGGTGATCACGTGTCGTCATCATCGCGTCTCGGTTCCGGCTTCCTCGCGGCGACTATCGTCAGGTCGGGCCGCGTGCGCATCAGCTGCGAGGGGGACGTGGGGGCGGTTGGGGCGCTGGGGGGCGGAGGCGCGACCGTCTCCCCGGCACTGGTGCCCCCGCCCCCGCCGCGTAGCGTGTCTATACTCGCGACGCGGATCGACGGCCACTTGCCACCTGAACAGACATTCATTACTATACAATCAGCTTTAACACATTTTGGAAAAAAAAGAAGGAAATAATATACAGAATTCTCTGTTAACCCTTTCAGATTCTTACAAATTAAAAAGTGTACACGTTATTTATAAATAAATATGGGGACAAATTTTCACACGCGGTCGTTTAATACCTGATATACATACATATATAGATATTTGTCACCCAGAAGCACAGTTGACAATGTTGCTCACTGCACAAAAGTCGGTTATGTGTGCGGATCGAACCCGCGACCTCTCGGCTCAACAGTGGGGCTTACTAGCACTGGGCAACGAGGCCTCAATAAATCATTCATTGATCAATCGATGAATCATTTGTAGGTATAGTTTCATGTTACTTTGCTACTTCTGTCTAGAACAGAAATCGCTGGGTAGTAGAGTGGATCATTATGTGAATGATAGTGATGTCTGGAAGTGACTCCCTCTCTCTATACATTCACAAAAATATTATTATTATTTATATTAACACTTTTGTATAGTTGGAAAACAAAGATAAACTCGATCAAGTTTCTTGCCCGGTCTTCTCAATGACTGGGATGTTTTCCGAACCGGCAGTAGTGTTTATAAGTGCCTTCTTACGGCCAAATTTGAATAAAGACTTTTTGATTTTGGATTATTTTTTCAGTAAATAGTGGACAATGTGTTTAAAAATTAAAGCTAATTTTATTTAATCATACTCGTTTATTATAAAAAGCCTACAAAAATACAAATGTAAAAAAATAAACTGTCTATTTATATAATTGTTTCCCTTGCGGAAAATTGAGATATTTTGTCTGGCAGTTCACGCGATCGGAAAACGGGAAACGCCGTCGTACAAAATTTAAATACACAGTTGAGTTTGAAATCTTGCGACTTAAAAATTTTTTAAAAACGTTTTAAAGTCTAAAAAAATATCGACGGCGAATCAAGATGACGTCTAACACCGCAAATACGATGGAAATATGAATACCAACTACTACATTATTAAAGCAAGGTGTACAGACGGAAAAACTTACTTGGCGTGGTTGTGGTCGCGGCCGGCGCTACTGTCGTCACCGGCGGTGATGCGAACGACTTCCCGTCGTGCATCGTGATCACCGTCGCCGGTATGGGGTCTTCATCAATCAGTCTACCGATCACCAGCTTTCTCGACGCCTGTATACCATTATTATTAAAAATTGAAACAAAAAACCTGACTGCAACACAAAAACACTTCATTTTTTTATAATTTTCCTTTTTATTTTATTCCCAGGGGTCGTACTTAAATATTATGTAGTCTATGTCACACCCACAATTAAGACGAATCTAACGACACCTCGTATGCTAAAATCCACCAAGCCGTTTAGGCTACAGAGCGTACCAAAGAATAGACAAACATACATGAATACGCTCGAAGAACAAAACCCTTCTTTTTCGCAGTCGGGGAAAAAATGGTCAGTATTTACCGTGACCTAAGGACGCTTGCACCATAGCAAGCAACACTAACCAGTCCAATTGTCCCAAGCAGAGAGAAAATTTCAATGAATTTTCTATGTGCCTTATACCTCTCTTAAAATAACTTGCAAGTTTTTTATTTTATTTTGGCGCTTGGCCCACTGCCTCATCTGATTTTAAGTGACCAAAATGGTAGCACGTTAAGCCTAGTTGGCTCTAAGGTCCTCCTGCCCAAATTTAGGCCTTAGGTTCATTGTAGGGATTCTAACTCATGTCGATTGACGCGGATTCCGTACACGGTACAATCTGCGAGTTGACTTCATGTTCAAAAATTCAAGTAAATAATTGTGTAATAATAATCTATGGATAAAAAGCCTAAAATAATATAAATCTGAAATAGTAATTGTTTATTTATTTAATTTTCCCTTTGGAAAATTAATATTTCTTGTCTGTGAGTCACGCGATTTGAAACGCCGATTAGAAAACGTGACGTTACAACGAGCGTTTTTGTGGCGTATTTTTTTATTTAAATTAAAAAATATTTTTAAATCACTTTATAAGGTATATTATATATTAAGTGAGCAATTCTTGTATATGTGTGGTTTGTCGGAAACGGCTCCAACGATTTCGATGAAGCTTTGCTTTTATATAATGTTTTAACTGCCTCGTTAGCCTAGTGGTCGTGAGCGCGACTACTATGATCGAGGTCCTGGGTTCGATTACCAGGTCGAGCAAAGTGTTATTGGGTTTTTCTATGAAATTCTCAGTAACAGCTCGGAGTTTGGCTTCGTGCCCAATTAATGGCAATAGGCTCGACCCTATTACATGGGACCTATAAAAAAACATACACGGCGAACTACAGGCGTGATGGTATTATGTTATGTTATGTTTACATTCCAAGTTTACCTTGATTTTTTTTTTGTTTCAGTTTTCTTTTTTTGTTTATAAGTCGCCCAAATATTGATATATTAATGAAAAAAAAAAAAATATTCACAGGTATTATTTTCAACGTATAAAGTGTCTAAAACAATTTTCCAAAAGTTGTCAACTCTTGGATTGAGTCATCTATACCATAAATTGAACTTGTACCTTATCTCCGCTGGTTGATGAGGGTTTCTTGGCCAGTTTCCCTTGCACGTCCGCACTGTACGTACGAGGTCGTACCTTCAGCGATGGGTCCACTTCTATCGGTATCGGCTCGAAATCTGAAGACAATATTGAATTGTAAAAAAAAACATCCTCAATATTATAAATAATGTGATGGCAAATACGGTTAAGCTGGCTTGAATGAAATTTAACACATAGATAGCTAGAAACCCGGATAAAGACAGGATATTTTTTATCCCGGTAAAGACCCAGTTCTGTAGTCCACGCGGACGAAGTCGCGGGTAGAAGCTACTTCATAATATTCAGACTTTTGCGCTCATTTATGAGGCAGTAAAGCAGAGTACCAAATCTCAAAACACTTACTTTTAGTTAATACAATAAATAATTTTAAATGCATAATTTACTGGCGAAAGGTACGGGCTACAGAGATAAACATATTGTTACGATAAGAGTAAAAAAGAAAATAAACGAACAGACAGACAGACACCGACAGAGAGACTCCGACTCATAATTCTATTCACATTTCCAATTCCACTCAAAGCCTAGGAGTCACGAGCCCAAAATATAAATAATCGCTGGGAACATTGTACTATGTATTTGGGGGGTTACCTTTGGTCCCAGGTCCGAAGTCTGCGACGTGGGCCGCGAGGTTCGCCATCGTGACACCTAGCGCCCTTGCCGCTGCGTCCAAGGTCATTTCACCACGCTGCAGCCGATCCAGCACGTCGGACGGGCACTTCGCCTGCCAGAACTCCTTCAGCGCCCTGCCATAAAACGTTTATCTATCAATTCCATTAATCCAACTTATATTATTGTTAATGTGATCGTTTGTACGTTTGTTATTCGGTCACGTAAAACCTGTTGTTCGGACTCATAAATTGTTTGGGGGTATGCTGAATTATTTTGTTTTCGAATTACCCTACATCAAAAATCAGAGATGACAGGTCACTGGCGCATGGGACTCGCTCGGCGGCTAACGTCTAACGACGCAGTTTTTAAAGTCTCGGCAGTAACGGTTTTAAACACCATGAAATCAACGGTTCTGTATTATTTTTCCCACATACAGCATTTCTTAAGCGTTCGGGTTTCCTAACGATGTTTTCTTTCCCCGTCAGCCGATAATGTCATCAATTTAAATGAGTAAATGTACGGGAATTCCGAATTTTGTTTATACGTGCCGGGTCTCAAACCTGCGGACATTGAATCCGCGAGTTAACTGTGTGTTTAAAAATTAAAGTAACTTATTGCGTAATATTGGTATATAAATAAAAACCCTAAAACAATACAAATCTGCAAAAGTAATTATTTAATTTTCTCTTTGGAAAATAAATATTTTTACTTTGAATCGATAATTAGAAAACGTGACGTCATCATTATAAATATATAAAATGAATGACCACGTCACTAGACCATAATGCCGCGTTTTTGGTAGCGTATTTATTATTTAAATTAAATAATATTTTTAAATCACTTTTAGGGTGTAATAATTGTATTTTTTTATTCATATGTATTATTTTAAAACGCTACCAATATTACACAATATAAATCCCAATAACATGAGTTTATAAGTTAAATTAAAACAAAACATAACATGATAAATGAAGATCCGCCAGAAAATCCTTTTTGGTATATAGATATCAGTATTACTTAACATCAAGTGGAAATGGAAAAACAAAGAACTATCGCAATCAACTAATATATTATGCAGTTACCTATTGGCGAGCCGGGACGCCGACGGCGGCCGTTGATGCCTATGGGTGTCAGAGCGGTCACCGTCGATCTTAGACTGTACCGTGCTTGCCATCAAGTGCAGCGCGGACATGTTGCTGTAGTTATATATGAAAAGAGACAAACAGAGAAGTCGTCAAGTAAGAGTCGGGTTGACCTTGATTAATTTAAAGAGGCCAGGCATGCATTGGGGTGACCTTGATGAATTTAGAGATGTCGTCAGGCATGGGTCGGGTGACCTTGATTAATTTAAGGAAGTCGTCAGGCATGGGTCGGGATGACCTTGATTAATTTAAAGAAGTCGTCGGGCAACGATCGGGTTGACTTCGATTATATTTAAAACACACTAGCGAATATTTCACACGTTCACACACATTTTGAACAGAAAGGCTATTAAGGCGCTGTCAAAGCGAAAATAAAATTAATATTCACTTCACGCTTGCGTAAGGTCGCCGAGTGAAATATGAACGTACTTTTTAATCGGAAATATGAACTTCAAAAATTTAATAAACAAATAATCTCATATTTAGAATCCGTCAGCCTCTACAGTTTATGATTTGAAATTTTATAGCACAATTTTCATATCAATTTGAATTATAAATGAGCAGAAAAACTCGTATAAAATTAAAAAAGAGGCATGTTTGCGATTTTTTTTATATGCAGTAAAGTATTTCTAATTATGTTTTTCATTCCGTCAAGCCCTGCTTAAATAGGTCAAAAATGACATATTTTTTTCAGAGCTTCAGCTGCCAAGGTTATAGAGATAGACTAATTTGAAAATGTTGATTCCTGGTATGACAGCACTATAACAGATGACATTTCCAATAATCTTATAACATACAAATCAATAAGGGGAAACTTAAATTTTATAATGGTGTCTGGTGATAATTTAGATAAAATATGTATATATTATGTTCTTGTATGTATTTATGTATATTATTATTTATTATTTTTAATTTTATTACTTTTCTAGTTTTATATTTTTGTGTTTGCTCGTGTTTCCTTTATTTTTAAATTTTAATTCTCTATTGCACTACCGACTTTAATAATTTTTCCACATTATAGAGAATATGCTTTATAGCATTAAGTTCGCCAGTGTACAAACTAAAACTAAAATAAAGTATTCATTCATTCATTCAAGAATTAAGGGATTTATGGCGTTTCTATAAAATAAAAAAAAGCACCTTTCAGAAATAATAAACACATCCATGTCAAATTACAAGAGACACCATGTAACTGGATAAACGTTAGTTGATCGCGAAATGAGGTTTTCCCATTTCAACTATGTGTATGGTGGTCGTACCCAGTCAAGCAGCGAGTTCCAAGGGCAGGCGAGATTTCGGAAAATGATGCTAAGTATTTTGCTAGTGACTACAGAAACGATACGTGTCGCTCACTATACAAATATTTATCGCCAAATCCTTTTAATATATTGGTAAGGAAGGGGTGAGAGACGCGATCTTACAGAGGTAACAAACCTGTTTTTTATTACCAAATTTTGTTATAGATCTGTATTATAAAAATCACTGTGTGTATTACTGGATCTAACTCAAAAACGGCTAAACCGATTTTTATGTAATTATGTACACGGGACGTTTATGGTATTCCTCAATAAACAATAATAGTTTTACAACATAAAAAACAAAAATACAAAAGTTTAATTTACCCGCTTACGATTTTGACGACATTTTGAACTCGAGAAATGTGTATAAAAATAAAATTAAGAAATTATAATAATTACTTCGTAATAAAATGCGTAATGCGTTATGCGCTTCCTTTTCATATAAGAAATTTAAAGTTTATATAAGAGTTTTTGTTAAAAAGGCTCAAAAGTTATCATCCGAACTTTCTCCTACCATTGGAACAGACTATAGCTTTCTCGTCCATGGGCGTAGCCAGGTACAGGCACAAGGGAAAGCTAACCCCATCCCCTTATTAAAAAGTTAGTTAGCACGTGGTAACCGTGCGGATGTAGAACGATCTACCAGTCAAAGTTTTCGTTCCTTCCTGTAATGTTATTGGGTCCTTCAAACGAGGCGTCAAGAAGCATTAAGCAGGCGGGCATGACGGTGACGACTGCTCATGAATTCTGAGTCACCGACGGTCACCGTTGTTCTGGGACTGTACCGTACTTACCATCAAATGCACTAGAGTCATACTACCAAGTTTATAATAACATAAACATTAGTTTCCCCATGCCTGCCTCTCCCTTTGTTCAAAATCTTGGTTACGATTATGTCCACTGCTAGACATATAGGCCTCCCACAAGGATCACCATTGGACCCAATCTTCGGTCCTTCGCATCCATTCGAATCCAACCGCACTGCCCAGGCCGTTGCACCATCATAGGTTTATCTAAACGCGGTCTTCCCTCCAGAACTAGTCTTCCCCATCGGTTATTAGTTCTTCGGCATATGTGACCAACCCACTGCCACTTCAGCGAACGAATCCTTTGAGCTATGTCGGTAATCCTACATCTCTGTCTGATTCTATCTTTAAAAAAAAACTCCGAGCATAACTTTTCTATAGCACGCTAAGCCTCTTTAAATTTGCGAACCAGCCCAACCATAATATTCCTCCATAAACCATAAATTATTATCGTAAACCAATATCGATCGAGTAGTAGAAGTCGATTGGTTTATACCGACAGAATATTGATTCGATGACCGCAGGTTCGAGCTACGGCATGTACCAACGAATTATTCGGTATTCGCGTACATTTATTAATTGTTGTTGCTTGGAAAGATATAGAGCTGTTGTTTTCTCGGCGTTTGCAATCGCGAATACGTTATGGGGATTAAGCACATGCCTTACCTAGGGAAGAGGCCAATTTGCCCTGAAATGGGACATATACAGGCTGGTCTTATTATTATCATATTACTCCAACGCAACTCAAACTTAATCGATATTACTCCAACACGACTCAAGCTTAGACAGAGACGGAGATAGTGATACAAGAACGAGTAGGAAAGAGATACACACCTATAAGGCCTATTAATGCATCCATATACATCTCTATACCGGCCGTACAGAGTACCGTAGCTGACGCCGAGGATCTCTGCGGCCTGCTTCATCTCCAACTCTTTGACTCTAACAGCCTCCATTACCTACAAAGAGAGATTATCTATATAGAAGATAATGATGGCTTAGTGGTAGCGTGTACGGACATCGTGTCGACCAGCGGTAATTTAAATCCCTGCAAGTCTGACCTGCCGGAGAAAAACGCTGTGGTCATGGTCGTAGGGAATTTTATTAATTTCCGCCTGTCTAACTACCATCCTCAGGTTGAAAATCTGTCGCCAAGCGCCTATCCGTGAGTTCAGGCAGCTGCACTCGAGACCCAGTCCTCTCTAGGCTCAGCGTGTCTCTATCTTGAGCCATACCGTTACGAGATTCTGGCTAAAAGCAAAATCTACACTTAAAGTATTGAAAAAAAAAAACAACAATAAGTTTTTTTATAATCAGAATTATTAAAACACAAAAATATGACTCAACATGAAACGCTTGGCAGACGTGCAATATCCAGATTAATTCTTATTTATAATAAACTAGTTATGTCCGCGGCTCCGGTCGCATGGATTAATAAATGTTGGTATTGCGATGACCCCGCTTCAACCCTCAGAGGGCGCTTGCCGGTTATCTATAGCAATATTATAAAGAGGAAATATTTGTTTTTTAGTTTGTAATAGATAAACTCAAAAACGACTGGACCGATTCTAACAATTCTTTCACCAATATAAAGCTAAAGTATCAGCGAGTAACACACCGCTATATTATAATTTGAAAAATAAATTATTTCTCATAATAATGTCGATAGTTTTACATAAATATAAAAAAATTGCCTACACGGGTGCGGTGACGATGTTTGACAATGTGTTTTCTTTTCTGCGCAGAACTCATCAATTTCTAAAATAAAAGTAGCCTCAGTTACTCCTTAAAACATCAGCTATCTGCCAGTGAAAGGCCCGTCAAAGTCGGTCCAACCGTTTAGGAGATTACCCAGCACAATCAGATAGAAGAAAAAATTGTATTTCGTTATAAGTATCATATATCATATGTCATATATCATATGCATTTAGTAATGAAAACTGTTATTATGACGTTCCAAAAAGTTAAGCTAATTGTATAGATAAATAGAAAAAGGTCCAAACTCACTCGTTTGACGTAATTCTCCTCCCAGAACTGAGGCCGCCTGCCGTGCTGTAGGTAGTCGCTCAGCTTTACCACGTCGCTGAACCGAGGGTCAGTAGGACCTGACTTCGTTCCTATAATAACATTTTTTTTAAAGGTATAATCATAACAAAAAAGAAAACCTACTTCAATGATTTTGAGGAATTCTCTGGAGTATCTTGGAAGTTGAAGGTCCAATACCAATGAAATTAAAATATAACCACCCTTGATCATCCAAATCGGTTCATAAATAAACAGGTTATAGCTGAACATAAAAAAACAGTTGTATTAAAAAATGAAACTTGCCTTTGGTGGGATGTTGGCCCGCTTGTCCATGCGAGGATGGCTCAAGCTTTACGTCCATCGACGCAGCCGCCGATGATGAAGAAGACGCCGCAGTGGATCGGCACGCGGGTCCTGCACCGCTATCGTTTGACTCTTCATCTATAATTTTTTTTTTAAATGTGAAAAATCTAATGGCGCGTTTGGACGGAAGTAAAATAGTTCTGATGGGACGTCGCTACGTTCCATTCGTCCAGCGTCGCGTTCGGTCGGCTCTTTCCGACTCAGTACTCCCCTTTTAAGCCGGGGCTCGACCGCGAAATGAACAACCGGAGATGAGCTGGTCGAGTTATTTGGAAGAGAGGAATAGTTTAAATGACAAAAATGAGTTAAGCTCGATCAAAAAATAGTGTTCAGCGATGTTAGCATCGTGTCAAATTAGATACAGAACGGACTTGTACAAAACCTATGAAGAATCGAGCTCTGAAAATATTTTATTGGCTTGGTATTATTTAAGAAAACATCGAAATCCACCAATATAATAGTTAAATAATCTCGTGGGGGGGAGCGGCTTTACCTCGTTCGATCTATTTTTGCTCTTTCAGCCCGCTCCGCTAAACTCTTTCGCGGTTGAGCCCCAGCTTTAATACTTCTGTCTCTACTACACATCCTTACTAATTTACGTTTATGTCAGTGCATCAGCATGATTTCTTATGTTAAACTTATAGGTTATTCGTAAATATCAGTAATTAAAAATTATAACATAAATTATAAATAACATTGATTTACATTTTATAAATAGTTATCTAATATTTTTTTATTTTTCGTTTTCTTTTTAATTCATATTTCAATATAAAAATATGATTAATTTAATAGATGTGAAATGTTCCATGACGATTCACGTTTTGTTTAATAGTACTTTTACATACCTGCGCTATTATCTCCGTCTACTCTTAATTTAGTATGGAGGAAGGATCCTATGTCGGTTGGCGCGTCAGCCCACTCGTCCTCAGACCCCTCTCTGGAAGACTCTGTGGCCTCCGCCTCACCCATGCCCCAGCCGACGACCCGCTCAGCTGTTATATCCTTAAATGGAATAAAAAATAACAATTGATAGATGATTATATGCCGCCATCTAGCGGGTAAAATGTTAATAATTGTTTTTCATGGAGAATTTTAAACGTTTGGACTTTGTATTGAAAATTCATTGTAATGAGTCCCTAAATAATATATTTTTCTTATAAAACATGCCACATTGTAGGGTTCTGAAGTTAACGAGGAACCCTTATAGTTACTCCATGTCCGTCTGTGAGTCAGAAATTCTTAGTACTAGAAAGCAGTAATATTATATAATTATACATATTAAATCACGCTAACCTAATGGCAATATAAAATCTAAAAAGTTTTTCTAACTATACACAGATACTTCAACTTTATTTATTTGTATGTACTTACCAAATTTCCATGTTGCCACTCCTGATCTTGCTCTCTGTGTACAAAACAAATCTATAGGTATAATAATATAGTGTAGAAAATTATTATATTAATCACCATAGATCGGAATAGGCAGATTAAATTTGCCTAAACTCAGAAGAACAGAGAAAACTCAACGATTTCCCAAAAAAAAGTATTGTTTTCTGTATTCATGTATGTATTTTAGTTTCTTTATATACATGTATATAGTTCAACTTTCGGAAAGTTATCATGAAATAAACGATCAACGATAGATAAAAAATCATATTACCTAAATTACAAAGCGTAAAAAAATATCAAATTTATATGTGGTTTATATTTTTGTGATCTATTTCGAATAACATTATATTTAATATAATTAAGTCATGTCAAGAAACAAAGGACAATTCTCTCGAAAAAAAAAATTTTTTTCGTAAGGAAGTCGCCAAATTTCGTTTCTTTTCTTCTAAGTTTAGGCAAATATAGTCATTCTATTCTGATCTCTGATAATTATATAGTAATATAAAGCTGATTTTAAACCTATACGGTTTGATAGCGCTAATCCCGGAAACTAGCAATCTGATTTAGAAAATCATTTTTATGCTAGATAGCCCGGATTATTAAGGAAGATTTATTAAGAAACGGACCAATAATTTTACGAAGGTGAAAGTGCCGGATACATCTAAATTAACAGCTGTTATATAAGCTACTAATAAAACTGTTTTCTTTTCACTTCACAAATACACCGTTAATTTTTTTTTTATATCATGTTAAAAATAATATTATAGTTTAGTTTTATAGTTGTAAGTTAGTCTAATATCGATCTCTATCTGAACCGGTCAACGAAATCTTAAACCTACTATTATTATTATTATTATTTACAGTTATGTCACTCCCTGAAGTTAACTAGCTTTATATTAGTATTGATTATTTATTTTATTAAATATAACAATAAAACTGCTTACATTTTCAGTGAAGTATGATGCATTTCGTCGTCCGTCTGTTCGGTACCGCTTACGGCCCTCTGCCTCTTGGGACTTGGACTGTCTCTAAAATAAAAATATATACAATAAAAAATATCCGTAATGGGACTGATAGTACGTTACGCTCGAATCCATAGACGATGGTCATTCTGATATCTAAGCCGGCAAAACCCACGGGAAAACCAACTGTATAACTCAATAAATAAATAAATATGAGGACACAATTTCACACACGGCCATTTAATTCCAAACTAAGCAAAGCTTGTATTAGGGTAACTAAACAGCTGATATATATATATATATATATATATATATATATATTTAAATTTTTTTTAGATCTGACTGCACTTTTAGCCTTAGGGGTCCTGAACCCGCGGCGGCTTTTACAGATTCACCGGACTTGGTCTAACACCTAGACACACAACTGACAATTATGCTCATCACATAATTGTCACAAAAGTCAGTCATGGGCGGGGATCGAACCCGCGACCTCTTCAGTTCAATAATATGGTTTACTACCACTCAACAAACGTAGTTAATACTAAAAAAAAATTACCACGTGCGTGATTAATCGGTTCGAGACAGCAAGCTAAAGAAGCGTTCACATAGCAGCAAGATGCCAGACTGCAACTCTAGATCAACAGATAACCAAGAGATGTTTTTGAAAAAATAATCTATTAACTTATTAACTCCAGACTGTTTCTTGTACGGAATCCCATCCCATCGTCAAAGATGACAGTTGAAAAAAAAGATCATCGCCTGTTCCGAAACTTTCGTATTTTTATAACTTGAGGAGCTAAAAAAAATGTCCATCGCGGAAATATTATTGTTTTTACAAAAATCCCCAAATTATGTATTTTTATATTAATAATCTCCTAATTTTAATTTTTAATAGAGTAACATATTTTTTGCGTTGGTGCAACTACTATAATAAGTAGGAATAGTATTATTACACCCAGTAAAGCAAGCCATGTAAACGCATCTTTACAATTTTGCCAATAGTATAGGCCCACGACCTTGGAAACCCAATCTTCGGTCCCTTTCATTTATTCGAAATCCAAAAAGGGCACTTACCTTGCCCTAATAGTCAAACGCGTCCTTCCCTTGAACATCCCCCAAATTGGTTTATTTAGTTTCTAGTGCCAATTTCCCCTTTACGGAACTTTCCTTTTTTATGGTAATTTATTCCGGCGCTCCTTTAAAAAAAAAACCCAGCAATTTTTTACGTTGAATTTCTTTAAATTTAAAAACACCATTTTCCTTAAACCCAAAAATTACGGTTTAAACAATTTCACCGAGTGGGAGATTCTTTTTAAAACCACAATGATTAAAAGAACCCATTTAAAAATGACATTTAGCAATTTATTTGATTCCGGAACTTTATTAATTTTTTTGAAATATCCCTTTTTGGCGTTTAATGCAATCGTATGAAATTAACCAAGCCTTTACCTAGGGAAGGGCCAAAGTGAAATGGGAACCTAAAACTGGCTTTTATTAAATTACCCAACCCAACTCCAAAAACAAAACCGTTATTTACTTCCCCGAAAGTTTAGCCGACAAAAAGAAACAAAGTAAAAAGGTAAATATAAAATTAAAACATCCAAATTAAACCTATTCGGCGACAATTTAACCGTCTCCCGAGGGTCTTACCCACTCTTTAACTCAACCGGCCTTCCTTAAACCTCAGGATTTTCTAAAGACTTAAGAAGCTGGTTAAGATTCTGGAGGGGTTAATTTTAAATCCCTAAGTCTATCCAAACGTTTATGGGTTTGGGTTTTATAATTCCGGGCCTTTTCTAATAAAACTTGGTTTTGGAAAATTTCCCAAGGGCCCATCCGTTAGTTCGGAAATCATCAGAAAGCTTTATTCACTGTAATTTGGCCTTAAGTTAATTTGCTGGATAAAATGCACACTAACTGTTTTAAAAAAAACAAAATGGGGTTTTTTTTTAAATTATTACCAATTATTACATGAAACCTTGGCCTTTATATCTTTAATTCTTTTTATTAATAGGAAGGGTTCCCTGGATTAATTTTTTTCATTAACCCTTTTCACCCCCCGTGCGTTTCCGTTTCCTTCTTAAGGGGTTAAAGATGATGTTTGTTAGGGATGCCTTAAAACGGACTTGGGACCGGTTCTTAAAATTCTTTCACCTTAAAGGTAAAGTCGCCGTCCAAGTATTTGAATGAAAATATCCTATTAAAGTAATTTTATAAAATAAAATTGTTTTGGTTTGTTTGACGTGATTTGGAACAAGTGTTTTTTTCTTCGCAAACTATAATTTCTAAAATAAAAGTAGCCTCAGTTACTCCTTAAAACATCAGCTATCTGCCAGTGAAAGGCCCGTCAAAGTCGGTCCAACCGTTTAGGAGATTACCCAGCACAATCAGATAGAAGAAAAAATTGTATTTCGTTATAAGTATCATATATCATATGTCATATATCATATGCATTTAGTAATGAAAACTGTTATTATGACGTTCCAAAAAGTTAAGCTAATTATATAGATAAATAGAAAAAACTCCAAACTCACTCGTTTGACGTAATTCTCCTCCCAGAACTGAGGCCGCCTGCCGTGCTGTAGGTAGTCGCTCAGCTTTACCACGTCGCTGAACCGAGGGTCAGTCGGACCTGACTTCGTTCCTATAATAACATTTTTTTTTTTGAAGGTATAATCATAACAAAAAAGAAAACCCACTTCAATGATTTTGAGGAATTCTCTGGAGTATCATGGAAGTTGAAGGTCCAATACCAATGAAATTAAAATATAACCACCCTTGATCATCCAAATCGGTTCATAAATAAACAGGTTATAGCTGAACATAAAAAAACAGTTGTATTAAAAAATGAAACTTGCCTTTGGTGGGATGTTGGCCCGCTTGTCCATGCGAGGATGGCTCAAGCTTTACGTCCATCGACGCAGCCGCCGATGATGAAGAAGACGCCGCAGTGGATCGGCACGCGGGTCCTGCACCGCTATCGTTTGACTCTTCATCTATAATTTTTTTTTTAAATGTGAAAAATCTAATGGCGCGTTTGGACGGAAGTAAAATAGTTCTGATGGGACGTCGCTACGTTCCATTCGTCCAGCGTCGCGTTCGGTCGGCTCTTTCCGACTCAGTACTCCCCTTTTAAGCCGGGGCTCGACCG
The DNA here is from genome assembly GCA_033032175.1 of Saturnia japonica. Classification (NCBI taxonomy): domain Eukaryota; kingdom Metazoa; phylum Arthropoda; class Insecta; order Lepidoptera; family Saturniidae; genus Saturnia; species Saturnia japonica. The sequence continues at coordinate 5,261,932 of CM065329.1, forward strand.
CGAAATGAACAACCGGAGATGAGCTGGTCGAGTTATTTGGAAGAGAGGAATAGTTTAAATGACAAAAATGAGTTAAGCTCGATCAAAAAATAGTGTTCAGCGATGTTAGCATCGTGTCAAATTAGATACAGAACGGACTTGTACAAAACCTATGAAGAATCGAGCTCTGAAAATATTTTATTGGCTTGGTATTATTTAAGAAAACATCGAAATCCACCAATATAATAGTTAAATAATCTCGTGGGGGGGAGCGGCTTTACCTCGTTCGATCTATTTTTGCTCTTTCAGCCCGCTCCGCTAAACTCTTTCGCGGTTGAGCCCCAGCTTTAATACTTCTGTCTCTACTACACATCCTTACTAATTTACGTTTATGTCAGTGCATCAGCATGATTTCTTATGTTAAACTTATAGGTTATTCGTAAATATCAGTAATTAAAAATTATAACATAAATTATAAATAACATTGATTTACATTTTATAAATAGTTATCTAATATTTTTTTATTTTTCGTTTTCTTTTTAATTCATATTTCAATATAAAAATATGATTAATTTAATAGATGTGAAATGTTCCATGACGATTCACGTTTTGTTTAATAGTACTTTTACATACCTGCGCTATTATCTCCGTCTACTCTTAATTTAGTATGGAGGAAGGATCCTATGTCGGTTGGCGCGTCAGCCCACTCGTCCTCAGACCCCTCTCTGGAAGACTCTGTGGCCTCCGCCTCACCCATGCCCCAGCCGACGACCCGCTCAGCTGTTATATCCTTAAATGGAATAAAAAATAACAATTGATAGATGATTATATGCCACCATCTAGCGGGTAAAATGTTAATAATTGTTTTTCATGGAGAATTTTAAACGTTTGGACTTTGTATTGAAAATTCATTGTAATGAGTCCCTAAATAATATATTTTTCTTATAAAACATGCCACATTGTAGGGTTCTGAAGTTAACGAGGAACCCTTATAGTTACTCCATGTCCGTCTGTGAGTCAGAAATTCTTAGTACTAGAAAGCAGTAATTTTATATAATTATACATATTAAATCACGCTAACCTAATGGCAATATAAAATCTAAAAAGTTTTTCTAACTATACACAGATACTTCAACTTTATTTATTTGTATGTACTTACCAAATTTCCATGTTGCCACTCCTGATCTTGCTCTCTGTGTACAAAACAAATCTATAGGTATAATAATATAGTGTAGAAAATTATTATATTAATCACCATAGATCGGAATAGGCAGATTAAATTTGCCTAAACTCAGAAGAACAGAGAAAACTCAACGATTTCCCAAAAAAAAGTATTGTTTTCTGTATTCATGTATGTATTTTAGTTTCTTTATATACATGTATATAGTTCAACTTTCGGAAAGTTATCATGAAATAAACGATCAACGATAGATAAAAAATCATATTACCTAAATTACAAAGCGTAAAAAAATATCAAATTTATATGTGGTTTATATTTTTGTGATCTATTTCGAATAACATTATATTTAATATAATTAAGTCATGTCAAGAAACAAAGGACAATTCTCTCGAAAAAAAAAATTTTTTTCGTAAGGAAGTCGCCAAATTTCGTTTCTTTTCTTCTAAGTTTAGGCAAATATAGTCATTCTATTCTGATCTCTGATAATTATATAGTAATATAAAGCTGATTTTAAACCTATACGGTTTGATAGCGCTAATCCCGGAAACTAGCAATCTGATTTAGAAAATCATTTTTATGCTAGATAGCCCGGATTATTAAGGAAGATTTATTAAGAAACGGACCAATAATTTTACGAAGGTGAAAGTGCCGGATACATCTAAATTAACAGCTGTTATATAAGCTACTAATAAAACTGTTTTCTTTTCACTTCACAAATACACCGTTAATTTTTTTTTTATATCATGTTAAAAATAATATTATAGTTTAGTTTTATAGTTGTAAGTTAGTCTAATATCGATCTCTATCTGAACCGGTCAACGAAATCTTAAACCTACTATTATTATTATTATTATTTACAGTTATGTCACTCCCTGAAGTTAACTAGCTTTATATTAGTATTGATTATTTATTTTATTAAATATAACAATAAAACTGCTTACATTTTCAGTGAAGTATGATGCATTTCGTCGTCCGTCTGTTCGGTACCGCTGACGGCCCTCTGCCTCTTGGGACTTGGACTGTCTCTAAAATAAAAATATATACAATAAAAAATATCCGTAATGGGACTGATAGTACGTTACGCTCGAATCCATAGACGATGGTCATTCTGATATCTAAGCCGGCAAAACCCACGGGAAAACCAACTGTATAACTCAATAAATAAATAAATATGAGGACACAATTTCACACACGGCCATTTAATTCCAAACTAAGCAAAGCTTGTATTAGGGTAACTAAACAGCTGATATATATATATATATATATATATATATATAGATATTTAACAGTTTTTTTTAGATCTGACTGCACTTTTAGCCTTAGGGGTCCTGAACCCGCGGCGGCTTTTACAGATTCACCGGACTTGGTCTAACACCTAGACACACAACTGACAATTATGCTCATCACATAATTGTCACAAAAGTCAGTCATGGGCGGGGATCGAACCCGCGACCTCTTCAGTTCAATAATATGGTTTACTACCACTCAACAAACGTAGTTAATACTAAAAAAAAATTACCACGTGCGTGATTAATCGGTTCGAGACAGCAAGCTAAAGAAGCGTTCACATAGCAGCAAGATGCCAGACTGCAACTCTAGATCAACAGATAACCAAGAGATGTTTTTGAAAAAATAATCTATTAACTTATTAACTCCAGACTGTTTCTTGTACGGAATCCCATCCCATCGTCAAAGATGACAGTTGAAAAAAAAGATCATCGCCTGTTCCGAAACTTTCGTATTTTTATAACTTGAGGAGCTAAAAAAAATGTCCATCGCGGAAATATTATTGTTTTTACAAAAATCCCCAAATTATGTATTTTTATATTAATAATCTCCTAATTTTAATTTTTAATAGAGTAACATATTTTTTGCGTTGGTGCAACTACTATAATAAGTAGGAATAGTATTATTACACCCAGTAAAGCAAGCCATGTAAACGCATCTTTACAATTTTGCCAATAGTATACGCCCACTGACCTCGAAATGCAGTCGTCTGTCCCTTTCATTTGTATACGAAAGTGCAAAAGAGAGAACACTATATTAACTCTGTTCGCTGAATAGATCGCCACGCGAACGTCCATCCCGTGTGATACGATCGGACTCGAAATTGTTTATTTAGTATTACTCACGTGTCTGAATGTTCCCGCTTTACTGGACTTGTCTTTTCTTTCATAGGTAATTTGATGAGCGGCGGCGGACCTCCTGAAAAGGCCAACAAAACCACAGCAAGTTGTAGGTACGTTTGAATTAGATTCTGTCGCATTTAAAATTATCTGACTATTGTTAGCCTTAAAGGCCCAGGAGCCATTACAGGTTTTGACAGTTTCACCGAGCTCGGGAGATTCTGTCATCTTAAAATCACAAGTGATAAAAAAGAACACCATTTAAAAAAATATACTTATTTATTTTTGCTATTTATTTGATTCCGAGACGTCGTACTTAAATATTATATAGCATATGTCATTCCCACAATTAAGACGAATCTAATGACACCTCGTATGCTAAAATTCACCAAGACGTTTAGGCTACAGAGCGTGTCAAAGAAATAGACATGCATACGCTCGAAAATCATAGCTTTCATTAGGAATGACGCACGACCTTCACTCCAGTAAAACAAAACGAGCGTTCACTTCTACTTCTGCTCGAAAGTTTAGCCGCACCATAAAACGAAACAATTAGTATAAAAGGTAAAGGGTATAATAATAGAAACATGCAAATGTAGGGAACGCTATTCGAGCGCATCATTTCTAACGTCTCCCTGATAAAGGGTCACAAACACGACATCTATAACGTCACCGGCGCTTCGTGAGAGACGTGGCGTGAACGCTTTGCAGTTTTCTGCAAAGTCCACCTTAACAGACAGCCTGAGTTAAGATTCTGAGAGGGAGTTATTTTGGAGGGATCTCTAACTGTCTATACATTATTTACGTTTTTTATTCAGAAATTTGTGTTGTTATAATACAGGTGGCATTTTGCATAATAAAACTTGGTTATTGTGCTAGAAGATTCTACTAACAAGGGAGCCACATCTTGTTAGAATTCTGAAATCATCATGAGAGAGGATACTATATTCACTCGATAATGGTTGGCTGTAATGATTAATTTGCTGGATTAAAATGACAGCAGCGATAGACCTGTTTTTTTTTTTAAATGTTACTAGCATGGGGCGTAGTGTTGTTCCTAAATGATTCATCGACATGTATTGACATGACTCCTTGATTTCTTTATACTCTTTAATACTTTCTAGTTGCCAAGTCAGGAAGAAGAAGTAAAATACCCTGAGACTGAGTTCTACTTACCGTTAACATTAATCTTTTCACCGTGCCTCTCCGTGTCGTTTCCGTTCTCCTTCTTAATGGGTCGCGCGTCAGCAAGATGATGCGGTTGCTTCGAGGCGGCATGCCTGGGTGACGGATGCTTCGGTGACGGTTGCTTAGGAACGTACGTCTCGACCTTCGGAGGTGATGTCGCCGTCGCTGAAGTCGATGTTGCGACCACGCCTGACAACATATCCGTAGTTAAAGTAACGTTATAAAGCTCAGAAGATTGTTTGTTTGTTTGTTTGTACGTGCTAACCTTTGGAACTAGCAGTCGAATTTGAAAAATTACTTTCGCAATCTATAGTCTATTTATTGAGGAGGGTTATAGGCTATATAGCTTCATGACACGACTCTAATGATTAGAGTACTAGCCATGAACGTTAACATATAGTAGGTAAGCATACAACTATAGTACGATAATTGATCGCGTTAATACTGTGTTGTGTTAATATATGCGTATAAATGTTGTGTATATTGAGATGGTATTTGATAGAGTGGAAGCCGACCCTGCTTAAGTAGATAAGGAAAATAAAAAGAAGTATTCTCTGTGTGAAATAATTGCATTAATTATTTGCTTGTTTTTTCATTATGTTGACCAAGGTGTAAGTTTTATGTTTAAAACAAAGGTTGAAAATTATCAACAGCAATAATTATAATGAGGTCACAGCACTATCAAATTCCTTAACTCTGCATTCAATACGCGCGCTTTCTATACAGACATACATACATCACGCCTCTCTCCTAACGCGGAAGGCAGAGACCACGTCCTTCCACTTGCTACGATCCTGGCATACATCTATCGCTTCTTCAACATTCATTTATCTTTTCATGCATGCTCGTCGGTTTAGAGTACTCTCGACCTGACCTTTCTTCAGAACGTCACCGATTTCATAGAGGAACGTCCGTCTGCCGCCTTCCTCTTCAAACGTTCCCCAATCGCATTCGCCATATTTATTTAGTCATTCTTCTTTCATCCATCCTCTCTACATGCCCAAACCCATCAAACTGTAGGAAAATACGGAAAGTAGGAATAACCATAGACTACATAGGTGTGTTATTACTATCTATGTGCCAACTTTGATCAAAATCCGTTCAGCTCTTTTTGCGTGATTGAGTAACAAACATAGAATTTTCCAGTTTATTACATTTGTAGGATAACACTGGCTAAATTATGACTTTTACCGGGATAAAAAGTACCCTATAAATTATTCCAGGTCATAGACTATCTATGTGCCACATTTCATTGAGATCTGTTCAGCCGTTTTTGCGTGATTGAGTAACAAACATCCAAACATACACACTTTCACATTTATTATGTTATATATTAGTAATACTAGTAAGATTAATAATAGAAAGGTTTACGATGAAAATATAACAATTGCTCCACAAAACTGCCCTATCAGTTTATGTGGAGGAACAATAATGTTAACGTTTTGATGGATAATGTATGAAGAACGAGGCACAATTTAAAAATGATTCCTTAGATAAAGTTATATCCATTGATTGATAAATCAGTTCTTAATCTTCGGAAATCAAATGGGGTGAATTGAAAATAAATCGGACTTGAAATAATTACCTCACTAGCTAACCGTCAGATGAAGAAAGAACTAGGTACCATTTTACTCAGCTTGTAAAATTGTCCAGTGACCTATAATATTTTATCGTTTCGCTAATTAATTTGTAGCATTGAAATTAGAAGAGAGAAATTGGTAAGTACCTGCTTCGCAGTCCGGCGGCTCGTCTTTGTTATTCCAACGTATGTCAGTGAGGCCTTTTATCCGAAGCTCCTCTGCGGTCTTCAGCAGGCTCGCCAACTGCGACTGTAAACAAGAGTTCGATAACCGGTGTTTTTAGTTAGAACAAAAAGCATTGAGATTTGCGTACGTGAGGCGCTCTAATATCCACACACCCGTCGATACAAATAAATAATAATTCAATTTTCGTTTTTTTTTTTTTTTGAACTGACTATACTGTTAGCCTTAGGGGCCCTATCCAAAAACAGAGCCGCTGCGGCTTTTACATCTTCACCGGACTTGGACAATTTTCGTTTATAAACTAACCCTTATACACGATGTATAAAATCAAAGGATACCCAGTACAAAATCGTGACAGCGCCATCTCTTACCAATACAAAAAGTAACCATGACAATATTTTATTTATTGATTTATCAACTGATCTATACAATAAAATAAAATTGAAGTGTCTGTTTGTAATGTCAAAACAGTTATTTTAGTAAATTCATTTGAAAGTATATTATGTACGATACTTAAAAAAAAAACAATTTAAAAAGTTTTGTCTGCCTGTCTGTCTGTTTGTTCCGCGTAATCTCCGTACGGTTAGACCGATTTTGACTGAGCCGAACGCACGGGTTGTGATTGAACGCGGGATGCGGGAGGGCCGGCGGCGACCGGGGTAGGGCGAGAGACTGGGAGAGCGGGAAATTCCCCTGGAGCTAGAAGGGGTTGTGCGCGGAGCTTTGGGGCATCCGCGATAATTCGCAGGGTGCCCCTCCCCTTCGCACAGTACGCAGCTCGGGAGGGGGGGGGGGGGGGGGGGAGTCCCCAACGGTTGTTGTCGGGTTCTTGTATATATACTCAATTGTTCGGTTAATTTCTATATCGCGATGTAGGATGTCAGTTGTGGAGGAGATGTCGCTATGTGTAGGATGCGTCAGTTGTGGCGAGAGATGTCGCTACACGTCTATCTTTTAAGGAACACCCACAATAAGCACTTTTGTCTTTAAAATAGCCTGGAACTGGGGGAGTAAAATTCGCGCGGGCTTTCTGTAGTCCACGTGCGCGAAGCCACGGGCACAGCTAGTATTAAATATGGCGCCGATGATGACATTTAGTTTTGCTTTTTTGTTATCAAGAGATGGCGCTTTACGAATTTTTTACACTTATGTCACCATATTAAAAGGCTATCCTTAGGATAATCAAGAAATTGTTTTTAACTTCATAATTCTATCGGGGATATTCAAGTATCGATGACAACAAGTAACGTAAGCCAATACGATTTAAAAAGTAGTTGGGTACTTCATTAACACATAGATGGCGCTTTATTCAAACACTGATAACTATATCTCAGTGTATTACTACCTTGGCACAGATTAGACCGTCAAAACTTTGGCATTTTTGTCATTGTCTGCTTTATTGTACGTGTATTGCTAGCCTTATTGCATTAGTACCTACATAAATACATAATATTTTTGTCGCAGAAATCGAAGCGTAGCGACATCTCTCGAGTCACATAAGACGCATCCTACTATCCTACATCGTGCTATAGAAATTAACTCTATCGTGGCGCAGTGGTAGTAAACGCGACTATTGAGCCGAGAGGCCGCGGGTTCGATCCCCGCCCATGACTGACTTTGTGTGATGAGCATAAATGTCAGTTGTGTGTGTCTGGGTGTTAAATATCTATATATGTATGTATATTAGCTGTTTAGTTACCATATAACAAGCTTTGCTTAGTTTGGAATTAAATGGCCGTGTGTGAAATTCTGTCCTCATATATATAAAAAAAAAAAAAATATATATATATACAAGAACCCGACTACAACAGTCGGGGCAGCTGCCCGCCAGACATAGCACCCGTCTGGCCGGAAAATCCTCCCTTTTCTATGGCGGATAAGGAACTTTACTCTCTGTTCCTCACCTCCGCTAAAGAAGCCATATTTTATTTGTTAGGGAAAATTTTAAGGTCTTTAATATAAATTCATTTACATATTCGCATGGGCTTTGGTACATACCGCGCCTGTCAAAAGTCTAACTAAGCTAAAAAAAAATGAAAATCGTTACAAAACTCTCCAACCGCTAACTAGGATGTTAAAAAAACTTTTTTTTTTACTTCTCACACCAAAAAATATATGTTAATTGAATGTGATATAAGAATGCTCACAAAAAAACTATATGATTAGTTTAAAAGGTCGCTTAAGATATTTTAAAAATGTCAAAATGGTAAAAAAAAATTGAGTCTCTTCAAGTAATTTTATTATAGTTTATGGTTTAAGTTATACTTATCTTTTTTCTTATCATTGTTTTTCTTTTTTTTTATAGAGGTCGCTCACGGTTTTTTCCATTATTAAAGAAGTGTAGGTACTTTAGATGTTTTCGAGCGAGATGAAAAAAAACATAAAATCTACCTATTATGCTGAACTTATATTGACCTAATTGAATTCATTCGATTAAGATATCAACTAATTATATATAAAAAAGCGACTGACTGCACATGGGTGATAATTTCTTTTTCGATAATACAAATAACATGATTCTTATTCTCATTGCTTTTTATTATTATTACAGGGTCCGTCCGTGTTGATCTTACAAGGGAAGCTCTTAGGGGTGCAGCGTTGAAAAAGTTTGGGGTTTCAGATAGATTACGAACCAGTGCGTTCGAAAGAAAAAGTCACCGGACACCACTTACAGTGAGAACAGTCACAAGTAGCAACAAAATCGACTGTGTAATATATTATGTCTCTGTTTTAAGTCAATAATAGCTCACCAATCACCAGAGAAGTGATTTTGGAAACTGAAATATGTATAGGTACCTAGTACATATCTTTTAATCAGAAGATTTTATACAAGACAATACGAAAGAGACATATAATTAAGATTCTGATTAAATTAAAGCAGTGCTATCATTAAAAAAAAAAAACATTATTGACGGATCTAGGGAAACCTAAATAGTTTGTTTTCTGTGACTCAAAAGTATGGCCGCCAACATCCCACGGGCGATAACCGAAACATAATAATAATGGTTATTAATAATGATTTATTGCCAAAAAGTTACATAATACATTTTAAACATTATTTATAATCCTGCATACACAATTTGGCAACGGGACAGACTCAGCTGATGGCGTGTCGCGTGGTATTTATTACCACACAACGCTTCATTCATTCAAAATCTGTTAAAATTTCTTACGTTTTATAGATGACGCACTTTGAATTCAATTCTTGCCGTTAATTATTATTTTAAGCGAAGGCAGTGTACCTGATGGTAAACACAGTATGTACAGTAAAAAATAAAAAACTATTTTAAAGAGATCGGTCATGCCAGCTTGTAAACCTTCTTTTTCTTATTTTGGCGCCGCAAGAAGCCCTTGCCAGTGTCAATGTTTTAGGCCTTAGTAAAATCTTCCAATATACAAAGTCGTACAATACGGTGACTCCCTTGTCAGAACTATCTAGGGAGTTTTTGTGACGTCTCAAAATGCATGCTCTCGGTTTATATTTAAATACTTACCACTAATATTGTATAGGGCCAAAATCTTAAGTTAATGAATTAAAAATTAAAACTACATGTCACCTCAAGATCCTGCCAAAAACTCCCCGCCTGGAAACCTCTCGGCAGCTGAATCCCAAACTCATGCATCCAATCGGATACAGAACTCTACCACCACGAAATGGATTGATTTCACTAATATCCATAAACAATTTCTAAAAATTTCATAACTTGCAACATTTTGTGGATACTATTGCTCGGTTCCCATTTGTTGAATTATCTTCTTTCCGCATAACTGAGTTCGTAAGTTGGCAACTCTAGTCACATTTAAGTACACAGTTGGAGCCATAGATTTTGTATAGTATAAATCGACATTAGGTTGAATAAGACGCGACCAAAAACGGTTTTCCGTTTTTGCTACTCCGCTACTCTGTGTATTATTTTGTTGATTTTCTTTGTTATACGAGTTACATCCAGTTATAGTACACGTAATCACAATTAAACACGTCTACTAATCATTAAACTACACTGTAAAACCATAGGTTTTGCAAAAATAAGCGGTATTTGTTTCGGCCACGATTTACGTAGACCGTAGACGTACTAACAATCATATGAAAATGGTCTCGTGTTCCTGTCTAGTTCTAACACAACCGTATACTTTGCTCTTTCCTTGAGGTATCCTCTTTCCAACGAAAAAAGAATGATCTAAATCGGTTCATAAACAAAGAAGTTATAGCTGAAGACCCATAAAAATAATTATATTCCTTTTTTCTTTTTTGAATTCGTTTAAAGAAGCAGAAGAAAATGAAAGAGAACTTACATGATGAACATTCATCTCCCCAGTGTACATGTAGTCGAGAAGAGCCTTGAGATGTTTCGGCTCAGCTCCATCGATGACGAGAACAGGTTCCCCTTGAGCCTCATGAGCGCCCAGCAACGTGCCGAGGAGTTCAGAACACGCCGCCAACACAACTCTGTCAAGATCAACAAAATTATTTAACCAATTGGATCTTTTTTATTCATGTAATCTCCATCAATAAAAGTTTCTTGTTAAAGGGAGAGTTTTTTTGACAACTTCAAAATTCGTATTCCAAGTTATTGTTTACTAGCTTTGCCCCGCGGTTTCACCCGCATATAATTTAGAAGAAATTACTGATTGATGATTTGTCAGTATAGACAATACGTTTATCGGGCGGCCAGTTGGTCACATCGCGGCACCGCACGAATCGTTCGCGCCACTACCTACTACTATAGACAGACCTGAACCGAGTGTTAAATTATTTTAATTTTGCATTATCTCCCAAACTATGTGTCCAAATAACATGCTGTTAAAGACTAAGTTTATCTTCATGAAATTTTCTTTATGATGAAGTAACTTTTGTTCGTAAGGATTAATATGCCATGCTTAAAAATAATGCTCATAAATTAATTTTTAATTTTCAACCAAAAAATATTGCAAATTACCTTATTGTGGTTTATGTACAAGAGATAGATATATGCTATCGCTGATTTTTTTTTAGATATACTAATGACCAATATTTTTGTAGAACATTGTACTTAGCTATCATTAACCAGTAATCCAGCGCACGCGGATAAAGACGTTCGCGAGGGCTTCGACTTCCGACTTACGTAACAAAAATCAATATTTAAGGCTAGCTGGGAATTGTAGCCTAATGTTATACAGCCTCTACTATTCCTAGTGAGTCTACCTATTACGTGTTTAAACAAACAAACAAGCAAAAAGCTTTTCCGCTTTATTATATTACTATAAATCCACTTTTGCACAGTAGAAAACAGTGACGTATCCATTTCACCCATACGTGCCCATTTGGCTCGACTAGGTCGCAATCACCAAGTTTTGGCACATCGCGTTCCGAGGTCACCAGGTGTCTGTCACCAGAATATCTAATAAACAAACGGGTGGCAGGGATCTGTATGCGTTCACTATGCGTATGCTGATAAATCTATAATACATGTCTCTCTTTTGGTTTGGCTCATTTCAAGTTCAGCCATTGTACAACTAGTTTCCGAGCAGCTTGCCTCAAGCCCGGTGAAGCTACAAAAGCCCTCTGAGGGTTCAGGACCCAAATGGCTAACAATATAGTGACTAGCTTGCATGACATGACATCGAACGGCTGGCAACGGATTACTGATTTCTCGGTGGTCGTTGTCCTTTTTGAATTGTACTGTTCCTACCATCAGGTTACTGTAAAACAGGTGTGATACACTACGTGGGATAATATTATCTAAAAAGGGGCTATACAAGCTTATGCAGTCCTGCGACCAATAAGATATATTGTGATCGCCCCACACTTATAAAGCTCCCCCCCACCCAGTCTTATAGCCTTAATATACCGCAGAACTTTATTGGCAGAGGGCATTTGAACCTCTTCTGGGAGCAGCACGTCCTTGCTTAGAATCCGGTTGTGTTTATGTATTAGTAGGTCACATTCATACGAGAAGTGCTTTGGAATTTCGTCCGCACTTTTGCAGAATCTGCAATCTTTTGTGCTCTGGACACCGATGTTGTATATAATATGTTTATTTAAACAACAGTGTCCAGTAAGTGCCCTCACTAAAATTCATTGTTGTTTTCTGTTGGGCATCAGAGCCTCTCCAGTTATACGCTGGTTAAACGCCCTGATAGCTCTTTGGAATGTGTTTGTACTGACAAATTGTACCAGAACTTCATAGCCTATTATTGGTTCTAATATTTCCTTAAGGTCAATCGAACAAGGGATAACAATAAATAGGCCATTTTGGATTCTTATAAATCGAATTACTCATCGATCTTCTATTTACAAAAGTAAAAAAAAAAACCATTTTCTAAGACTCGATAAACCGATATAATTAAGTTTATTTCTAAATCGATTAGTAAATCGATCTTGTGTTTTATACAAAAATAAAAGAAAATACGATTTTCGATTTTAAAAGAAGGTTAATTATCAATAACATTGATTTTAAATTGACATGTTGTAACATGACAACGACAATAAAGTACCTGTGAGCCCTTAGGGAGACACCGCGTATGTTCTGAGGCTCAACATAGTCCTTACTCGAGACCTGCGAGGCGAAGCTCGGCGAGCAGTACAGCGTCACATCGCAGAACCTCTCTGAAATCACAAAATAGCACATTTTAAGCGTCATTTTAAAGCGAATATTACTACACTAATACTTGTCAACTCAACACATTTTGTTACTTCGAAAATAAGTAATACCAAGAAAAACATTCTGTAAATAATTTTGTTTAAAATTTGGCCTGTCTTTTACACGTTAAATTCCATTCTTTAGAATCTACTGCGCCTTATTATAAAAGCCTAAAACATTTTAATTAATGACAAGACATTAAGGTTAATTATATTCTTCTTACATGCTGAGGAATTTTATATGACTTAGCCGTTGTTGCTATAAACTCGAGCTCAAGAAAACAGAAGCACGTAACAGCAGCGCCTTCTTTACCCGGGAGTTCAAGGGGTGCGAGGAACCCGCACGCAGTGTCCTAGGGGACGCAAGCCAACCGCCATAAGTCTTAATAGGTATCTACTAGCTTATCACAACAACACTGTAGCCCACGAAAGCAGAGCTGAGAGCACAGCATATTTAAGGTCAACCATGGATCCAGGACTCAAGATAGATTGACAAACTTGACCATTATAAGTGGATATAGGATGAAAAGATAATGATAAAATGACATTATTCAAAAATCTTCCAACTCAAAACCCCCGATAAATTGTGTTACATGTACGATAATCAGTATTTTAGGGAAATAATTTAATGATTCCTTAAGAAATACATTGCGTTTTTTCGTTAAAACAGCGCGGGGGGGGGGCGAATATACTTAACCCTCCTAAGTAACAGTAACAATGACTCTTACAAAATTTTCAACGGGTACAAGTATTCAGTAACCAAAGTCTCAGGACCCTGAAGCCTTAGACAGCTTTTACAGCTTCACCGTGGCTTGGGGTCGAGCGCTGAAGGCACTCAGCCGCGAAAGCGTGGCAACATGCTCAAGGGTGTTCAAGTGGCGGAACCTCGGCTTGGGATGTTGCCAGGTTTGCAACATCGCAATCTAACTAATTCCCTGTCCGTAGAATTCGAGCTAACTAATTATACATTATAAACATGTCTCCAGAAGGAGGAAGGAAGAAACATGCGTACTGTATTGGTTTAACTCTCACCTCAAGGTAACAAATGAGAGTCAACTATCAATGAAGTAGAGGTCATATCGTGTTATACGTGTAGCAACAATACATAGCTGAAGTAAGTGAAGTCAACTCTATTGAAGCATGACTATATACGGAAGTAGGTACACGACAAGGCGCGGCCATTTGCAAATTAAACAAAAATATATGTACCAATGTAGCTTTATGTATATGTATTCCTACAATATGGTTACATGTATGATGCACAGCTTCTGTAATGTACCTATACTAAGTAATATTATAAAGCTGAAGAGTTTGTTTATTTGATTGAACGCACTAATCTCAAAAACTACTGATTCGAATGGAAAAAATATTTTAGTGTTAGATAGCCTATAGGCTATATAACATCACGCTAGGGCCAATAGGAGCGGAGCATCAATGAAAAATGTTGCAAAAACGGGAAAAATTTATACCTTTTGAGTTTCCATTGCGTGCGCTGTGTAAATGATTAAAGTTACGCAACAATCATGTGTGAAGGAATTGTTTCACTTAAAAAGTTCTAAAAAAAGTCTGCGTTAGTATATGTCCATCTTAAATTAAATAAACCCTTTTTTAATTAACCCACTCTCTCTCTCTCTCTCTCTCTCTCTCTTATGTGACGCAGAAGAAGTTGCACGGGTAAGTTAGTCTCTACTAAACAACTACGCAAAAACGGCTGAATGGATTTGGATGAAATGTAGCACAAAGATAGTTTATAACCTGAATTAAAACACAATATAGGATACTTTTACCCCGGTATGAACCCAGTTCTGTAGTAGGTACACGGTAAAGACCCAGTTCTGAAATACATGCAGATCAAGTCTTAGACAGAAACTGGTAATATAACATGAGGCCACGAGAACCAGAGTGGCATGTCTGCTTTTTTCGATAAATTGACCTATTAACATATTTATTTATGAACTAAGAATGTGCTTTTATATAATCACAATGACCTAAAGTTATTAAATTGATGCTGGCATGTATGTATGTTAGTATCACGTAAATAGCTTTGAAATATTGTGGTTTTGTAAAAACGCATGATTTTTAGATTACCTATGTATAAGTTATGAAGTAAATTTTCGAAAAAAGCAAATAGGCCACTCTGGTTCTCCTGGGCACAAATATAACTAGCTGTGTCCCACGGTTTCACCCGTGTTAATTTTATCCGACAAACACCGCGCCGCGTTGCCAACGCACCCGTGTTGTCTATCATAATTGTTATCACTTCCCGCAAGTACAAATTATTTTAATTTTTCATTATCTATTATGCACAGAAGACATTTAACGTTAAAAAAACATTTGTCAACTAAATTCTATAACGTGCATTTGTCACACTTGACATTGGCAAAATTGCCTACACAGGCAGAAAGCCGAAATTTAAAAAAAAAGTGAAACGGAATGCCTATTGGGAACGAATAATAAAAAAAAAGTTAATTCTGTAAACGTCGATCGACGTGTACGATAAGAAACGTCACAAATAATAAAATTGTATTCAAATTATACTATCAAGCGAAAATTATTTATCACCAGTGACGAAGGTTATTGACATTCAAAAGTGGACGCGAAAGACGATAAAGTTTCCTCCGAACACGTTATGAAAGCACTAGTGACTTCTGTAGAGGGAATTGTAGAATCCATTTGATGCGCGATCCGTCCGATTCGTACGGACAGAGACAAAGAGAGGTAAGGCACAGAGATAAATTTCTTTGGAGATTTCTCTGTACTTGGAGCAGTCCTACTGGTGGAATACATCCACTCTACAAATAAATAGCAAAAATAGATCGAACAGATAATAAATGATAGATTGCAGCTAAATATCCTTGTGTTGTATTCCTGAGGTGAGGAGTAGTTTGGTTACCAGAGTTCGTAGTGCATAGGCTACTGTAGCCGCTTACAATCAAGCAGGCCTTATGCTTGTTTGCCACCTTTGTTGTATATTAAAAAAATAACTTATTTTTTCCAAATTTGAAACGAATCTTCTCTATTGTAGACCAAATACTGCCGTTATCAAGTGAGTAAAAATATTTCGTTTTACTAAATGTCTTGTGATCATTTTAGTGTTCTAACAAAGCCCACAATCCAAATACTAAAATTTATATATAATACCAACTCCTGTTAATTTCTAAAAGAAACGTCATGCAATGTCAGCAGCCGGTGTGTTTTAAATAAGAAGATAAACTATTAAAAAGGAAACAAAAATACCCGAATGCAACAAAAACATGTGACCAAAAAAATATTTTACTGTTTCTACTTTTTATTTTGATTTAAAACGTCGTACTTACATATTTTAATAGTCTATGACACTCCCACATTAAAAACGAATCAAACGACACCTCGTATGCTTAAAACCCATCAATCCGTTTAGGCTACAGAGCGTGCCAAAGAAATAAACATACCATAGATACTTTCACCTTAAAACCGCCTTTTTCGCAGTCGAGTAAAAAAAAAAAAAATTATATAGATCAGCAACTCGAAAGAGAAAGAGCATAAGTATACGCTTGTGTTAGAACGAGATAAGGATGCGAGACCATTTACGTATGTGATGTCGGCCTGTATTAGCCTATGTAAATCGTTATCAATCTTCAATCAATCAATCGTTAAAAATCTAAGGTTTTAAAATGTAATTTAATTATTAGTAGACGTATTTAATTGTGGTTTACATGTAGTGTAACTGGATGTAACTCGTATAACAAAGAAAATCAACAAATTAATACACACACTACCGTATTCTTTCTTGTCATAATCAACATATTGCCGATCTTATACTATACTATATCTATGGTTATTACACAGTAAAAATTGTTCCCCAAAAACAAAACAAAAAATATGGAGAATCGTTTCACAGGGAAAAAAACATATTTTGATATTATTTTCCGTGTTATTTGCTACTGATTACAATATTACAACAATGTAGCTTTAATAGCGGCACGCTATGACGGCCATTTTGATAAATTATAATAGTGACGTGAAATGTTCGTTCGGCCATATCGACGAAATGGCGAAATCGATAAAGGCGTGTAAACAGAGTCCAAATCAGAATCAAAACACCTCGCGTAATTCAACAATTTGTTTCCTTAGAAGGATGTTCACAAAGTAAAATAAATTTAAAAAAATACCTACTTGCCGAGTTTTACAATTATTTATGATTATATTATATAAGTACACATAACATTTAAAACGAAAACAAAAACAACAACAAAAGAACAAAGCGAATTAACTATTTCCACATTAAATTATAATCCTCCATTCTCATTGGATAATCGTAACGAATAGGTATTTAAATTTTGAGTTATTAATTATTATTCAGAAATACTAGAGATCTTTAGACCAATCGTTGTTGACTTTTACTTTTTTTAAATATTTCTACCAATTGAATACGGACCGCAAAAGTGATGTCGTCTCTTTCGCGCTTGGTTTTTGCACTTATGTTTAAAATTAGACGTAATACATTAATAATTGTTCCGGGTTTTCGAATTGTTCAATAAATTATACTGACTTCTTTACTCGTAACTTAGAAAGCCTACGAATGGAGGTGTTAAAAGAGATTTCGTTCTTAACCCGACTTCAAAAATAGATTAAAATTCTAATGTATTTGGATGATTATTTTTTCATTGGAAAGGGGATAACCTCATGGGTGGTCCCATTTTAATTTCATTGGCACTGGACCTTCGACTTTGAAAATACACCAGGGAACTACACCAGGAAATCTGATTTATAGATCTTCAGTCATAACTTCTTTGTTTATGAACCGACTGGGATGATTCTTTTTTTGTTGTTGTAGGATAGGAGATACCTCAAGGGTGGTCCCACTTTAATTTAATTGACATTAGATATCAACAAAGGAACTGTTCAAAATCATTAAAGTGGGTTTTGGCTTTTTTTGTTAAAAATTGTCTTGTTGTTTGTTTGTTTGAACGTTCTAATCTCTGGAAATACAAAACAGATTTGAATAATTCTCTTTGCATTATATGGCCTGTTTATTTAGAATGGTTATAGACTATATAACTTCACGCTACGACCTTAAGGAGCGGAGCAGTAACCATAAACGTCAAGCAATCGGACAAACCGTAGTAGTAGGCAAGAACGGGAAATGATAGTAAATATATGTGGTATAGATTTGGTTGGATAAATTTAACACGAATGAAACCGTGGGGCATTTAATATCGTATAAATCGCCTCGGTCGACAATTACTGCGGTTTTAGCGGTAATATGCTAAGCGGAGTGGAGCCCAGTGGTCGTAAGCGCGACTGTATCCCAGAAGGATTAGGCAGAGATGTACTAAATGTACAACAGTTCGCCGGCTATGTTTTTAGGTCCAGTGTAATAGGGGGCGAGCCAATTGCCATTAATCGGACACAAAGCCGAACTCCGAGCTGCTACTGAGAATTTCATCGAAAAACCCAAAAACACTTTGCTCGACCTGGGAATCGAACCAAGGACCTCGAGCATAGCAGCCGCGGTTTTTTTTATTATGGATAGGCTTACGTTTGACCACTATCTCGCCTGATCGTAAGTGATGATGTGGCCTACGATGAAGCACGCTTGCCTAGGTACCTTATTCACTCGAGACTTTAAGATACCCAGGTTGGTACGGGCTACGACCACCATACACATATTAATAAAAAAACATCTTCACAGTGACTTTCTTTTGGTTTGTCGTATTTCAGGATCACCCGGTGTATATCCAGCAATCGAAGTGGAGTGGTAGGGGTCACGACCACCATACACATAGTAAGTAAAAAAATTTCACATAGACTTCTTGGTTTGTCGTGTTTCGATCACCCGGTGTATATCCAGCAATCGAGTGGAGTGGTAGGGGTCACTACCACCATACACATAGTAAGTAAATAAACATCTTCACATAGACTTTCTTTTGGTTTGTCGTGTTTCGAGATCACCCGGTGTATATCCAGCAATCGAGTGCAGTGGTAGGGGTCACTACCACATCCATACACATAGTAATAAAATAAATATATTCTATTTTTATACTATTTTTATTGATCAAAATAAAACCTAATATTTCCTCCACAAGTTAATAGTGGCAACCCTATAGGGGAATCAAATAGGCTGACAGACAAAAAAGAATGTCCGTAATATTATTTTTTTTAGTTCTAAAACATATTCACTATGGAAACTAGTTAGTTATTTAATTCCTTTATAATGTAGTCGCGGACTTTTTTTGGCAAATGACCTTCACACGTGCCCTTTTCAAAAAACCAAAGTAAGATAAACAGAAAAACAAAAAAAAACATTATAAACGACAACTTGTTACATTAGCCAAAAGATCAAGGACTTTTCAGTTTTAAAAGTTATGAAAGTTTTTTTTTTAACTGTCAGTAGTCGTACCGTTTCCTTCACTTGAATTTTGTGGTGTTAATAATTATTGTTATTTATGTCTGTGCCTCATGGTTTCACCCGTGTCAAATTTCGACCGCGCTACCGCAAAGGTACCGTATAGCCTATCTTTTTTTTTTCTTTTTTTTAGAAATGACTAAACTTTTAGCCTGAGGGGCCTAAACAAATAGAGCCGCTGTTGGCTTTTACAGCTTTACCGGGCTTAGGAGCGCTTATGGCACTCAGCCGCGAAAGCATGGACAACAATCGCGCAAGGGTGCCAAAGTGGCCGGGCCGTACCTCGGCTTGGGCTGTTGCCGCGATTGCAAGGAAGTCGCGATCTGACTAATTCCCTATCCGCATAATTCGAGCTAAACTAACATTTACATATATACATGCCCCTGCCTTCTGGGAGGAAGGAACATGTGTATATATGTATTTAGTGATCTGAAAGTATTTCTACACAACTAGCGTAAAAAAAGTACCAGTGGGGTGTGCACGTATGTATGAACATATTGTGTTTAATGATGTATGTGGGTAGCTAAGTGATTGCGAGTGCAGTGTTACTTGTATCGCGTGGGCGGTTGCCAGACACAAGGGTTTCACACCGAGAAACGTACCTAGGCTTGAGTTGCCGCGAGAGAGCGAGGTTGCGGCGGTGGGTCTGCGGAAGCAAAGTTAGCCGCCTGTCGATAGCCTATCAAACTCCTCTAATGTTCATACTTATTTATACCAGCTTGCCAGATTTCATGACGTATCCACTACTGGTCTTGAGTCGTAGCGTGAAGTTACATAGCTTATAACCTTCCTCGATAAATAAGCCGCAAGATGCAAAAAGAATTTTTCATATCTGACTGGTAGTCACAAAGATTAGCGCGTAACTACTAAACTAAAAATTATGTTTACGCCAAAATACTAAATGTAAGATTTCCAACAGTAGTTCGAAATTTACAAAAATTAAACTCGAGTGAAACCGCAGGCTTATATAATCTATATATTAAATACGTGAGTAAAAGCTTTCGACCCCTTATTAAGCGTACTGCGTGCACGGAAGACTGAGATTTGACATGGTTAAATTTTATATGGAGAAGGAGTGCAGAAAGCTAAAATTTATCTATAATATCTGTTACTAATATATTAAATGAAACCCGGTGCCATTGAACTTAGACCCCCCAAAATATTGACATTGTCACTCAATGAAAAATGACAGCAAGTGATGTAGATAATACTCATTGTTTATGAATACTGCAAATGTCAAACAGAAAATAGTCTATGACCAAAAAGTCGCTGGTCGAATTTCGACCTTAGGACGATCGCTAGTTGTCATAAAACCGTAAATTATCCGTGTTTCAATGTGGTCTCATTTGAAAACTACTAAACCAATTTGAATGAAATTTACAAATTGATATAGGATAGGATATGACCAGAGGAAGCTACATCCAGGATCAAGAAATCTTTTTGTAGTTTTCTCTCTACTTAGGACATTCCGACTGGTAGAATCCCACAGCTTCGTGGGAACCCCTTCCCCAAACGGGCTGGTGTCCATGAGTTAATAAAATTAGGTAATGTGTATAGTTTGTTAAAAACACATTAGTCAATTTACCTTTCCACCGTCGATATCATTATGCTTTTTCATGGGGCCTAAGCAGTTTTTTTTTTAAATACAATTCTCTTTCAGTTCAAATAAGCACGTAGCTAAATATGTTTTAAAATATATTTACGGAATGTAAATAATTACTGCGTAATAAAAACCGCGTGCGGAGCCGCAGGCACACTGCTAGTATAAATATATATATATATATATATATATATAACTAGCTGTGCCCCCACGGTTTTACCCGTGTTAATTTTATATCACAAACATCGCCAACGCACCCGTGTAGGCATTTTTTTATACTTTGTGTAAAACTATCGACATTTTTGTGAGGAATTAATTAATTTTTCAAATTATAATATAGCCTATGTTACTCGCTGATACTGTAGCTTTATATTGGAGAAAGAATTTTTTAAATCGGTCCATTCATTTTTGAGTTTATCCATTACATACAAAAAATCAAATCTTTCCTCTTTATAATATTGGTATAGACAACAAAAATTTTGAAAAACAAGTATTAAAATTAAAATTAGTCATAAAAATATTTTCGATAATTTTGAAAATAGAACCGATAGAATCATAATAATTTATAGACATTCGAACAAAAAGTATTTCATATTAATTTGATCCACGTACGAAAATAGTGTCAAGATGTTTAAATTAAAACTGAATTTTAATTATACGACTCTATTTATTGCTCACGTTTTGAATAACATTTACGAAACTTGTTTCTTGTGAGTTTTTTTTATTAATTTTATTTTTAGATTTACATATTATATTTCTGAATGTATTAATTATAGGCGGCGCGTCTCGCTTAACTTTACTGGCAGGAAAAAAACTTTTGTTCAATAAAAAAATAGTGTTATTTTTCATACAGTCACTATGCCAACATTATTATGGCTTTTTGTACTAACGATTTTTTAGATGGTATTTATTGTCTTTGATATAGTTTTGCGAGTACATTGTTTTATATAATACATAAGAACGTGTAATGCTTATAAAAATCCTAGTTTCCTAAAGACCTTAATAACCTTTTATTTTGAAGAAGATATCAAACCTCTATAATTCATTATTAAAAAACTTTTTACAACCATTTTAAGGTTATTGTCTACAAATGGTTGCATTATTATTTTTTTATTTAGCGTTTTAGCCTCAGTCTCACCTGATAATAAGTGACGTTGTATTTCAAGATGGTAACAGCTAGCCTAATGGGAAAACTAGCTCACAACTGCAGATACCGAATTACGCGTATAGGTGCTTGACGTCAGATTTTCAACTCAAGTTAGTATTTAGCCAGCCGGCATTTGAAAATATCCACCATGCTATCATTTCATCACGATGTTTTCTATCGTTGAAAGCCCAGGCTCATTGTAGGGATTTAAACCCGCGTCGATGGTCGCGTCGTCCACGATGCCAGTGAACTATCAATGCTTCTTACAGCTGCTACAAGAATTAAATGTTTCCGCGAATGACGCTAGTTTTTTACCAGACTGCAAGAAAGGAGGTTTATGTTTTTCGAACGTACGTATGTATGTCTATTTCTTTGTCACGCTCTGTAGTTAGGGTTGCCAACCGTACTATAATATGTAGTATTGTACTATATTTTGAGTCTACGTACTATATACTGTTGAAGGAATATATAGTATACAAAAATACTATATTTTAAACGTATTAATCCAACAAATCCTTCACTTTAAAAATTTATGAACGTGATGATTTAGGAAATAACATGGACAATTAGTTGTAGGTATAAATTGCTGGGCTTAACGAATAAGCATTTACATATGAACGATAGTTGATTTACTGTTTTTATATTAAAGAAATGAAATTTAGGTATTTAAAGATAGTAAATACGTAGTAATAAAGCGCATAATTTCGTAAGAATAGCATAGAAACGTACTGAACTTATATTTCATTGATAATCTTTGATTTAAACCAGTTATGTGTAATGTTTGTGATTGTATAGGAATAGTTAGGCTTATATGTGAATTCTATCGTGTTTGTAATGTTTATAATTCATACATGACGTGTGTATGGGCTGTTTTGTGTTGTAATGATATAAAGTTCTTAATAGATTGGAATAAGTTTTGTAATATTCCAATAAGTATCGTATGAGATATTAGCTAATTACGTGAAATTGTATGTAATAAGAATAATAATAACAGAATAGTCGCAACGCGCCACGCCGCAAGCCGTGTTATTAGAAAATGTTAGAGTGAAAGGGTAATAGATGCCATCATTCCGTCGCACTCCAACACGCCTATAAATATGCGGCTTTTGCGGCCAACCTTCACACCGAGTTTCAAACGCTACCGAAGCATTGGATAGTGTTAAGAATTATTGTAAGCGGCCATTCTGCCTGTGAAGATTGAATACAGCGACTTGATCTTGGTGTTCGTGTATTATTTATCTTCAAGGAATCGATCACCCGCCAGCGACCCAGTCCACTTAGTTCTCCGTAGCTACGCCAGCACCACGCCTCCGTATAGGCAAATCACTGCTTGTGTGCCGTTTCGCTCTCTTCACGCCTGGTAGGTTCGGGTGTAAACAGAGTTGGTCACACGTAGTGAGTTGGGCTTGCGTACACTGGTTTGCAGCTCTCTGCTTACCGTAGCACGTATTTGCCGTCTTTGTGGTACGGAGTCCTAGGATTAATCGGGCGTCATGAAGCACCGCGCTACTCTCTCGTTGTGCAGGACCGCTCTGCATTATCGTTAGCGTAGCTGTTAGCGACGCATAAGCCTAAGCGTAATGATATAAGAATAACATTTGTAAATATAAGTTGTAAGGATGAATAATTTGCACAAACGATCAATAATTAAATGTTTCTAATGTTTTGAATATGTTACTATAGCGTGTAGGTATGTAAGAACAATATATAAGTCATAAAAATGTGCGTAATCTAATAAAAATAATCACTTAAAGTACTAAAATCATATATTGTCAATAATTCATATTTTGTAGAAGTTATACGTAATGTTTTGTGTTATATAAGTAAAATAGCCTTCTGTATGTGTTTTATAATGTTTGTAAGCTCAAATAGTGCGTATGTAACGAGTCGCAAGACGTTTTAAGGTTGCAATGTTTAATGCTTTATATCTCCCGTGTTTATTAACCTATAATGTTAAAGTTAGTGTTTTTGAATAGGTATTTGTGTCTACATTGATGTGAAATAGTTTTTATTGTAATTGAATAACTGTAATTAGAGATATTAACAATTTATTGTATTCTGTATACAAGTAATAATAATAATAGACAGAGACAGCAATATTGCAACCACTGCGCATTACCGCGGTTAACGGACCACACCCAAGTTTGGTAATGAGCAGTACGGATAGAGACGCCATCGTCCGTCTCGCTCTCCGGCAAACCATATAAAAGGCGTTCTGCCGGGGCAAACGAGCGGGATTCCGATTTCGACCGCTGAAGTGAACGGACGTGTCCGCTCGCGCTCTCGATCGCTTTCCGAATTATCGCATTCTGCTTGAATTAGTGTACAGTTGTTTGCTCTGATCCACGGACCCGGTCCTAGGCCTGCCGGTTCAGAGTACACATTGTATAGCTGGTTTTTTAAGCTATTTCATTCGCGCTCTGCTTGTACTAGTGTACGACTTGTTTGTTTTGATCAACGGACCCGGTCCTAGGCCTGCCGGTTCAAAGCACACAGTTTTAAGCTAGTTATTAAGCTATACATACCGCGTGTTATAGCGAGGTCGGTGTTATTGTTGTGTAGCGAGTATCTAGGTACTCGTTGCGCGCATAGCGCCGTCTCGCTCGCACATTTCGTGTAGCACTTCGGTGCACACGAAAAAACCGTACTTTTCAGTACGATAATAAACGCGCTTTTCAGCGCGAAATCCTGTTTCAAAAGACACGCAAATCCACGGTTTAGTGGTCGTTCGTCGGATACCTAACGGTGCTAACGAAGACGAACGGGGCGTGACCCGAGCGCTCTCCGGTTACTTCCTTCTGAGGTAAACGAAAACTCGGACGGGCCTGGGAATCTTAGCCTTTGCCTTTTTGCATAGTTAAGCCCCAGGTGTCTCCTACCCAACCCTTCCTATCCTTACCATCCATCCTTGTGGTTGTTTGGGCGGAGCCACGGTATATACCGGCCTGCGTCCTCTGCCACAAGACTGCTAGGGACTCCCCTAGGGAAACGATAGGTACTTTCCTGTGTTTCATTACACCGTGACACACAGGTCTCATTGCTCCGGGCTCGGATAGCCCGTTAAATTCATTCGGCGTACCCCCCTGCCCTCCAGGCAGGGAGGTGAATAAATTCACTTCCCCCGTCCTCCAAACAGCCACCGCGATGGCCGAATCAAAACTCGCGGAACTAGAAATACGTTTTAGGCAGCTGGAAGCCGAAAACCAGCGCCTAGTTAATTTTATGTCCCTCCACATGCCCGAGCTCAGCAATGAGTATAGAAGTCGGTCACAGATGGCGGACTCGCTACGTCCGCAGTCAGCCAACCAGAGCGCGGGTGCCGCGCACGCCATCCCCTCCACCTCCGCCGCGATCTCACCCGCCGCCGCGCCACCCGGTTTCACGCGACCCGCCTCGGTCCCTGCGACCGAGTACCCCCACCCCACTAACCTCGCAAGCGCGAGCCACGCCCCTAAGTCCCGAACAAAATCGCAACAGCGATCTTTTACCCCCGGTCCCTATGGCCGCCCCGCTAAACCCGTTGCCCCCGCGGCAACCATATCAAATTCAACTACGGTGTCCAACTCTTTTTCGACCCTTCCAGTCGAAACAGAGATGGACGCACCAGTAAGTCCAACCCCTTCCTCGGAAATGGAACTCTCGCTCCACTTCCAGGAACCAATTATAATCCCGACCGAACCTACCGCGGAAAATGACGAATTCACGGTCGTCAAATCCCGCAAACGCGCGCCCCGTGATAGCCCCGTTGTGGAAAACGCGGCTAAAACATCCAAAACAACGAACGGTTCCGCCGCCCCCGCACCCTCCTCCAATACCGACGAACCGGTCGTCGGTAAAAAGGAAAAAACCCCTCCGATAATTATCCACGACAAAACTGTCTGGACAAAGCTCACCAATGAGCTCAAAACACTAAAAATAGGCTACACCAAAGCCCGTAATACCGCGACAGGTATCTCCCTGACGATGAGCACGTCAAAATGCCATCGTAGATTGACCACCCTCCTCCGTAGTAGGAACATTCCCTACTACACTTACGCCCTCGAAGAGGAGCGTGTCCTACGGGTTGTGCTTCGGCGCATCCCAGTCGAAATCTCACCAGAGGAAGTCTTTGCCTCCATTGAAGCCCAAAAATTCCCCATCCGAGAGGTCCATCGGATGTATAATAAAGAGAAACGAGCCCTTCCAATGCTCGTGTTAATCCTAGATAAAACGCCTGAGGGCAAAAAAATATTTAACTTAGAAATTGTATGCGAGCTCTCCGGAATAACCGTAGAGCCTCCATACAAGAATTCGAAGCCCTCCCAATGCCACAACTGCCAGTTGTACGGACACTCTGCCCGCAACTGCTTCCTTCGTCCGAGGTGCGTTAAGTGCCTCGAAGACCACCCAACCAGGGAGTGCACGCGTCAGCGTGACTCTAACACCCCCCCGAGCTGCGTACTATGCAGGGAGGAGGGACATCCTGCGAACTATCGCGGATGCCCCAAGGCCCCGCACACCATGCACCCCCGCCGCCCTGGGCAGGCTGCCCCTCAGCGGGCACCCCCCGCCTCAGGGCCCCGGGCGCAACCTCTGCTAAATCCAGAGGTGTTCCCGTCCCTGCCTACCCCCCGCCGCACTCAGGCGACCGTAGGCCCCCCGCACCTCAGATGCAGCCCAAACCCGTGCGTTCGACTCAGAACGCATGGGCCCCCAAACCACAGCCCCTTATGGCTATGGACATCCCCGCGCCCCGCGCTCCAGCGCCCCGCGCCCCAGCACCACGCGCTCCAGCGTCCCGCGTCACCACAATGGATGACCTTATGTTATCGCTCATTCGTGAGCATGAGATACGCGAAGTCCTCGCATACAAGACCCATATGGAGCAGTACGGTTTCGTCGAAACCATAGCTGCCTTTCCCCGGCTCGTAGAGACGTTACAGCGTCTCGATCGCGAAGCCGCCAACCTCAGGCCTCTCAATGGCTAAACTCAAGCCGAGAGGTTTTAAACATCTCCTTTTTTAATGCGCGGAACTTATATCCGCAGCGTGATCTCGTCGCGACTTATCTTAAAGATCACCAAATAGACATTCTCTTAGTACAGGAAACGCTCTTAAAGCGTGCTAAACGCAATCCGAGTATCGCAAACTATAACATCGTTAGAAATGACCGCGACGGCCGAGGGGGCGGCACTCTCATTTACTACAAGCGCTCGTTGTATTGCATGCCGATAGATCCTCCGATACTTACCAATATGGAAGTATCCGCGTGTAGACTAGGAATGACCGATCATCCGTCCATAACGATCGTATCCGTGTACCTCTCACCGACGAAAGTACCTCTCAGGTCTGACCTACAGAAGCTACTCTCGCTCGGCACATCGGTCATTATCGCAGGTGACCTCAACAGTGGACACACGTCCTTCAACAATTGGAGAGACACCAGCAATGGGGTTATTCTCGAAGGGTTGTCGGACGAGTTAAACTTTGACGTCATAGCGCCTCCCACTCCCACCCACTTTCAAGATCACTGTACACCGACAGTGCTCGACATAGCCCTCCTGAAAAAATATCGCGCTTCAGGTACGACTCATTCGGGTCATACACGAACTCGACTCCGACCATCGCCCGGTCATCCTACAGCTAGGACAACTAGATGACTCCAGCCCTCCTACAGTCACAATGGTTGACTATGCAAAATTAAAACACTACCTCGCGGATAGGCAGTCCTCGCCCAGTCTCGTTAGGGTCCCGGACGTGTTAGAGTCAGTTGCGCACGTAGATCTCGCAATCGACTCCCTAGTTGACCACCTCCAAGTCGGCATCGGAGAGGCCTCGAGAGAGGTCGAAGCGGCGAACGATCGCCGCTTTGTACTCCCTGCCGACGTGCGAGCGTTGATGACGGAGAAGAACGCTGCGACTCGTGCGCATGACTCTTATCCGACCGATGCAAACCGCGCACGATTACGCGCACTTCAGAGAGCGGTTAAAGCCCGTATAACCGAGCTCAAAAGTCACAGATGGGACACCCTAGTCGAAGGGCTAAGGCCGTCACATCTGACTTATTGGAAAGTAGCCCACGCCCTTAAAATAGACGCCCAACCTCGCATGCCCCCCCTCGAAAGGGGTCCCGGCACTACACCCGCTTTCGATATCATCGACAAGGCGGAGTGCCTTGCCGCTTGTCTGGAGAGCCAGTGCTCCCCGAACATCGCCAACGCATTTTTTTATACTTTGTGTAAAACTATCGAGATTTTTGTGAGGAATTAATTAATTTTTCAAATTATAATATAGCCTATGTTACTCGCTGATACTGTAGCTTTATATTGGAGAAAGAATTTTTTAAATCGGTCCATTAATTTTTGAGTTTATCCATTACATACAAAAAATCAAATCTTTCCTCTTTATAATATTGGTATAGACAACAAAAATTTTGAAAAACAAGTATTAAAATTAGTCATAAAAATATTTTCGATTTTGAAAATAGAACCGATAGAATCATAATAATTTATAGACATTCGAACAAAAAGTATTTCATATTAATTTGATCCACGTACGAAAATAGTATCAAGATGTTTAAATTAAAACTGAATTTTAATTATACGACTCTATTTATTGCTCACGTTTTGAATAACATTTACGAAACTTGTTTCTTGTGAGTTTTTTTTATTAATTTTATTTTTAGATTTACATATTATATTTCTGAATGTATTAATTATAGGCGGCGCGTCTCGCTTAACTTTACTGGCAGGAAAAAAACTTTTTTTTGTTCAATAAAAAAATAGTGTTATTTTTCATACAGTCACTATGCCAACATTATTATGGCTTTTTGTACTAACGATTTTTTAGATGGTATTTATTGTCTTTGATATAGTTTTGCGAGTACATTGTTTTATATAATACATAAGAACGTGTAATGCTTATAAAAATCCTAGTTTCCTAAAGACCTTAATAACCTTTTATTTTGAAGAAGATATCAAACCTCTATAATTCATTATTAAAAAACTTTTTACAACCATTTTAAGGTTATTGTCTACAAATGGTTGCATTATTATTTTTTTATTTAGCGTTTTAGCCTCTGTCTCACCTGATAATAAGTGACGTTGTGGTTCAAGATGGTAACAGCTAGCCTAATGGGAAAACTAGCTCACAACTGCAGATACCGAATTACGCGTATAGGTGCTTGACGTCAGATTTTCAACTCAAGTTAGTATTTAGCCAGCCGGCATTTGAAAATATCCACCATGCTATCATTTCATCACGATGTTTTCTATCATCGAAAGCCCAGGCTCATTGTAGGGATTTAAACCCGCGTCGATGGTCGCGTCGTCCACGATGCCAGTGAACTATCAATGCTTCTTACAGCTGCTACAAGAATTAAATGTTTCCGCGAATGACGCTAGTTTTTTACCAGACTGCAAGAAAGGAGGTTTATGTTTTTCGAACGTACGTATGTATGTCTATTTCTTTGTCACGCTCTGTAGTTAGGGTTGCCAACCGTACTATAATATGTAGTATTGTACTATATTTTGAGTCTACGTACTATATACTGTTGAAGGAATATATAGTATACAAAAATACTATATTTTAAACGTATTAATCCAACAAATCCTTCACTTTAAAAATTTATGAACGTGATGATTTAGGAAATAACATGGACAATTAGTTGTAGGTATAAATTGCTGGGCTTAACGAATAAGCATTTACATATGAACGATAGTTGATTTACTGTTTTTATATTAAGGAAATGAAATTTAGGTATTTAAAGATAGTAAATACGTAGTAATAAAGCGCATAATTTCGTAAGAATAGCATAGAAACGTACTGAACTTATATTTCATTGATAATCTTTGATTTAAACCAGTTATGTGTAATGTTTGTGATTGTATAGGAATAGTTAGGCTTATATGTGAATTCTATCGTGTTTGTAATGTTTATAATTCATACATGACGTGTCTATGGGCTGTTTTGTGTTGTAATGATATAAAGTTCTTAATAGATTGGAATAAGTTTTGTAATATTCCAATAAGTATCGTATGAGATATTAGCTAATTACGTGAAATTGTATGTAATAAGAATAATAATAACAGAATAATCGCAACGCGCCACGCCACAAGCCGTGTTATTAGAAAATGTTAGAGTGAAAGGGTAATAGATGCCATCATTCCGTCGCACTCCAACACGCCTATAAATATGCGGCTTTTGCGGCCAACCTTCACACCGAGTTTCAAACGCTACCGAAGCATTGGATAGTGTTAAGAATTATTGTAAGCGGCCATTCTGCCTGTGAAGATTGAATACAGCGACTTGATCTTGGTGTTCGTGTATTATTTATCTTCAAGGAATCGATCACCCGCCAGCGACCCAGTCCACTTAGTTCTCCGTAGCTACGCCAGCACCACGCCTCCGTATAGGCAAATCACTGCTTGTGTGCCGTTTCGCTCTCTTCACGCCTGGTAGGTTCGGGTGTAAACAGAGTTGGTCACACGTAGTGAGTTGGGCTTGCGTACACTGGTTTGCAGCTCTCTGCTTACCGTAGCACGTATTTGCCGTCTTTGTGGTACGGAGTCCTAAGATTAATCGGGCGTCATGAAGCACCGCGCTACTCTCTCGTTGTGCAGGACCGCTCTGCATTATCGTTAGCGTAGCTGTTAGCGACGCATAAGCCTAAGCGTAATGATATAAGAATAACATTTGTAAATATAAGTTGTAAGGATGAATAATTTGCACAACCGATCAATAATTAAATGTTTCTAATGTTTTGAATATGTTACTATAGCGTGTAGGTATGTAAGAACAATATATAAGTCATAAAAATGTGCGTAATCTAATAAAAATAATCACTTAAAGTACTAAAATCATATATTGTCAATAATTCATATTTTGTAGAAGTTATACGTAATGTTTTGTGTTATATAAGTAAAATAGCCTTCTGTATGTGTTTTATAATGTTTGTAAGCTCAAATAGTGCGTATGTAACGAGTCGCAAGACGTTTTAAGGTTGCAATGTTTAATGCTTTATATCTCCCGTGTTTATTAACCTATAATGTTAAAGTTAGTGTTTTTGAATAGGTATTTGTGTCTACATTGATGTGAAATAGTTTTTATTGTAATTGAATAACTGTAATTAGAGATATTAACAATTTATTGTATTCTGTATACAAGTAATAATAATAATAGACAGAGACAGCAATATTGCAACCACTGCGCATTACCGCGGTTAACGGACCACACCCAAGTTTGGTAATGAGCAGTACGGATAGAGACGCCATCGTCCGTCTCGCTCTCCGGCAAACCATATAAAAGGCGTTCTGCCGGGGCAAACGAGCGGGATTCCGATTTCGACCGCTGAAGTGAACGGACGTGTCCGCTCGCGCTCTCGATCGCTTTCCGAATTATCGCATTCTGCTTGAATTAGTGTACAGTTGTTTGCTCTGATCCACGGACCCGGTCCTAGGCCTGCCGGTTCAGAGTACACATTGTATAGCTGGTTTTTTAAGCTATTTCATTCGCGCTCTGCTTGTACTAGTGTACGACTTGTTTGTTTTGATCAACGGACCCGGTCCTAGGCCTGCCGGTTCAAAGCACACAGTTTTAAGCTAGTTATTAAGCTATACATACCGCGTGTTATAGCGAGGTCGGTGTTATTGTTGTGTAGCGAGTATCTAGGTACTCGTTGCGCGCATAGCGCCGTCTCGCTCGCACATTTCGTGTAGCACTTCGGTGCACACGAAAAAACCGTACTTTTCAGTACGATAATAAACGCGCTTTTCAGCGCGAAATCCTGTTTCAAAAGACACGCAAATCCACGGTTTAGTGGTCGTTCGTCGGATACCTAACGGTGCTAACGAAGACGAACGGGGCGTGACCCGAGCGCTCTCCGGTTACTTCCTTCTGAGGTAAACGAAAACTCGGACGGGCCTGGGAATCTTAGCCTTTGCCTTTTTGCATAGTTAAGCCCCAGGTGTCTCCTACCCAACCCTTCCTATCCTTACCATCCATCCTTGTGGTTGTTTGGGCGGAGCCACGGTATATACCGGCCTGCGTCCTCTGCCACAAGACTGCTAGGGACTCCCCTAGGGAAACGATAGGTACTTTCCTGTGTTTCATTACACCGTGACACACAGGTCTCATTGCTCCGGGCTCGGATAGCCCGTTAAATTCATTCGGCGTACCCCCCTGCCCTCCAGGCAGGGAGGTGAATAAATTCACTTCCCCCGTCCTCCAAACAGCCACCGCGATGGCCGAATCAAAACTCGCGGAACTAGAAATACGTTTTAGGCAGCTGGAAGCCGAAAACCAGCGCCTAGTTAATTTTATGTCCCTCCACATGCCCGAGCTCAGCAATGAGTATAGAAGTCGGTCACAGATGGCGGACTCGCTACGTCCGCAGTCAGCCAACCAGAGCGCGGGTGCCGCGCACGCCATCCCCTCCACCTCCGCCGCGATCTCACCCGCCGCCGCGCCACCCGGTTTCACGCGACCCGCCTCGGTCCCTGCGACCGAGTACCCCCACCCCACTAACCTCGCAAGCGCGAGCCACGCCCCTAAGTCCCGAACAAAATCGCAACAGCGATCTTTTACCCCCGGTCCCTATGGCCGCCCCGCTAAACCCGTTGCCCCCGCGGCAACCATATCAAATTCAACTACGGTGTCCAACTCTTTTTCGACCCTTCCAGTCGAAACAGAGATGGACGCACCAGTAAGTCCAACCCCTTCCTCGGAAATGGAACTCTCGCTCCACTTCCAGGAACCAATTATAATCCCGACCGAACCTACCGCGGAAAATGACGAATTCACGGTCGTCAAATCCCGCAAACGCGCGCCCCGTGATAGCCCCGTTGTGGAAAACGCGGCTAAAACATCCAAAACAACGAACGGTTCCGCCGCCCCCGCACCCTCCTCCAATACCGACGAACCGGTCGTCGGTAAAAAGGAAAAAACCCCTCCGATAATTATCCACGACAAAACTGTCTGGACAAAGCTCACCAATGAGCTCAAAACACTAAAAATAGGCTACACCAAAGCCCGTAATACCGCGACAGGTATCTCCCTGACGATGAGCACGTCAAAATGCCATCGTAGATTGACCACCCTCCTCCGTAGTAGGAACATTCCCTACTACACTTACGCCCTCGAAGAGGAGCGTGTCCTACGGGTTGTGCTTCGGCGCATCCCAGTCGAAATCTCACCAGAGGAAGTCTTTGCCTCCATTGAAGCCCAAAAATTCCCCATCCGAGAGGTCCATCGGATGTATAATAAAGAGAAACGAGCCCTTCCAATGCTCGTGTTAATCCTAGATAAAACGCCTGAGGGCAAAAAAATATTTAACTTAGAAATTGTATGCGAGCTCTCCGGAATAACCGTAGAGCCTCCATACAAGAATTCGAAGCCCTCCCAATGCCACAACTGCCAGTTGTACGGACACTCTGCCCGCAACTGCTTCCTTCGTCCGAGGTGCGTTAAGTGCCTCGAAGACCACCCAACCAGGGAGTGCACGCGTCAGCGTGACTCTAACACCCCCCCGAGCTGCGTACTATGCAGGGAGGAGGGACATCCTGCGAACTATCGCGGATGCCCCAAGGCCCCGCACACCATGCACCCCCGCCGCCCTGGGCAGGCTGCCCCTCAGCGGGCACCCCCCGCCTCAGGGCCCCGGGCGCAACCTCTGCTAAATCCAGAGGTGTTCCCGTCCCTGCCTACCCCCCGCCGCACTCAGGCGACCGTAGGCCCCCCGCACCTCAGATGCAGCCCAAACCCGTGCGTTCGACTCAGAACGCATGGGCCCCCAAACCACAGCCCCTTATGGCTATGGACATCCCCGCGCCCCGCGCTCCAGCGCCCCGCGCCCCAGCACCACGCGCTCCAGCGTCCCGCGTCACCACAATGGATGACCTTATGTTATCGCTCATTCGTGAGCATGAGATACGCGAAGTCCTCGCATACAAGACCCATATGGAGCAGTACGGTTTCGTCGAAACCATAGCTGCCTTTCCCCGGCTCGTAGAGACGTTACAGCGTCTCGATCGCGAAGCCGCCAACCTCAGGCCTCTCAATGGCTAAACTCAAGCCGAGAGGTTTAAACATCTCCTTTTTTAATGCGCGGAACTTATATCCGCAGCGTGATCTCGTCGCGACTTATCTTAAAGATCACCAAATAGACATTCTCTTAGTACAGGAAACGCTCTTAAAGCGTGCTAAACGCAATCCGAGTATCGCAAACTATAACATCGTTAGAAATGACCGCGACGGCCGAGGGGGCGGCACTCTCATTTACTACAAGCGCTCGTTGTATTGCATGCCGATAGATCCTCCGATACTTACCAATATGGAAGTATCCGCGTGTAGACTAGGAATGACCGATCATCCGTCCATAACGATCGTATCCGTGTACCTCTCACCGACGAAAGTACCTCTCAGGTCTGACCTACAGAAGCTACTCTCGCTCGGCACATCGGTCATTATCGCAGGTGACCTCAACAGTGGACACACGTCCTTCAACAATTGGAGAGACACCAGCAATGGGGTTATTCTCGAAGGGTTGTCGGACGAGTTAAACTTTGACGTCATAGCGCCTCCCACTCCCACCCACTTTCAAGATCACTGTACACCGACAGTGCTCGACATAGCCCTCCTGAAAAATATCGCGCTTCAGGTACGACTCATTCGGGTCATACACGAACTCGACTCCGACCATCGCCCGGTCATCCTACAGCTAGGACAACTAGATGACTCCAGCCCTCCTACAGTCACAATGGTTGACTATGCAAAATTAAAACACTACCTCGCGGATAGGCAGTCCTCGCCCAGTCTCGTTAGGGTCCCGGACGTGTTAGAGTCAGTTGCGCACGTAGATCTCGCAATCGACTCCCTAGTTGACCACCTCCAAGTCGGCATCGGAGAGGCCTCGAGAGAGGTCGAAGCGGCGAACGATCGCCGCTTTGTACTCCCTGCCGACGTGCGAGCGTTGATGACGGAGAAGAACGCTGCGACTCGTGCGCATGACTCTTATCCGACCGATGCAAACCGCGCACGATTACGCGCACTTCAGAGAGCGGTTAAAGCCCGTATAACCGAGCTCAAAAGTCACAGATGGGACACCCTAGTCGAAGGGCTAAGGCCGTCACATCTGACTTATTGGAAAGTAGCCCACGCCCTTAAAATAGACGCCCAACCTCGCATGCCCCCCCTCGAAAGGGGTCCCGGCACTACACCCGCTTTCGATATCATCGACAAGGCGGAGTGCCTTGCCGCTTGTCTGGAGAGCCAGTGCTCCCCGAACAGCGTCAAGAACACCGACCGAGTCAGAGACATCGAAGCCCGCGTGGAGGAGCTGAATAAGCTCCCGGTATCAGAATCCCTGTCCCCAGTCACTTCTGAGGAGATCTCTGCCATTCTCAAAAGCCTTAAGCTTAGAAAGTCACCAGGTCCCGACGGTATCAGGAACGAAGTACTCAAACTTCTTCCCGATCACCTCATAGCTCTATTGGTCTGCATATTCAATGTAGCCATAGCCAACTGCCATTTTCCAGCCGTCTGGAAAACGGCCATTGTCATAGGTATTCACAAGCCCGGCAAGAGCACGTCGCTTCCCGACAGCTACCGCCCTATCAGTCTTCTAAATACCCTTGGAAAAATCTATGAGCGGATCCTTCTGAACCGTCTCAAATCCGTAATAGAGGAGAAAAACCTCTACCCGCCTGAGCAATTCGGTTTTCGTGCTAGACATTCTTGCACTCATCAAGTGCACCGCCTCACGGAGCACATTTTGTTTAACTTTTCCGAGTTATCTATACCCCGTCGCACACTGGCAGTCTTCTTCGACGTAGCCAAGGCCTTCGATAAGGTCTGGCACGAAGGATTAGTCTACAAGCTGTACTCCCGCGAAGTCCCCGATAGATTAGTTAAAATCATCCGCGATTACCTCAAAGACCGCACCTTTCGCTACAGAGTGGAAGGTGAACTATCCACACCCCATCCCATACGCTCAGGCGTCCCCCAAGGTTCCATTCTGGCACCTAGCCTCTTCAATCTGTACGTCAGTGACCTACCAAAACTTGAAGAGAAAGTTGAAGTAGGCTTATACGCTGACGATACAGTCATATACTCCTCTCAAAGGCAAACGAGAAACCTCAAATGTAGAATCCAAAGAGCCGTGACCACTCTCGGGAAGTGGTTTAACGACTGGCGAATAGCCATAAACCCCACGAAGAGCGCAGCGGTGCTCTTCGACAAAACCGCCACACAGATACCGCAAAAACTCAAGGACAATCCCCTTGAACTCTTCGGTAATCCGATCCCCTGGGAAAAGGCGACCAAATATCTAGGTGTAACCCTAGACAGTAGACTCTCCTTTATACGCCACATCAATCTGGTTAGGAAAAGGGCCTCCTGGACCCTCGCCCGACTGCATCCTCTGTTATGTGCTGCAAGCAAAATGTCCACGAGACACAAGCTTACGCTCTACAAGATGTGTATCCGTCCGATCATGACATATAGCTGCGTTGCGTTCGCACATATGCCAAGTTATAACTGGGAACGCTTACAAGCTATCCAGAACAAATTTCTTCACCGCCTTACCGGTGCCCCCTGGTTTGTTCGTATGGAGGATCTCCATAGAGATATGGACCTTCCCTCGATACATGCATATGCCAAACACCTTTCTCGCTCGTATTTCGACACCGCGTCGAACCACGCGAACCCCTTAATAAAAGCGGCAGCTTCTTATGTTCCCGACCCCAACGCCTGCCGGAGAAAACGCCGGCCGCGTAATATATTCACTGACCCGCCCGACCAAACCGAAAAAGCTAACGCGTTCTACGCCGACACCGTCTCTCCAAACAGAGCGTGCCACCGCCCACGCCCGCGTAACCACCGTTCTCTCCGCAGAGGACGGGCGGTCAACTTCGCTCCCGCACACCCGTCACGTCCACCCTCTCTAGCGGCAACCCAAGCCTAGGTCCGTTCCTCGGTGTGAAGCCCTTGGGTCAGGCAGCCGCCCGCGCGATACAAGTGACACTATACGTGCAACACTTAGTTACCCACACACAACATTACACACGTATGAACACACACACGTGCACACCACACAGGTACATAGGTTCTGTAAGGGACCTTTTTTTTTTTTCTTTTTTTGCGCTAGTTAGACTATTGCGCTAGTTAGTGTAGAAAAACCAGTCCGATTATTAAATACACATACGCATGGTCCACTCCTTCCTCCCAGGAGGAGGGGAACGTGCATATGAGTATATATTAGTTAGCTCGAATTCTCCTAAGATTAGGGAATTAGTTAGATCGCGACTTTTTCGCATTCGCGACGACCGCCCGAGCCGAGGTTCGGCCACTCTGGCACCCTCGTGCGGGTCGTCACAAACTTTCGCGGCTGAGTGCCCTAAGCGCTCGCCCCCAAGTCCGGTGAAGCTGTAAAAGCCGCAGCGGCTCTGTTTGACGATAGGGCCCCTACGGCTAACAGTGTAGTCAGTTCTAAAAAAAAAAAAAAAAAAAAAAAAAAAAAAAAAAAAAAAAAAAAAAAAAAAAAAAAAGGCAAACGAGCGCACACGGGTACCACAAATTTAAGAATCAATACTCAAGACTCAAGACTCAAGAAACTGGAAGTAACCGTACCCAGAAGATATAGTATTAACAAAGTGTATTGTCTTGAAGAATACAGCAAATTTTATTGTGGTGCCTGTGTGTCATTTCTTCGCATCTTCACTAAGTTCAACCCGCCAGCGACCCAGTCCATTCCGCTCCGTGCTACGTCATCGCCGCGCCTACCAGCAGGCACCTCACTGCGTGTGTGTACCTTGATGTTTCGCCCTCTTCACGCCTAGTAGTTTCGGGTGTGAACAGGGTTGGTCGCACGTAGTGAGAGGGGCTCGCACGCACTGGTTTCCAGACAGCTGGTTACCGTAGCGTGTTATCCGCCGTCGGTTATATACAGAGTACGAGGGAATCGTTTCCGTCGCGTTCGCGCCCTCGGTGCGCGGTCCCGCTCTGTATAGATTGACGTAGCACATTGTATAATAGGCGGCCGGCTCCGCTTCGGGTCCGCGCTCATTTTAGTAGCTAATTATTTTTTAAGAGCTTACCGTTGCGCTGTTAGGCTTCGTTGCGCCCGTTTTAGTTCCTTTACGTTAACTTTTAAAATACGAAAGCATATATCCGAACTCATCGAGCCTTAATGCGTTCCCAACCTGTCCGCAATGTCAAATTGACAACGTCAAACGAATTTTTGGTCTGCTTTACTTTTGTTTTGGGATTTCGATAATTATTTTCAATTTGGTGTGATGAAAAAAATGAACTTGTTATTTAAATTAATTTAAAAATTTAATGTGATAAAGCATATAACATTTTAGACAAAACATTGGTAAAAAGTGCAAGAAGTGCCAAGAAATATCGTTTTTATAAAAATAACAAAACTTAATATCTTTGTTATTTTTCTGCTTTTTCCATAAAATACTATATTTGTTTGAAGTGTACTATATTTTTTTATAACTCATTTTGAAAAATACTATATTTCCCCGCAAAAATGTTGGCAACCCTATCTGTACCCTAAACATAGCTTGACGGATTTTAGCATACGAGGTGTTGTTAGATTCGTCTTAATTGTGGGAGTAACATCTAGACTACACATATAATAGTTAAGTACGACGTCTGGTAATGAAATAAAATAAAAATTAAATATTTTGTTTTTAGTCTAGTGTTTTTGTGTTGCAGTCGTCTTTTTAGTTTCCTTTTTAATAATTTAGCTTATTTACCTATTACCTATCGTTATTGTATATATGTGAATATAAACAAGCAATCCTACAAAACATTTGGGTATGAAAAACTATTTTCCTGATGGATGCTGCTTCACAACTTATATGAGGCTCAAAAAACTAACCGCGTCTCATATAGCAATGTACAAAGGGACGTCAAATTTGACATGGGGCATAGTAACAGGTGACGAAACATGGGTTTACTGCTACGATCCCAAAACAAAGCAATAATCGACTGTTTGGGTCTTTCCATGTGAACCGAACAAATCAAAGTGGCGAGTGTTTGGTCTGCCGTTATAAAGCAGATGATTGCTACTTTATTAAATAAAACTGTTTTTTTTTTTCGAATTGACCTTACTGTTAGCCTGAGGGGCCCTATCCAAAAACAGAGACGTTGATGGCTTTTACAGCTTTACCGGGCTTAGGGGCGAGCGCCTAAGGCACTCAGTCGCGAAAGCGTGGGCAACATGCGCGCAAGGATACCAAAGTGGTCGGACAGCGGCTCAGGCTGTTGCCCATACTGTATACGTGAACTATTGTCGACTTGGAGGATAATCGTACAGTGAATAAAATGGTACATGACCATTTGCTTGCCGGAACTCTGTAAAAATATCCAAAAACGCCGTAACATCTCGCACCACAACAATGTCAGCTCTCACACGGCCAGACGGAGAACCAATCTTGAAAGGGACAATCGTAGATTTTATGGGTCATCCTGCAAACAAACCTGGTAACATGAGACGTCCTGTTTTAAAAAATTAAAAAATTATTTACGCGGTCAACGTTTTTCCAACACCAGAAGAGGCTGTTGAAGAGTATAAAAAACATACTTCCGAGGTCACCACGAAGGTGTTGCATAAATGTTTTCAAAGTTGGTATATTCGTATGAAAAAGCGCATTGAAGGTAAGGAAGAATATTTTGAGATTGAATAACAATTTTTAACAAGTTATAGTATTTTTTTGTTATTTAATCAAGATAATTAAGTGCGCTCACCCCACGTAATACTTGAGCATGTACCGCCTGGCGTTTAGCCATATGACCGCTGAGAACATAGGCGCGTTTAGTTTACGTAGAAGTCAGAACACAAAATTACAGATATTTTAATAATAATTATAAAACTTAACGATTTATCTAAAAACAATATGTGAAGAGAGAACTTCGAACTCTTTGCGTATTGCGCGCACGGTGTGCTTCTGAGATTTAGCAATGTTAAAGTTTATATAAACAGAATGAGTTA
The DNA here is from genome assembly GCA_033032175.1 of Saturnia japonica. Lineage (NCBI taxonomy): Eukaryota > Metazoa > Arthropoda > Insecta > Lepidoptera > Saturniidae > Saturnia > Saturnia japonica. The sequence continues at coordinate 5,301,898 of CM065329.1, forward strand.
TTACATAAAATAAGAAATAGAAAAATTAACATTTAGTGTTATCTGGTTATGTTGTTTGATTGATTTACCGTTTATAATGAACGGAAGACCACTGACTTACAAAAAAAACAGGTGTGTATATATATATATACCTAGTTTGTAGGTCAGAGATTTCACTTTTGTAAAATCTGTAACCACAACATCATAATTTTTTGTGTTTTGATTTATAAATATGTTTTATTTGTTAAATCTTAAATGTGTAATGTCTAACAAATTATTTTTAGCTATTAAAATTGCATAAAATAAAATTTTCATTGTTTGCGTTAATACTACCACATAACAACAGCCTGTACCAGTCTAGAGATTGTCGCCAAAGAATTTGAAAATGTTGCCAACAATTACTGGCAGTTTGACTGAATGAGTTTTGAGCTGTTTTGTTTTGTGTAAGTTCAATGTGTGGCCGATATATCGGGATCGCCGGTAATTTATTAACCGATATCTAACAATTTGAAAAGAGCGCGAAGCAACGATCTTTCCCATTCGTGGCAGACGGAAGAGCTGCGCGTAGTGCTAGTGGCGATATTGCAGTCTTTAATGAGCGCTGTATTATATTGTGTCTATTTATTATTAATTTTTATTTGACATTCTTGTCAATAATACTCGTTTAGTAATAAAAATACATATCATACTTATACATAGGTATTGTACATTAAAAAGATCATCGCCAGTTTTTTTGCATAATAGATACACATACAATCACCCGAAAAACACTGTCCTCCGCAGTCGGGTAAATAATGATTTATTAATAAACTTTGATATCGATATCGCCGATTAATTACTACAATAATCGATTTCGGTATCGTATCGGCAAAATTATGTATCGTTACATCCCTAGTTCAAAGTTTAAAATGTAAAGAATTAACGATCGAATTACGACCACTGGGCGACCACCAGTCCACATTATAAAATAGCAAACTCTGCCACGCGTTGCTGTGCCGTGTTGGAGTTCATAGGGAGAAAGAACATTCATCCGATCGCTACCAAACTTTACAGGATCATCCGCAATATGAAGATTGTCGGAAAATCTCATCGAAATCGCTCTAGTCGTTTTGGAGTCCATAGAGAACATACGTACAAACATCGATTATTATACAATATAAAAGACGATTTATTTATTGAGGAAGGTTACTTTTCTTTTGATTTTGACCGCGTAAAAAGCATTTGCCAGCGTCAATGTTTTGAAGCCTTCGTATTGGTAGGTATTTTATTCAAAGTGGCGTCTAACAAGACGGTGGAAGCCTTGTTAGAATGATCTAGGATTTTTTTGTGAGATTTTAAAATGCAACTTTATATTTACACTCTACTTCACTTAAGCATATTATCTGAACTATATAACGCAAAACGCCACCAATATTACATAATATAGGGTCTAAAACCTAAGTCAATTAATTAAAAATAAAAAACCACAAAATGAAATTTCAAGATCCCGCTAAAAACTCAAGGTAGGTTAAAGTTCTATACACGTCGTAACTTCACGCTACAAGCCAAAGGACCGGACCAATTACCATACAAAGTGTCGATCTAAAATTATAACTATGCGAGAACGAAGTGATAGTGCGGGCGGATCTTGTGGAATAGCGCGGGGAAGCGGGGGGACTAGGAAGGGTTGGCCGCTCGACGAGAACCGAGAATTACCGAGAAGAGCCGACAATAAAATATTTTTTAAAACCGAAACGGTGCCTTCTATGGGTGTCTGACACAATCAAAGTATTTACCTAGGTATATAGTTTTGGAAAGTGTAGAATTTTTTCAAAAAATTTATAGTCAATGACACTCAGGATGATGTAAAGATTCTAAAGATATCCCATTTAAAAGTTATGGTGGAATAAAAGAAACTCACATACACGTACCCTGAAAACATTACACTCCTTTTTAGGGCAGTCGTGTAAAAACAAGCCGTGGTGGTCGAGCGGTTTAGACCGGCGGAACATCAATTCGATGTATGTACCTACCAATGAATTATTCAGAAGTCGCGTTCATTTACTAATTCTAATTGGTAACACTATAGGCTGACTGTGGAAGAAAACATCGCAAAGAAACCTGAACGCTTGAGAATTGTTCTTGTATGTGTGGGAGAAAATGGAAGTTGATTTCTCGTCGTTTAAAGTCGCCAATATGCCGTGGGCTGGAGGTGGAGGAGGCCTTTGCCGATCTGTAAGACACTTACAGTCCAGACTGTACATATCCTATAAGTGAATCAAAATAGTATAAATTAAACACAAGTGAGACCGCGGAGGCAACCAGTTTTCTATACTTTATATGACGCAGCATTTTGGTTTTTAATTGAATTATTCATCACTTAAAAAAAAAACATGAAAAATTAAAACTCGGATACCTCTGCACACAAAGGTTAATAATAAATTAATCCACAAAAATTAACATACTCAAACCGGAAAATAATTCAAATTTGCTCTGTGGCACATTTTTTGGAATTCATTATACGTTTAGAACTCAAAATTAAAAATAAACACACACACACACACTAATGTTAAAATTAAGGAAGCTCTAAATAATTATCGAGGCCATTTATTTCAAAGTGCTTAAGATTTTAATATTTTTTTAAAATAAGTATTTTTTAAATTTTAGCAACTTAGAAATAGCATTATTTGCATTAATCTCACATTAAATGAGCCATTCCTTTACGATAATCTCGTTATCAATTTTGAAACATGTTGTGAAGGCTATAAAACGTTTTATTAAAATAAATTTCAGAAATTCCTTTTCACTGGTATATATATGCTTTAAATAACTAGTATATATAAATGAACATTAAAAAGTAGGTTGCTTTCTTTTTTTTTGTTTTTTGCAGTAATTTCCATGTAAAAATTTCTTTAAAAAAATTAAAGTTTTTAAATATTTAAAAAACTGTAACCCGATTACGGAAAAATAACTATAATAAAACGTAAAAAAAGTTCCGAAACCTGTATTTATCACAACTAGTTTCTCTGTCGCTTGGTATATTTTATTTGTATTTAACTCTAGCTGTGCCCGCGGCTGCGCTCGCGTCTACTACAGAATGCCGTCAATCGCGCGGAACCCTAACTCTTTTTCTAAAATAAAGTAGTCTAAGTTACTCATTATAACATAAGCTATTTAATTAAAAGCAGTTATTTTGACATTACAAAAAGAAACTTCAATTTTATTACTTGTATAGATGAACGATATCGTGATATTTTATTTTGCTATTTATGGACGAAGTATCTAAGTAGTAAGACAAAAAAAATTATAAAAATCTATCTATAGTTTTTGCGTGTTGCGCGCACAACGGCAATAATCTATCATGTTATTTATATAGAAGTTTGTAATATTAGGTCTTTACCTATGAAATTGCCGTTTTGTATGAAAAAATTTAAAAGAATTTTTTTTCATGTATTTTTTATTTGTATCAATCGAAGTAATCATCCATGCAATCAGTGCATCTTTGCCAGCGCAGTGGCAGTTTATTGATGCCTTCTTAAAGAAATCATCTGGACGGGAGGCAACAAATTCTTCAAAGGCATTTTGTACTGCCTCTCGGGTATTGAATTTTTTTCACGTCAAGGAGTTATCCAAATTCTTGGAAAAAGTAATAGTCTGTAGGCGCAAGGTCTGGTGAGTAGGGCGGATGACGGAGAACTTCCAACCCCAGTTCTTGCAACTTGGAGACCGTCTGCTGTGCAGTATGAGGTCGCGCGTTGTCGTGCAGGAACAGCGGACACGAGCGATTGACCAATGCTGGTTGGAGATGTGCCAGCTTCTCCATCATTGTGTTCAGTTCTTCACAGTACACATCTGCAGTAATGCTCACCCCGTTTGGTAAGAAGCTGTGATGAACCACACCGGCGCTAGACCACCAAACAGTGACCATCACTTTTCTAGGGGTAAGTTTTCGTTTAGAGCATTGTTTAAGTGCTGGTTCAAAATTCCTTCATTTGTGTGTCTGTTGAGCAGTGCAAGGTACGTCTCGGCGCGTACTTCGCGCTGGTGATCATTGAGTTCGTGGGGCACCCATTTGTCAAGCTTTTTTACCTTGCCAATTTGACGCAAATAGACCAATGTTGTTTTGACGCTAACGTCGAAAGCTGCTGCTAATTCAGCCGTAGATTGTGTATCATAAGCTTCCACAATCTCCTTTAATTCGTCATTGTCGACCAAAGTCTTCGGACGACCACGAGGTTCATTTTTCAGGTGGAAATTCCCAGAACGGAAGCGAGCAAACCAATAACAGGTGGTGCGTTGGTTTGTAGTGTTAGGTCCGTAAACGTCATTGATGTTGCGTGCCGCTTGTGCCGCGTTGCTGCCACGACGGTACTCATATTCTATAATTACTCGAATTTTTAACGTATCCATGATGACAAAAAAGATTGAAATGCGATGAAAATGTAACACTAATCAATAAACAAATGACAACTTTTGGAAAAAAAATTCCATGTTTTTAAAAGAAAATTAATTTGAAATTAGAATTTTTAGCCAAACAAAAATTATTTTGATTTGAAATGGCCAGTACTGCAGAACGGCAATTTCATAGGTAAAGACCTATTATATTTATATTCAGAAATTTCTCCTCTTTCATTTGAATTTCCACCTAAAACTACAACAACAAAAAAATTCAGAGTCCTGCAGCAACTCCATCCTAGCTCCGTTCCCTCGGTTTGGAGCCCTTGAGTCTAGCAGCCGCTCGCGCGATACAGTGACACCGCACTTACATTCAATAGCTAACCACAGACACCATTACACTGCACCCCACACAGGTACATAGGTTCTATAAGGGACCTTTTCTGTACTAGTTAGACATAAATTGATAGATCACTAAATACATATACACATGTTCCTTCCTTCCTCCAGTTCCTCATAGTTCCCAGGATAGGGAATTAGCAAGTTTGCGACTTAATTGTAACGTCCCAAGCCGAGGTTCGGCACCCTTGAGCGTGTAGCCACCTTTCGCGGCTGAGTACCTTACCCTCAAACCACGGTGAAGCTGTAAAAGCCATCTGAGGCTCCAGGACCCTTATGGATAACAGTATAGTCAGATCTTTAAAAAAAAACAGCTTTATTTAGACCCCACTTGTTTGGATGTAGGTTACCTACCTAAAATCCATCATTTGTTCGTATAAAATGTATCCTATGACACCCGAACCATAGTAACCAACCGATTCACATCTCATTCATCAAAACTGGATGAATAGTTTATATTATATTTATAAACTGCTAAAAACATAACTCTTCCTTTTGGTTTAAGTTGGAAATAAAAATAATTGCAGAGCATTGACGAACCAGCGGTGGCGTGTACGACCACAACGTCAATCGACGTGAGTTCGAATCCCTACAAACAAGCCGGAGCTTTCGGTGAAGGAAAACATCTTCATGAACCACACAGCATGGTGGTACGGTATATTTTAATACCCGCCTGGCTAACTAACTACCACTATCCAGTTGCACCTATAGCTGTCAATTCCCCCACTAATAAACTTAACGCGTTGCCAATCTCGGGCCACGTCATCGCTTAAAATCAGATGAGATTTTGGGCAAACCATAAAACATATTGAAAAATTAAAAAAAAAAATTGTATTCGTTAAAAAATAATGAAAACGACCTATACCTAAACAATCTTTTTAATTATAAAAGATGCGACGACCGTTGTTCATTTCGCACAACAATAAATCTTATAACCCAATCTTTCAAACGAGTGTTGTGCAGTTACGTCGTAAATCCAGAAACACCAGACAATAAAATAAAAAAAATTTACATTTCTTTAATAACAAACAATCTATTTTAAGAGAATGCAAGTTGGTAAACATGATCGATAAAATTTAAATATTCTATATTTAACCACTATCTTCTAAGTCACCGGTTTCTAAGTGTGTCATCGAGTCATCTTAGATTTTTTATTACAAGATTTTATTTAACTTGCCTTGTTAGTATAGATCCAATTTTGCGACTGAATTTTTAAACAGTTACCCTCAACCGATTGAGCTGAAACTTTGCATACACATTTAGTGGACGGCAATGCATGTTTAGCTAAGTAACGTCATTCTAAATTTATTAAGGAGGACTCCCAAAAATAACAGACCAGTTATTTTTTATACACTCCCACGATATCAAAACAAGGGGTCCGCTGAATAAAGTACGAAAAAACATTATTAATAAAAATTTTATTCAATATATCAGTCATACTAAATTGACAATAATAATTATACGCAAGGGCTGTTCTGAATTTTATTTCTAAAACGCTTGTAACGCGCGAGAAATTAATTTAGTTTAGAGACTACGGTACCTGATGGGATCAAAAAATAATCATCATATCGGAGTTCCGAAGAACCGGCAGTTATATTAAAAGTTATTACTATTGACTGACAGTTACGATTTAAGCGATACGCGAGTTGACTGTGCGTTTAAAAATCAAAGTAACATATTGAGTAATATTTGTGAATAGGTAAAAAGCCTAAATCAATGCAAATCTTGAAAAAGTAACTGTTTATTTATCAGGGGGCACCGTAGTGCCTCCGCCGAGCCGAGCCCAAGGCACGGCCGTACCATCGTTTTCTCGAAGCTACTTACGGCACTGTTGAAGCCCCTGTACTGTTGACTGAAATGTTATAGAAATAAAGGTGTCTGATATTGTTACGTTCACTATAGATGTTTATAGGTAATTGATTAGATAACAATTTATAACATAGTTGTTGGATAGGGTGCTTCTATACAAGCTAACTAAAATAATTGATTTGGTTTTATGTGAGACTAGCTGTGCCCGTGGCTTCGTTCACGTCGACTACAGAATGCCCGCGCGAATCTTGCTCCCCCTCTCCCGGCTATTTTAATGACAAAAATTCTTATTGTGAGTGTTTCTTAAAAGATACATGTATACTTTCGCGGACTTTTCTGTAGGTCTTTTTAATGCCTATGATTATGTAGTACATTAATTTGCTATATCTCTTATGGTTTACTCAGCATAAGCCATTTAAGCGCCTGAATTAATTCACCATGACCAGTATTTTTTTATTTGTGCGGAACCCTAATTATTTATCTAAAATAAAAGTAGCCTAAGTTACTCCTTATATCATCAGCTATCTATCAGTGAAAGTTCCGTCAAAATCGGTCCAACCGTTTCGGAGATTACCCGGAACAAACAGACGGACAGACAAAAATTTAAAAAAAAATTTGTTATAGGTGTCGTATATACTTTCATATGCATTTAGTAAAAAACTGTTATTTTGACATTACAAACAGACACTTCAACTTTATTAATTGTATAAATAAATACGACTTTTAAAAATATTATTGATAATTCTTACAGCCTATGAATTGAGGAATTGGGTAAACTTCCCGTGTAAAAAATTTCATAATTGATTAAGCATTTTTGGAGTAAAATCCAGATATAGAATCAGAAAGGCAGAAAAAATACGTAATTCTTCCAATAAAATCTATCAAATCAATTTACAAATGTAAATGACACGTATTTAACTACAAATTTATTCATATATGCATAAATTAAATAAGAGAAATTATATTTATTAATCTACAAATAGAAATCAGTACGATAATAGAAATTATCAAGTAATGTTGATAAAAATAATTATATCTACGGAATTAGTGAAAATTTTAAGAAAATTTTGATGTTATTTTGAAGAGAAAAAAGCTTTATAAATTATCAAACTAAAAAGTAGATAATAATTTTTATCTACACTCATATCGTTAAAATACGAATTATAAATTTATAAACACTATACCGAAATTTAAAAATAGAATCATATTATTAAAACATTTTTTCTCTAACACAATAATGTTATAATACTTTTTTTCCCCCAATAGGTAATAATAGTATAAAATAATAGTAATAATAGGTAATTACCCAATACAGTAAATTTACTTAACAATAAAATTGATGTGATTCCAATTTTTACTTATCTGTGACAGCGCCCCCTTTAGCGCATGCGCGATGACGTGTGGGGTTTGGCGCCATTCATAAGTTTTGTACTGAGTTTCGTGGGTTTTTTTTTTTTTAATTCTTGCTTTAAAATATCTGATAGCAGTGAATGTTAAGAAAATTTGACTCCACCCGATATTTTAGATGCGGCGAGAGAAATCACTCATAATTATATGATAAATGCTATGACAACTTTATGGCATGGAAAATGCCGTTTTCGGGAAAATTGCTATTGGCCTATTTTCACTAATAAACTATTTCTTACTCTTTTAACTTTGAACTTTTATTTAGTAGGTTCAATCCCAATGCATGAGAATAGATAAAGTAGTCTAATAAACCGCACATAACAAGATATAAAATACTCGAATGAGACTAATAAATAACTATTAATTATTAAAGTTACAGAAGAACCCGCTAGATCTCTGTGGGAGAATCCTGTCTATGGTCAAAGATCAGAGGCGCAGGCTACACAGGTACTAAATGAAATTTGAATAAACTTAGATTTAATGACGTTTTACGTCCCAAGGTTTTAAAAAAAATACATTTTACGTTATATATCTCTAACCCAATATAAAGACGCCGCTCATACCAACAAATAATAAAGAAAACCTAATATTAAGTATAAATATACGAACCTTTCTCTAATAGCTGAGAAAACATGCTCTGGACGTTGGAATGGTGATGCTTCCACCGTAGGCAGTATTGCTGAGGCATCATTTTGTCTCTTTCGCGCCCGTTAATCTCACAATATATCTGTTTCACTTAAATAAATAACTTTGGTATATCGAAGGCAGTTTGCAAGGAGTTTCTTTTTTTATCTATGTAAATTATTTCTTTTTTTTTTGTCTATACAATATATAATTTTTTTTTTTTTTCTATATAAGTTTGGTAGAAAATTTTGGTCGACAGTTTTCGAATCTAATGTAGGTACATTAAAATATAATTTTTCATGTAAGGTACTTTAGGTATTTCATGTAAATAATCTATGTGGAATGTTAAGTCCTTATGCGGTGGGCTTTGTCAATCTGAAACAAAAAGAAAAATAAATTAATATAAAGACCATTTAGACTTTACTTTTGGAATTTCTGGCGGGATCTTGAGCAAGTGGTGGTTTTTCAATCAACGAACAACTTTATTTGAGGAATAATTTTTAAATTTTGACTTGTCAAAACGTTAAGATAAAGTTATATACATACTTATGATATTTGGCCTTATATAATATAGTTTGTTGATTGCAGCAAACGCTCTCTGGACAGTTTTACCATGAGAGCCGCCATCTTGTTCAAGTATTGTTCAAAATTTCAATATTAGAATAATATTGCATTCACCACAGATTAAAAAAAAAATATATGGAGCCGGTAAAACACGAAAATGTCTCATAATAGTACCTATTCAATTGTGTCAATTTTGAAATTATATGTCATATGCTTTAGTATTATTTTATAAATATGCCATCTTGTGTAATTTTACATTATAAAGAATAAATCTTCGCAAAAACAAAAAATGAAGACGGAGTATCGTTTCATAGTTAACAAAGCATATTTTGATATTATTTTCCGTATAACAAAAATGTTGCTACGTTACAATTAAATGTTTTCCTGGAAGTAATAGTAAAATAATTGGTAGCGTTGAAAAATCACTTTATTTGCAACCTGACCACCATCAAACCAAAAAGACGGTAATAGTTGTTAGATAATAGTCTCGTATGTTTGATAACGATCTGCAAATACCGAAAGAGATAGCGATGTGGTGTCAAAGTAAATATTATAGACAACCCTAGGCAATTTAGTGTCTCAGTCAAAAATATAAAATCTAAGATGGTCGCCAAAAATTTCAAACATTTACAACATCGGAACCAATAGGGATAGGTATGGTAAGTTAAAACAAAAGACATAAAGAGAACCAAAAAATATTCATTGATAATGAAAAAATCAAGATGGCGGTGTACGTTTAGTTGAAAATTGATATGTAAAAGTCATTGGAGCCCTTCATTTTTTAGTACAAAAGCAGTTTTTTAATGACGTATGATGGATTAACGACTACACTGCTGAAGTGGTACAAAAACAGTAAAACCTATTCTAACTGCCCTGGCAACATTATTCGCACGGTCGCACATGTTGTTATCTGGTTGTCAAGCATACAGAGCTAACTGAACTGATTTAATTACATCAATCGATTATTTAAAAAAGAAATCTCACTTTTTAGTATGTGAATTGTGTAGATATTTTACATTTTTAAACACAAAAATATAAATAAAAAAAGTGTGCGTCTCGGGACGCTCGACAGAAGTGATAACTTAAACTAAACAAATAGAAAAAAAAAAAGAAAAACCAAACGAAAGAGAGAAAGGGAAGCCGGTGTGGATTCGAATCTAGGACCTCGGCCATAGCAGTCACGCTTACGACCGCTAGGTTTAGAGCGTGTTGTTTGAATTGACTGAAACTATGCTACCATTAGGGGCGCCGTAACGCGTTACGTTACAAAGTGGTTTACCCACCCATAAGAAGTTATCACTTCAAAAAAATTATAAACCACACTTAACCCCTTGGCTTCGCTTACGACACAAAAATGTACGTAAAATTGGCATATATGGCTACAACTAGATGCCGTTGGCGTACTATGGACGTCGGCTATCAAAACCACGCCGAAATCGGCGTACACAAATTAGTATCATTTCGACAACACTGTCACGGTGACAAGCAGCGTATTTATTTTATTTATTAAAATATACATTTCGATTGTAAAACCAGGTTGTACACTTTCAAAGACCACAGACATTATTGTAAGCATTTGTATTAAAAGCAATCAAAAATATGTTTATAAGGAAATAAAAACATGTTTTTTTTCTTTATAATACTTTATTTCCTGTTCAAAGAATTTGATACGTTATTTTTTTAAATGTTAAATGAATAAGTAAATACAGTTTATCTAACCGCGTGTATATAAATACAAATATCATTAAAATAATAATACATACACACATAATAATAAAACGAGTGTTATCAAAAATAATTTTTATAAGTCGACAAACAAACTAATAGCGATAAAAACAACGAATCAAAAAATTTTTCCTTCACTATTTAAACATGCTCTATTTTGAGGACCCTGACAGGGAACGTATCCAGTGTTTTATTGTGGGTCCCATAAAAAAAGCGTTCTGATAACTGGAGTGTGACTTTATAACCGACTTCAAAAAAAGGAGAAAGTTCTCAATTCGAATGTAATTTTTTTTATGGATGTTCAACCATAATTTCTTTCTTTATGAACTGATTTGGATGATTCATTTTTTGTTGGAAACCAAGGAATCAAGGAAGCTCCCAGTTTGATTTCATTGGCATCGGATATTAAACTTCGAAGATTTACTAGAGAACTCATCAAAATCTTTGAAATTGGTTTTCATTTTTGTCAAAAATTGTCTTGTTTTTGAGTCGGCTAAAACTCTTTTTTTTACAAACTATAGATAGTGTTGCTTTTGACCACTACCTCGCTTGATCGTAAGTGATGATGTGGTCTACGATGAAGCACGCTTGCCTAGAAGGTACACGTATTTATGGGAGACGTGAAGATACCCAAATTGTAATTATCGGGAAATACAAAATCCGGCAAAGTATTCCACTCTTTAGCGGTGCGTATGATAAATCGACGACGCTTCGCTGTGTCTCTTGTCGTTCTACGAATATGTTCATAAATGAAACAAATGCACTTTTATAGTATTATTATAGACTAGCGGTGTGCGCAGAAGTTAAATACTTACACAATTTTATATTTACTCACACTGTTGATAATTCATATGCTGTATCAATTGAGGAATGGCATGTATTTCTAGTTTACAATTTTCATCAAAATCGGTTAAACATTATTATTCTATTGTACGATTTCTAATGTATTATTAACGATTTTTATAGCCTCTCAATTATGGTATGATGTAGGGCTTCCCGTCTACAAAATCTGATGAGAATTGATGAAAATTTAATTATTTTTTTGTTCGTTTACGATTTCTAGACGTAATAATGTAATTGTTATAGTCTAACAATTATTTTATTTAAATCCCGTGTACAAAATTTCATCAAAAAAGCTTGATTTTTATATTTAAATTTTTAATATTTTTGGAAATTCTTTTTTGTGATTCCTAAAAGTGATATTGTAAATTTTCATAGCCCTTCATTCGTGTAATGATTTATGCTTCCCGTGTACAAAATTTCATCAAAATCAGTCAAAAATTAAAGAAAATATGTTTTTTTTTTACGATTTCTAAAAGTAATATTGAATTTCCTTATACTTACCCTATCAATTGACCAATGACATAATCATTAGTGTACAAAATTTCATAAGAATCGGTCAACCTGTTTTTGAGTTAAATCAAACATACAAGCAGACAAAAAAAATTTGATTGCATATTCGTGATCCGTATCGTTAATATAGTAAACCTATAGGGAAATTTGGACAAAAAATTACATAATCAGACAGAACTACTGATTTATTGATATAGAATTGTAGTATAAAGCACTATATTTTTATGACGTTTACCTAGAAACTCGTTTCTTTTTTACAGAAGTAATTGTATTCGGTCATAGATCTTAGTACTGGATACTAATTTCAACTTTATACTTGATTCTCCAAGATAAATATAAAATTGTTACATTATAGTTGCAAATGGGATTAAAAATTCATTATTTTCGCATTTAACCGTAACTTATGCTAAAAGACCGGGAAGTAAGTACCCTATCGGTTTTGAGAATAATCGATCACTGAGTGCTACTTTTGTGATTGTAATTTTTTATTTTTACTAATTTTATTACCATAGTTTTTATCTTATTATACTATTAATAAGATAGATTAATTACTATTAATATTTCTTATTAACCACAATCGCGCCTCATTTCCACTAACAAAATGACCAAATATTGTAACAAGCTAAGTTTAAAAAGAAGATAGGTTGAAGAGATTTAGAAAGAGTGCGTACACTTCAGAATTGGGTCTTTAATGGGACAAAAGTATCCCGTATTTTATCCAGGTTATTAAGTATCTGTGTGTCAAATTTAATCCAAATCCGTAGAGCCGTTTTTGCGTGATTGAGTAACAAACATTTATATAATATTATTTAATAGGAAAATATTTTTTTTATATATTATAATATAATTTATCTGTTAAAATACCTTTCACTTAAACTAACTAACATTTACGAATAACCAATAAAGTTAGCTTAAGAAATCACGCTGATGCAATAACACACACGTAATTTAGGAGTGTGTATAGTAGAGAAAGATGCGCTCAGTACAAATTGAAAGCGCCGATCAGACGCGACGCTGCCCGAATGGAACGTAACGACGTCCCATCAGAATAATTTCACTCCCGTCAAAACGCGCACTTAGATATTTCACATTAAAAATAGAGCATATTGATGGTCACCATCCCCTACAGCAAAATTTTTGAGAGTCGAAATGCCTCCCTGCGCCGCCGATAAGGCCGCGAACCTATGACACCGTCTTATCGCTCCGTTTCGAAAATGTTACGTAAGCACACAAACGATAGCTTATCGCCCGTTTTTCAAACTCGAAAACAGTTTTTAAAATATTCCGCCGAACGTTTGTGTAATGAGTTCACTGATAAAGTTATATAGGTATATGTTATGCGTGATAAATTATCGTTTTCGGGCGTATCCTTAATAAGCGGGACAACTTTTCAAATGGGCCGGAATATATTTACAACGTGACCTAGCGAGCTAGACGAACAAGTGGAATTCTTTTTAATACAAGTAAATTAATCGCAAAAACCAATTACCGAATCTTAAATTAGTGATACCTAGTTGTGAAAAACTAACCGCGAGTACAAATTATTTTAAATTTTCATTATCTCCTTAACTATATGAGGAAATAGCATACTCTTAAGAGTTAAATTTCACTTCATAAAATTGTCTTTATGACGAAGTAACTTTTGTTTGTAAGGATTATTGTCATGTCTAAAAATAATGTATAAAAATCACTTTTTAATTTTCAACAAATCTTTGTCACAAATCACCTTATTGTGGTTTATGTATAAGAGATAGGTATTTACTACCGCTGGCATTTTTTTAGATATACTAAGGATCAATATTATTGTACAACATTGTATTTCCGTATCATCAACGATTATACCAGCGCACGTGGATAAAGCAGTTCGGGGGAGCCTCGACTTCCGACTGGTAGTTCCATAAATTAGCGTGTTTAAACAGACAAAAAAACTTTTCTGTTTTATTGATTATAAGCCAATATTGATAGAACTTCTATTGTTGCGGCTTTTAGGTTAAGGTCTGGACACATTCCATCAAGAGAATTTGGATATCTCATGAAAATAGTTGGCTCACCATTTTGCAACAAGTGTGATAAGATGAATGATATCCATTTCTTGATGGAGTGTTCCAGTAATAATAATTATAGGATAGTCATAAACAATAAAAATAAAAATAATTTATGTAATGTGTGTGTATATCACAGTATTCTGGTAGAACCGACATCGGATGCTTCCAGGCTGCTGTGCGGTTCTTTTAAGTTCTCTTGGTAATGAATTGAGTCTTCTTCCTAAGAAATTTGTATAGTTATTATTGATATGTTTTTTAAGTTTATAGTTCTTGTTTGTATAATTAGTAGGTATAAGTTATGATAGGACTGGCATATCCTTAGTGACAAAAGTCACTAAATAAAACTAAGATGCACTAACTGCACCTCACCGTTTCAAGCGTCGTCGTACGCTATCGCTGTACCTATCTTGCACTCACTTCCCGTATCTTGCCAGATTGATTGACTTTCGTGGTTACTGCTCGGCACCATAAAGTCATAGCGTGATGTTATATAGCCTATAATCTTCTTCAATAAATAAGCTAAGATATTTAAAAAGAATTTCTCCAATCTGGCTGCTAGTTCCAGAGAATAAGGCATTAAAAAAAACAATCTTTAATTTTATACAAATATAGATAGGTAGTAGATGTAATTACTAGTAAATAAGCAGAAAATATACCGACAAACAGCAACCATATTACATCGTTCTAGCTCTGATAGCCTTGCGAATGAAACTGAAATTTCGAAACGGAACAACAAAAAACCGAGGCAGGTTTTAGTTAATAAAAACATTTCTGTACGAAGCGTCGCGATAGTTGCATGTCTATCTAAAAATTAATCTGAGAGGGGCCTAGCCAAATTGCCTTTCTACAATCGTTAACGTTAACGAAAAAGATTTTTTTTTATAGAATTGACATATCTGATCACGTGATTATCGTTTAAATAAATGTCAAATCCATACATTTTTTTTTTTTCGTTTACGTTAGTGTTAACGATTGTAGAAAAGCAACTTGTCGAGGGCCCCAGAAGTTTTTATAACGCGCTAAACCTGGAAAAACCAGTCAGTGTTAATATAATTCTTGTCGCATTTTATAGCGTTTTTTTATTTAGGAAAGTTATAGGCTGCGTAACTTCACGCCACGGTTATAAGGAGTGTAGCAGTAGTTACTATTAACGTCACGTTTGAATGTTATTTATATAGAAGAATAAGTTAACAATAGGTACAACAAATAATTTCAAAATTCAACCCTTTGGCACCCGTCAAAAAAATGTACATAAAATTGACATAATTATATGCCAGCATCGGGATCCAATTCCGCTTTCTTATTTACACTACAAGCTTTTAAAATAATTTTGATGTAATAGCATATTGGATATAACTTATTCAGATAAGTAAATAACATTCGACACAGCCCTTGCATAAAATTATTATTTACTGACTGACACAAAAAAGCATGTTGTTAGGACTTTTTTTTTTTACGTGGAGAAACCCGTCTTTGGTACACACCCGCCCGGGGGGACGAGTGGTTATGTGAGACTCCTACTCACTAAAACTCCACGGTGTACCATCCGCCGCGGCGTTCGGCCCGGCAATTTCGGGCCCCGGCCTAAATAGGAGACAGCTCAGTACACCCTAGATGTCTCCTCCGTCCGCCGAACCTGTGCAATGTGAAGTCGGGCCCCCCCGACCCGTCGCAGGAGACGATCGCCGTCAATGCCCTCTCGCTGCCGAGCATGGCTCTCACCACACTCGGCAGCGAGAGGGGCTGTCTCCTCCGTCCGCCGAACCTGTGCAATGGGAAGACGGGCCCCCGACCCGTCGCAGAAGGAGACCATCGCCGTCCAAGCCCTCTCGCTGCCGAGTATGGCTCTCACCACACTCGGCAGCGAGAGGTCCCCTCCAAGAACTATGGCCAGATTTTAACTTTTTTAATGCAAAGTTATACAGTTTAAAATTCTCTATCTTCCTGTTTAAGAACCATATAGTTCTATTAATTAAAGTTCCAGAGTTATAAACACTTTGTTGGCCGTTAAGTGACATAATATTTGCAGCATAAATAGCTAAATAAATAAAACTTGAAGTAGTTAGTTAGTAGTATTTTTTATGTGCTAATACACGCTTTTGGCACATTTTTTTAGGCGTAATTCCGGATCCAATGAGCTATCGCACATAATTTTAAGAGCAATATCTTTATTTTGTACCATTTTCAACTTGTCGACTAGACTACAAAGAGTTAATAGTTAAAATAGGAAGCGCAGGCTCCACTTAACTCAATCCTCCAAAAGCCGTCTCACTTATGCGTGTGATTATCTCCGGGGCGAACGGAAAAACGCTACAAAGTTTCCGAGTCAAGTATTTACTTTTGCATGAACTTTCTATGTAGTAATAAATTCCGTTCTATTTAACGGACTTCAACAAAAAACAGGGGTAGGTTGCTCAATTCGAATGTATATCAATTTTTTATGGATTTCTAGCCATAACTTCTTTGTTTATGAACGGATTTGGATGATTCTATCTCTGTTGGATAGGGGTACCTCAAAGGTAGTCTCGTTTTAATTTCATTAGCATTGGACCTTCAATTTCGAAGCTACAAAAGGGAACTCTTCAAAATCATTGAAGTTATTTATCTTTTTCGTTAAAATTGTCTTGTATTATTTCAATACACTGGTTCATTAACTAAATATCCAGGTGTTATTAATAGTTTTTTGTATTTAGTTTAGTTATCAAATAAAAGGGCATCTATCCATGTCAAAAAGGATAGTTGCCCGATACGGTAACGAGGCATAGTTGTAGGACAATTATTGTGTAATTGTAAACTTTAAAGTACAAATTTATTTAAACTAGCGATCGCCCTAAGGTCGAAATTCGACCGGCGACTTTTTGATCATAAACTATTTTCAGTTTGACATTTACAGTATTCATAAACAATGAGTATTATCTACATCACTTGCTGTCACTTTTCGTTGAGTGACAATGTCAATATTTTGAGGGGGTCTAAGTTCAATGGCACCGGTCGGGTTAGGATTCGCAGTATTAATTTATTTTATTTAATATATTAGTAGCAGATATTATAGATAAATTTTGGTTTCTGCACTCCTTCTCCATATAAACTTTAACCATGCCAAATCTCAGAATCTTCCGTAAACGCAGTACGCTTAAAAAGGTATCGAAATCTTTTGCTTCACGTATTAATAAATGATAGAGAATATTAGCATTGTATTGGTATTTACGATGATACTCGTGTATAATTTCTAGATAGCATAGTAGTGAAAGAAACACCTTTAAAATTTTAGTCCAATACCACAAATTTCTTTGACCTTACTAAGAGGATCAAACAATGAGTAGCAGCTCGAACAGTTAAAAAGAAGACTATTCACCAAATAACTACTACAAACTAACCACGTCCATTTATCCTTCTTAGCATTTTCATCTATCCCCAAAATCGAGTTCTGCAAAAACTTAATTTATGCACAATCAGTAATTCTTTGATTAATAAAAACAAGTTCAAATTTAAGATACTAGATTAAACTAGATATATTAATAGAAATTATTCATGGTTAATTAATAGTTTTAAAATTAAAAGGAACTTTCTTAAGTGGGTCATCTATTCCGGTTTTACCCTAAAGGCAATTCTAGCATACATTTTGTATTGGCCCTTACGACGCGCCCTTTTGAAACTGACCATCGCGAGATATAATTTATTACGTAATTGTTATCGGAATCATTTCATTCTTCATCATTTTGAATATACAATATGGTAGAGAATAGGAATCCATACAAATAAATAAAATTGAAATGTCTGTTTGTAACGTCAAATAACAACTTTTTACTAAACGCATATGACAGTGTGTATAGTACTTAAAACAAAAAACAATTTTTAAAATTTTTGTCCGTATGTTTGTAACGGGAAATCTCCAAAACGGTTGCATCGATTTTGAGGCGACTTTCACTGGCAGATAGCTGATGTTATAAGGAATAACTTAGGCTACTTTTATTTTAGCAAAAGAATTAGGGTTCCGCGCAAATAAAAATAAATTCAGAAAAACAACTATGTTAGGGCGCTTAAATACTGAGTAAACCATAAGAGATATATCAAATTAATGTAGTAGGTACATAATTGTAGCTCTTAAAAGACCTCACATAAAGTCAACGAGAGCATAATATGGTCTATCTCCTAAGGATCACCCACAATAAGCATTTTTGTCTATAAAATAACCGGGAGAGGGCTTAGCACGATTCGCGCATAACGGCAAGTAGAACAGCTAGTAAAAAATAAAAATAAAAAAGCTAAACACCCGCCTCACGAGACTCGACCGGGCAGTAACTAAAGGTTAGATTATGTACAAAGATGGCGTATTGCTAACTATGTAGTCTCTCATTGAACCGTATCCTTCCCCCACACGATATTTCTTGCTTTCAAACGCTTTGAAACAACTTTACTTTCAAACGATACACGGATATAACGGTATGGCAACTTGATACGAACCTAGCTTAACTTGCGGTTCCACTCATATATAAATGCTTCACTCGCCAAATGAATTAACTGCACTTTTATGAATTTTATTAAATTTTAATGTCAAAATATTTTTCACTTCTAATTTATACATATTCCAAACAAATTTCTCTGATAATATCCTAATTAATTTTAATATAAACTTAAATTAAAATAAAAAGAAAAACAATATACTGGGTGGATTTTCGGGCAATAAGCGCAGATACCATAACCAGTGATGCGATTTGAACCGTTTTTTACTCGAGTGACTCGAGTGAATTAGTTAAAACTCGTATTTGAGTGAAAATTTTGATTCGAGTTCGTTTGCACTCGAGTTACCGAGTCAACTCGGCGCGCCGAGTAGATTCGGTAAGCGCTACGCTAGATTTTACTACGTCACTAGTTTACGTGGGGACTTTACAAGATCAAACTTGCATCTTGAATGTAAACAAATATTAGTTGAATTCACGTGCGTCGTTTTATAGTTTTGTTATTGTTTATATGAAAGTGTGATTAAAGGTTTATTTTTTTGTTATTATAGTACCTAGTGTATATTCATCAAAAGTGTTAAAACTGATAACTTCTTATTTGCAATTTAAAGTCATTTTTACATGGCAACTTAATTACTCGTAATAAGTCATTTTATTTTTCTTTGTTGATTAATGAGATAAATAAGGTAAATAATATTTTGTATTTTATTTCATATTACCAAATATTACTATTTTAATAAATGTATTTAAAATTCTTAGTCGAAACTCAGCTCGAGTGATAAATTAACATTATTAATTAGTTACTATCCATAACCGTTCTAGCTACAGGAAAACTTTCATAAGAGACTGTCCCTAACTTTATGAGAAATTCTGACCTGCATTCGTAGTTTCTGAAAAAAAATGTGGGTAAGGAAAATGATAATTTACACAAAGACTTTCTTTATACCAATCGATCCAGTTTCTTATAATGATCCCTAAACTCCATCGGACCTACTGACAACCTTAATATAAATAAAACAGTAACTTGATAAATATGTTTATCTCCAAGTACACAGTATCCTAAGTTTACATAAGTTGAACTTACGTACGTACTTACTTCGTACGGCTTACTTTACCTTTGTGAATCAAAGTTATACAATATCGTATTTAATTTGTCATTTGACAGTGATACCCATACAGTGCCTTTCTTGTGTATCTTGTGAATTTATAAGTTTAAGTACAAAGCATAGATATAGTATAGTATAGTTTATTATCCCCGAATAGTACATATTTGTAATAAGTATTATCTTTAACTTAATACAGATATCGGCTCGCTTCTTATCTATCCAAGCTATATAGAATATGGATATATATTGGAAAAAAACTATCCATTCACAGGTTATCAAAAAAAAAAAAACATAAAAGGAGTTTTAAGCGGGATCTTGAAGTGACATGTTGTTGTTTTTTTTTTTTAATTCACTTAGGTTTTTTTGACCCTATATTATGTAATATTGGTGGCGTTTTGCGTTATATAGTTTGGTTTTTGTGCTTAAGTGAAGTGCATTGGTAAATATAAACTAATAGTCTAGTCAATAAGTTCAAAAACGTGAAAAATAGAGATAAAGGTCCTAAAAATATGAGCGAAAGCCCATTGGACTTCGAAATCACCTCTAGAAAAAAGTTTCGAAGGATTTTGGTGCAGGTAAAAAATTGCAATTGTTATTAACACAATAAGATGAAAAAAAATGGTATTTAGTTTTTCGTTAATAACTCGAAAAATATTAATATTTAGGCAATTTTGAAGAAAGCTCGTTAAAGAGAAGGTAATTTCCGATAAAAAAAGTTCAACTCCCGGAACTATATCTCCATTATTTATAATTTTAATTTGACTTTGAAAATAGGACACCGCGCGGCGGTTACGGCATGCGCGCGCCGCCGCTAAAGAGAGTTCATCAGATAAAATATTTTTTTTATAACATAAAATGTTGAAAAAATTCTAGTATCTTCTTAACACTTAAAAGAATCGAGCCTCGTTGGAAAAAAGTTTTATCACTATTTTTCAAAAAGTTATTCAATTGTTAACTAACAAATTTTTTCCTAATCTCCGTTGGCATAAATAATGGGATAAAAGGTATAAATAATTGGCCTATAAATTAGAAACTTCGTGGAGCCCTTTTGATATACATACTTAATAAGATCCTGCGATAAATGTTCATAAAAGTTTATTAATTTGTTAATTATGATTTTTTATAACTATTGCAAAATTAAATATCTAAAAATGTTAATATATTTTTTTCAATTAATATTTAGCGATGCCTTAGCTATGCCTGTTTTCACATTTATCAACATTTTTTAGATATTTAATTTTTCAATAGTTATAAAAAATCGTAATTACATTAAAGAGAACTAGTTGCCAAGTTATGAAGGAGGAACAAAAAGGTTATGTTTGTCTATCTTTAGTAACTGAAACAACAGATAGATAGGTTATTATAAACGACCGTAAATCGGCAATAGGTTGAATAAGACGAGACCAAAAACGAAATACACTAGTGTACGTATTATTTTGTTGATTTTTTTTGTGATACGAGTTACATCCAGTTATAATACACGTAATCACAATTAAACACTTAAACTAATCATTAAATTACACTTTAAAACCATAGGTTTTGCAAAAATAAGCGGTATTAGTTTTGATATCGATTTACGTAGGCCGACAACACATACGAAAATGGTCTCGTATACCTATCTCGTTTTAACACAGGCTTATACTACTATGCTCTATCTCTTTCGAGTTGCGCATCTACGAGTATCGTCTATACAATTAATAAAATTGAAGTGTCTGTTTTTAATGCCAAAATAACAGCTTATGAAAGTATATTAAAGTACATTTTTAAAATTTTTGTCTCTCTGTTTATTTGTTCCGGGTAATTTCTGCGGGTAAGCTGATATTATAAGGAGTAGCTTAGGCTACTTTTACTTTAGAAAAAGAATAAGGATTCCGCGCAAATAAAAAAAAAACTGGTCATGGGGAACCAGTTCGGGCGCATTAATGGCTTACGCTGAGTAAACCATAAGAGATATATCAAATTAATATACTACATAATTGTAGACATTAAAAAGAGCTACAAAAAATTCAGCGAGAGTATATGTCTATCTTCTAAAGAACACCCAAAATAAGCATTTTTATCTTTAAAATAACCAAGAGCGGGGGAGCAAGATTCGCGTGTGTGTTCGATCGATGGCATTCAGTAGTCCACGTGAGTGAAGCCGCGGGCTCACCTAGTATGTATTAAATCTAGGTGGTGGTGCCTAATGAACCTATATGTTTAGCATAACAACTACTACCAGACTAGAACATTTCTGCCCGTGGAAAGAAGCATGCTTAAGTCCTCAAGCCCAATCCACGGTGAAGCTGAAAAAAAAAGCCGTTTGAGGGTTCAGGGCCTTTATGGCTAGCATTATAGCCAGATCTAAAAAAAATACGTGAGTGTCGTGGAACACTTGATTGGAACGAAGTTCGTAGCCCTGAACCAATAAGCACGCACCTATGGGCACAGCATACGCGCTATGGATAACCGTCTACACTATAGAAAGGATCGTGACGGGAAACTGTTACACTTTATTTCACCTATTCCCCAACCGCCAAGTCCGTACCGTCTGATAAGGAACTTCGTTTAAAAAAAAAACAATTTCAAAAGCCACAAAGGTTCTTTATTGGTGTCTCTTCCCGTTAAATGAGCGATTTAACAAAAACAATTCTGGATTAGATTTTCTTTTACTTATAAACGACGATATTACTTTTTCTTAACACGCTTTTATTAACTTCACTTGGTAACTATTAAAAATGTAATCAAATATTAGAAGTCATTTTTAACCTACTTCTGATTGTCGTATAGAAATGATACCTTGTATGTGTGTGTAGTTCCGATGACAAAACTATAATTCAGTATCTTGGACCTAACCTTATGATGGAGCCTGAGGTGGATAGTGGAACTCTTCAATGGCTACTAGCAAACCCCTGCAGTTGAGGCTCAAATGATTTGTTTTGATGAGTCACGACATAATTTTATTTTAAACTTGTAACACGGTAAAGTCATGACTCTGTGCCTGATGGCACATGATCCAAAAATGGTGATCATTGAAACATCAACAATCTATCAACGGTCGTCATTATATAAGCCTCTCGGCAGTTGGATATAACTTACCATCACGCCTTTATCCCCGAAGGTTTAGGCAGAGGTAGGTGTACTAAAGTACACCCACAGTTCGCTGAGTATGTTTTTAGGTCCCATATAATAGTGGGCGAGCCTATTGCCATTAATCGGACACAAAGCCACACTCTGAGCTGCTACTGAGGATTTCATAGAAAAACCCAAAAACACTTTGCTCGACTTGGTAATCGAACCCAGGGCCTCGAGCATAGCAGCCGCGTTTACATTGCCTTATCCCGAAACGCGAAAACCAAAAGAGTTACTCACTATGATGCGTTTATCATAGATCCATACACCGCTCCGCTTGAATTAATTACCCGACACGCCTAACTTTTTTTTAATGCAATACAGGAATGCGCTTGGCCTCAATCTTACCTGCTGGAATGTAAAGATGAGGCCGACGATGTATCGCGCTTACCTGTTAAATGCCTATTCACTCTTCGCTTGAAGACTCCCATGTTATAGGTGGATGGGAAAACAGACGACGGGAGTGAATTCCACTCCTTTACCGTTCGCATAATGAACGACGAAGCATAACGCTTCGTGCGAATCAGGGGAATTTCCACGACATAAGGGTGGAATCCTTCACGGCGTCTAGTTGTCCTATGGTGAAACGGATTGGGCGGAATTAAATCGTGCAACTCCTGTGCACACTCTCCAAAGTGCAACTTGCAAAATACTGAGAGGCAAGCTACCTTACGACGATGCTCTAGACTGAGCAATTTTGCCTTCATCAGTGCTTCATCGCCAACAAGTCGACGAGCTCGGCGCTCAATGGAATCGAGAGCGGCCAACTGATATTTGGCTGATCCATCCCTAACTAAGCTAATATTACAAAATAGACGGGAATACATAAAAAATCTTTACCAAATACGTTTCGCTTAATTAAAATTTCTACCTCATCATTATCCAAAAACAGAAACGAGCATACGATTACATTAACATTTGATTTCGGAACACGAGAACAAGTTTTTTTTTTTTTTTGATAAAAATAGAACGTTCAAAAATTAATAAATATAAGTGGCACTTCTTGTTTCGACCAGACAGTTTTTGAATATGCTAATCGTAGCTAATTTTAAATATTATGACACGGTTATTTTAAATAAATTTCCCTGCAGATATGTTTATGCATTTCTCAAACTCGAAATAGATTTTATATTTATCAAATTCATTAATATATTAATGAGGTAGAAATATACACAATCGTATTAATAGATTTTTACAAAATTAGAATGTCTCAGATTTCATAATGTTTATACCATCTCAATTTTTTTTTAATATCTTTATTTATTTACTTGGGTTCAAAAAGAACATGTCAGCTCTTTTTTTACGTGAAGAAACTAGTCATGGGTGGACACCAGCTCGAGAGATCCAGTGGACACGGACACGAACACGGGTCCGCCGGTAGTATTCTACCGCGTATCGCTCCCTCCTTTCGCTCGTTCGTCTGCATGAAGCATGGCTTTCATCACAATCGGCAGTGAGAGGTTCCCTCCTGCCACCGTGGTCAGAACACAGCGCTGCTTCTCCGAGAGAATTAGCTGCGTATTGTCCTCGGCCGCACCGCACTCGTGACACACGATGATGAGCTCCCTACGAGCGATCCAGTCCTGTTACCATCCGAAGCAACCATGCCCGGATAGCACCTGTACCAGTCGAAACTCCCTTTTGCACCACTTTTCGATGAGAAACATGTCAGTCCTACCGACTCCTACCGTAACCTAAACGTTTGTCGATTTACATCTCTAGAACGGAGACGTCGAAGCCAATCTCACATGCACGTGGTGCACGCTTCTGACTAACAAGCGAGGAAATGTCGATAGCCGGGTTATACGGTTGTTTTGTTCGACTGGGTCGCGACCACCTTGCATGTAGTTAAAATCTCATCATAGTGTTTTGCTTTTGCTTGTCGCGTTTCGGGATCAGCCAGTGCATATCCCGTTAAATGAATGCAGGTCGGTATAACAGCGGCGACTGTCGATTGATTACTATCTCTCGGTACTCGCCATTGTGTTAGGATTATACTGTGTTCACCGTCAGGGACACTACCGTCAATTTGCCTATTTTGACGAAGCTAACTTGGTGTACTTTTTATTCTACTGAGGTGGTAAACAAGCTTTCCTACGGCTCATCTGTTCATAAGCGGTTATGTCTATGGACTCTTGTAACACCAAAAGTATCACTGGCGCATTATCGACGTTAAACCTCTTCACCTAGGAGATCTAGAAACCCTACTCACCGAAGGAACACAACACAAGGCTATTTGGCTGCGATCTGTGGAGTGGTGGGAAGGTATTCCACCGAACAGGCTGTTCCAAGTAGAGAGAAATTTCTAAAGAGATTCAAAAGTAAGTACATTCAAGATTTTATGAAAGATATCCCTCCTCACTAATATTATAATCGGCGTCGGGATGCGAAAGTTATCGTCCCACCGTCCTCCGCCCCTATTCTAACCAAAAAACGCAATGTATGTTTTAAGGATTCATTACATTATTTACCTAAAAAACTGATAATCATAAATGTAACACATTTTATCGGGCTTTTGAGTTTGAATAATTTTGAATAATGTAATTTTATCATTATTTTTTCATTCTATACCTAATCTATCTTGAGTCTTGGACCCATGGTTGACCTTATAAAAGCTGTACTCGCAACTCTCCTTTCGTGGCCATAGTGTTACTCAATGTTGTTGTGATAAGCTAGTAGATGATATTATTAAGACTTATGGCGGTCGGCTTGCGCCCCCTAGGGCTCCACGCCCGGGTTCCTCGCACCCCTTGAACTCCCGGATAAAAACTCTGTCCACTGTTTGTTCCCTTTTCACGTCCTAGACCTCTGAACCGATTGCAACAGAATTTGGCATAGAGGTAACCTGGAACTTTGGGAAAAGTATGAAAACCACTCAGACAGAAAAAGGCTAGTAGGGAATATATATATTTTTCTATTGATTACTGTGACCGGTAAAAAATAAATGTCCATTGATAGTTCATTAATAAGATTTGCCCCTAAATTAACAGGAACCCAAACAATATCAAAACGCTTACCCGAAACTTTTTCAATACAGTATCTGGCGTTCGCCGTCTCCCGCTGTTTCTTATCACAACTCAAACCTTTTTTTAACGTGGATAAAACCCGTCATGAGCACACACTCGCCCGGGGGACAAGTAGTTATGCGAGACTCCTACTCACTAAAACTCCACGGTGTACCATCCACCGCGTTGATGGGGCGGCGCGGGGTCGCTGGTAGCATTCTACCGTGGGGCCCCGGCCTACAGGAATTGTCGGTATATCCTAATAGGTTCCAGCCACATCTTCTGTGAATTAATAATCTAGTTAGCTTAGAGATTTCATCAAATCTCCATTTGTATGGAGATGGTTCCATCTCCATGGTTTTGAAAGTATCAATGCCGTTACCGTTTCAGCTAAGAGTCTTCAGCGCTCACCATAAAGCCCGGTGAAGCCGTAAAAGTCCTTCACAGTATCATCATAGTCGATTCGAAAAAAAGTCAATCAAATTCAGGTGATCTGATCAACTGTTCACACAATCTAAACACGTACGTACACCAAGTGCAAGCGTGACTAGCACAATTTAAAAAAAAGCGCAAGCAATAACTGTTCAGTGGTAGCGTGTATGGACACAGCGTTAATTGAGCCCGAACTTCCGATGAAGAAAAATATCATGATAAAACAATAGCAAGGTGGTAGGGCATTTTCTAAGGTCTATCTGGCTGGCTATCACCCTCAAGGTGGTAAATCTGACGCCAAGCACTTACAAGTGTGCTCCGGCAGCTGCACTTGAGAGCCAGCCCCCAACCAGGCTAACTATCTCGTGCAACTTTGTCAATTAACATAAGTTGAAATTGTAACCAAATGCTAAATCTATAAAGAATAAAACGAGACAATTTTAAACAAAAAAGAAACCCATCTTCAATGGTTTTGAAGAGTTCCCTTGGGTATCAACGAAGATGAAGATCCAATGCTAATAAAATTAAAATCGGAATACCCTAGAGGTATCCCCTGTCCAACAAAAAATGAATCATCCAAATTGGTTCATAAAGACAGAAGTTATGGCTAAACATAAAAAAAAAGATATATATATATATATATATATATATATGTACATTCGAATTGATTAATCTGTCTTTTTTGAAGTCGGTTAAATATAGTCATAAACGAGCACACATATGTAAAATGCATTGTTAATTTAATCATTTCATTATCATCATTAACATTTTAATCCTTTCTTTTTAACTATAAATACAGTTACACAATCACAATACTACTATACTATTTCCATTTCTTTATTTTCTCGGTGACAGTTCTAATTTGATAGTTGTAGTGTTGTTACCAAATAAGTAATGATATCGATCGCATATATTTATTATATTTAAATTCATCAGATTTTGATTAAAATAAATAAATAAAGATTACATGTCGTTATAATTATTTCGTTTCATTGTCGAGTACCTACCTATACCTACTTATTTAACAGTTTCGAAAATTTTGAAGAAGTTGGCATTATCAATCAAGAATTAATACATGTAACATATTGTAATAAAATATAATATTAGTTAATAAATTTGTACAAAAGTACCCGATAGTAGTTTAGTTCCTTACATTTTGTAAAAAAATATCGGGTCTGTTATCGTGTTACGTTTATCGATATAGCTCCATCCCTATCAGTTTCTCCGACTCTGGTATAACCTTGTACGTGTGTAAACGCCATATTTTTATAAAATAATGCATACATAATGTAAAAAAGACGCTAGTACAAGTTTTCACAGGAGCTGTCATCAAGAAAATAAAGAAATAGAAATGGTATAATTATCCGATTTTGAATTTGTTAATCGAATTTATGTATATTCTTTACCCATCTATATAAAGTTAATATTTAAGTATTATAACAGTCACGTGCGTCGATACTCTTACTTTAGCACTATCTCATCTTTCAATTATTTCAATAAAATCTGGCCTAACTGCTAAATAGTTCAAGCAACGAATGTAATGTAAAGCGACAATTTTGAACAAAAAATCAATCAATCTTCGAAGTCGAAGGTCCAGTGCCAATGAAACTAAAATGGGATCACCCTTGAGATATCCCCTATTCAAAAAAAAAAAAATCACCCACCTCGGTCTTTTTTTTATTTAATTTTTTTAGGGACTTTTGTTCTACTGAATATATCAGACCCATTGTACGCAATCCATACTAGCATCAAAGTAGACAAGTCGCTGATGAGACAGCACTACCAAGTCATAGAATATCTTGGTTTCATCCGAACAAGATAATGCCAAAATACTGTAAAAAATGTATATTTTGACAGTTTAAATTCATAATATCAGCGACTTCCTTTCAATCCTATTTTTGTCACACTCCATCAGACAGTTGGGTGACTCTGTTTTTTGCATCTCATCCCGATAGACTGCCCTGAACGAAATCTTAATGCTATTTTAATATATTGTTGATTTTAATGACCTTCACTAAACCAAGGTTTTAGGCTGATGTCTTATAGCAAATACCTTTTTCATTACTTCTTTCATGAAAACATTAACTCGGTTTATAAACAAAGAAGTTATGACGGAACATCCATAACAAAATACATTGGAATTGAATCATCCGTCATTTATCTCGGCAGCTGGATATATAACGGCTGATCCCGGAACGTCTAAGCGTGCCACAATAGCAGATTTTACAACTGATGTACAGTGGTCGCTACCTAATGTCCTGCTACCTTTAATCGAAACCATATATGCAGTGCAGTTTCAGTACATTACCATAAGACGACAGAATTGACATACTGTACATTCCCTATGTGGTAACAAGCGAACCTTGTTAGAAACCAACGGTCGGTTTTTACTAGATCCACTTCTACATCGCCATTTACAATTCAATGGGATAAAAAGTTGATTTCAACGTTACTAGTCGGTTCAAACGATCAGTTTTTAATAAGTTATAACTTAGAACTACTTGCGGTAACTTATTTTGTACACGAAATGTTTCTACGAGCGATATAATAATCATCATTATATTAATACGTGAAGCAAAAACTTTCTACCCCTTTTTAAGCGTACTGCGTGCACGGAAGATTCTGAGATTTGGCATGGTTAAAGTTTATATGGAGGAGTGCAGAAAGCTAAAATTTATCTATATTATCTGCTACTAATATATAAAATAAAATAAATGAATACTGCGAATCCTAACCCGACCGGTGCCATTGAACTTAGACCCCCCAAAATATTGACATTGTCACTCAACGAAAAGTGACAGCAAGAGATGTAGATAATACTCATTGTTTATGAATTCTACAAATTACAAACAGAAAGTAGTCATTGTTTAAAAAGTTGCTGGTCGAATTTCGACCTTAGTTCGATCGCTAGTAATAATAATAACACCAGCCTGTTAGTTTTCTACTGCTGCGCAAAGGCCTCTTCCCAAGGGGCTTAACCACTCCGACGTATTGGCGATATCAAACAACGAAAATCAGTTCTATCTTTTCCTCACATACAGTACATAGTACTACAAGAACATTTCTTGAGCGTTTAGGATCCCTCACGATGTTTTCTTCACCGTCAGCCGATAGCGTTACCAATTTAAATTAGTAAATGTTCGCGAATACCGAAAAATTCGTTGGTACCTGACCGGGGGACCTCGAACCGATATTCTACCGGTCTAAACCACGCGACTACCAGAAGCGATGCTTACGTGAATTATTTAGATACTAAAAATATAGATAAATGTCATTTATCATATAAAAAATAAAAGTGAAGGAACTGTTCCTGAAGGTAAGCACTGTATAATTCACAAACAGTGACGACTACCGAAAGATTCACAACCCATCGGCAGTCGCTGCAGTCATGGAGTCCACACGAGCGCAGCCGCGGCCTCAGCAAGTATAAAAGAAATCTGTGCTGTTTGACCGAAAACAATTTATCCTTCTTCTTCTTCCTAACATGACAACTACTCTTCTTTAATGAAGACCATTACTGCCATTATCAAGTTAATACAGTGTCCTGCTTTACGACGATTTCAGTATCCTAACAAGATGTTGGCTCCCTTGTTAGAACTTTCTAGAAAGTTTTTGTGGGATCCCAGAATGCATGCTCTTAGTTTATATTTATAATCCACTTCACTTATGCACAAAAACCTTACTATATCAAACGCCACTATATTACATAATATAGGGTCAAAAACCTAAGTAAATGAATTAAAACAAAAACCATAACATGTCACTTCAAGATCCCGCCAAAAACTGTCATACGGTTTATTAAAGTAGTCTGAAGTAGTGTTCCGAAATACACTTACGGTAGTTTCATATCATTCACTGCACACTTTGTTAGTAAAAATATAGTACAGGAGAACACTTGTATTTTTTTTACTTACCCGCAAATTCGTCTGTTGAAACAAAAATGAACGCCACCTTTATTAACCGTATTCAAACGAGAAAAGAAAACTAACTTCAATGATTTTGAGGAGTTTTCTGGTCGATGTCGAAGGTCCAATGCCAATGAAATTAAAATGGGACCACCCTTAAGGTATCCCCTTTCCAACAGAAAAATAATAATCAAAATCAGTTCATAAGCAAAGAAGTTACGGCTGAACATCCATAAAAATATAAAATATTCGAATTGAGAGAACCTCCTTTCTTTGAATTCAGTTGTCAATTCGATTGTATATAAGTACCACCCGCAAATAATAATGTGTCTAGTAATAATCCTTTATTTAGAACTAGCTGTGCCCGTGGCTTCGCTAACGTGGACTACAGATGCCCGCGCGTGAATTTTTCTCTCAAGTCCCCCGCTCCCGGCTATTTTAAAGACAAAAATATCTATTGTGGGTGTTCCTTAGAAGATAGATATATACTCTCGCTGACTTTTTTGTAGCTCTTTTTAATGTCTACAATTATGTAGTACATTAATTCGCTATATCTCTTATGGTTTACTCAGCATAAGCCATTTAAGCGCCCGAATTGATTCACCATGACCAGTTTTTTTATTTGTGCGGAACCCTAATTATTTTTCTAAAATAAAAGTAACCTAATATCATCAGCTATCTATCAGTGAAAGTCCCGTCAGAATGGGTCCAACCGTTTCGGAGATTACCCGAAACAAACAGACAGACAGGACAGCTTTTTTTTAATGGGCTTTTTGTTATAGGTTTCGTTTATACTTTCATATGCATTTAGTAAAAAATTGTTATTTTGACATTACAAACAGACACTTCAATTTTATTAATTCTATAGATATATATTACCTGTTCATGTTCGCGCTGAGTACTTGTTATTAATAGAACAATTTGAGAATTCCGACATACAAATACCAGTTAAATATAAAATTAATACACGACAGGCATTAACAAAACCTTTAAAAATACCACGTAAAAATAACTTCTATGGCAGGCGTACAATATCTTACACGATACCTGACATTATTAATAAAATACCATTGGACGTTAGGGATTCAATAAATAATAAAAGCATGAAATACAAATTTAAACATTATTACATCAACTCTGTTGTATAAATATAGTAAATTATAATCTTTTAACAGAACGTTAGGTTTAATACTATACATATGTATTGTTGCGGACAGCGAGCGGGGCGAGCGAATAACGATAGTCTAATAGTATAGAATGAACAAATAAATGAAATAATACGTGTTAAGAATAAGGTTTATAAATACGTGTTAGGAATAGATATAATAATATGTGTGAATATGTGTATTTTAAAACGATTAGAATAAGAATATAGCTAGTTGTAAGTTTAAATGTATAAATTTCACTAGTTGTAAGGATGAACCATGCCAGACTCGGAACATCTGGCATGGTGACTCATGGTACTGCCGAGAGCGCGCACACAGGGCGTGCGCGCTCATTGGCTGAGCGACGCCCCGCACGGAATCCATCGCACTACCGGTTGCGAGGCAAAGGGCGAGGTTAAATATAGCGGAGAGGGCGGCAGTACTGCGATCAGTTCGAGAAACACTACAACAACAGCAAGCAACGAATCTACGATCAGTTCGAGAAACACCACAACACCAGCAACAGCAAGCAGCGAATCTACAAGCAAACTACAGTCAAGAACGTTATTAAGAAACCACATTGTTACTACGAACTACTGTAACTTTGTAAGAAACAAGAATAAAACAAGCGCTATTAATTTAGCACACAGCAAAAATATTGTGAACATCTTTTATTCACAATATGTATATTAAGAAGAGCAACGCGTTGAACAAAACCTCAGGCCATGGCATGCTAAGACAAACCCCAGAGGTTTTATAGGATGCCTATAACAATAACTTTTATGTAAATTTTTGTGAAATAAATAAAAATAAAATAAATAAAGATATGCAGGCATTATAATGATTGTTGCGTCCACTTAGTCATATTACTTACATGATAATATAGATAAATTTTAGAAGTCATTCGGTGAAGTATAACCTATAGTTTTTATATATAAATTTATATAATTTGTTCACTAGCTGTGCCCCACGGTTTCACCCATGTTAATTATATCCGACAAACACCGCGCCGCGATGCCAACGCACCCGTGTTGCCTAACATAATTGTTATCACCGCAAGTACAAATTATTTTAAGTTTTCATTATCTCCTAAACTGTGTGTCTAAATATCATATCAAGGGCAAAGTTTAACTTAGTAAATTGTCTTTATGATGAAGTAATTTTTGTTCGTAAGGATTAACATGCTATGCCTAAAAAATAATCCTCTTATTCAGTCACAAAATACCTTATTGTGGCATATGTGTGTATAAGAGATAGGCATAATTGCTATCGTAGACTTTTTTAATACATGTACTAAGGACCAATATTTTTGTAGAACATTGTATTTACGTATCATCAACCATTATGCCAGCGCACGCGGATACAACAGTTCGGGAACACTTCCGACTTACATAACAAAAATATTTTAACTATATTTTATATTAAAACGATATTTAAGGCTAGCTGAGAGTTGTAGCCTAATGTTAGATACCATTCCTCATGAATCTGGCTATTATATAGGACTATAATTAATCGTATCCGACTGGTAGTTCCAGAGATCAGCGTGTTTAAACAAACAAATTATCCAAAAATACCAATCTAGGTAAACTTAGAATGTAAAACATTATCTAAATGCAAAGTTTCATTGAAATCGTTGGAGCCGTTTCCGAGAAACCAATTACATATATAAATATATGTATATTAAAATAAATAAAAAAATAAAAATATATTTACGTTAATTTTTGATTATGGAAGTCAATTTCTTGATCGTTATTAAATTGACATTTAAGACTTGCCAAGTTAGAAACCGCATAAAAAAGAAAGTAACAAATTGTTTTGTAAATGAATTGAAGAACGTACATTCTTACAGTTGCAATTAAAGGAACTACTATGGAACTTGGCATCCGTTCGATATCAGCTCTTTTAGAAGAGACAACGAATAGCCCGAACGAGTCTTTTCTAGCGAACTTGACACCTTTTGCACATTTTATGTTTCTGTTGGGGTAATGTTTTAGAGAAGAAATGATATGCACATCCGATTTCAAATTGATTGTAACACAAATGGAAAAAAACATCAACTATAGTCTGAATTACTGCAGAGCATGTCGGTGACGCGAAATCACAAGATTTTACCCATACAAAAAGTCAAACACGCTTAGGATACAGTCTAGTATATACATTGTATTAGTGTATACAAGCGTATACATATGTACACAGG
Source organism: Saturnia japonica (assembly GCA_033032175.1). Taxonomy (NCBI): domain Eukaryota; kingdom Metazoa; phylum Arthropoda; class Insecta; order Lepidoptera; family Saturniidae; genus Saturnia; species Saturnia japonica. Next base: position 5,335,538 of record CM065329.1, read on the forward strand.
CCGCTATAATACGCGTCGCTAGTTCGACGCAAGCGCAATCTAACGCGGCTAAAGAAGTTTTCACTTCAAAAAATCCAACCCTGCTGTCAGAACAGTTGATAATACAATTGGCAGGGCCGTCCTAAGACATACAGTGCAAAGAGCTCGTGGGCTACTAAAAATAATTCGCCCATTTTCCAAAAATATGCACACACATATTAATGTTATATATTTAGCTGACTTCAAAAAAGGAGGTTTTCAATTCGAATGTATATTGTTTTTGTGTATGTTTACCCATAAATTCTTTGTTTATGAACCGATTTGGAAAGGGTATATCTACATGCTGGTTCTATTTTAAATTCATTATCGTTGGACATTAGACTTCAATGATACACCAAGGAACTCCTCAAATTCATTGCAGTTGGTTTTTTTTTTTGTTAAAAATTGCCTTGTAAATTTTTTTCTGTGGCAACTTTAGGTGAAAATTCTATTCTGTATATGTAGCTATTATGTACCTGATGTATATAATGTCTTTATATGGTTTCTCAATGGTGTTTTTGTGGCAACACCATATCTGTCATCAAAATTAGCCCATAAATCAATACAATACCTACGGCATGCATACAAAAACGTGTCTTATAGGCTAGTTGACTCTTTTATAAAGAAGATATTAAATTATTAATTATTGTCCGATTAGAGGAAAAAAAATATTACCATATTTTTTAGCTCCTAGAACACCGCAAATCTTTAAAAAGTTTACTTTTCGTAAACAGGCGAAAACGCTCTCAGCCTTATTAGTCTATATTTATCTCTGCTGTGACGTCATACGGGCCGAAAACAAAAATTTGACATTTAGCAAACGTTCATCATTGAAATAATTTCGATACTTTTTGTCATAAATGTTAATGTCACAGCACAGACTACATAGCGAATTTCACTCGTTTATATTTCCGACATGAAATTTGCTTAGTCCTATGACGTCATAATATGGCCGACAGCGTTATGAGAGTACAAAATTAAAAATTAAAAAAATAATAATTTAAAATACATATTTACATAGCCATATTCAGCTTTTAATAACTGAAATCGATAATTAATATTGGTTTCTTAAGTCAAATTTTACAGATAATATTTATTTATTGCGCCAAATTTGATAAGAGATGCGAATTTATTGTGAACAAATATATAGTGACGAAGTGGATGGCTTCCATTACTTACCTACCTACTTGTATTGTTTGGATTTTTTTAATACTTTAATTATTGTTAATTTATATGTACAACATAATTATTATCTCATTATTTTCTAAATATCTTGGTACCTATTTGGAATTCATTTGCCCTCCTCATTATGCTCATAAAAAGTTACAACACAACATTAATTGCTTAGATTTCATTAGAAATATGTTTGTTATGTAGTTCGAAATTAGATACTTACTTCAAAGAGTATATTTTTATACCTTTTAAATTAATAACACTTATGATCTTATTCAATACTTTTTGCTAAGATAAATTATACTGCTAATTAGTTATATTACTTAATTATACTTTTAACATTTAAGTCAGAATATGTATCTATAATTCATATTCAGCCACTTTATAAAATATGTTTTTATACCTTTTACTTTAAACCTTATGACTGTAAATTCTATTGTCTCAGAGACCTATTTTCTTTTACTCTTTAAAAAATATGTTTTTGACCATAATCTGTTTTCATGAAATTCCTGGCTTTACTTAAGAGGGTTAGGTACCTACTTCAAAGAATATGTTTTTATAGCCTGTACATTATTGGATATAAAACCTTATGACATAATTCAATCCTATTTGTTCAGAACCTGATTCTTTTCTGATCTTTAATCAAAATATTAAATTGTGCCTACCTAAAAACCTACTTTACTGTTTTTGCCCTTACAAGGAAGAGAGAGGATTGACTGTGTAAACTTTGTTTTCTCTTCATCTTCAAGCACCTCTTTCTTAGCTGTCCAGTCGGATCTGAAAAATTCTTTTTGTATATGATAGCCAGACTCACGAAGAATAGTATAGGCTATTTAAGATTAGGCTACAACTCGCAGATACCTTAAATATTGATTTTGTTACGTAAGTCGGAAATTGAGGCCCTCTCCAACTGCTTTAACCGCGTGCGCTGGCGTAATCGTTAATGATACGGAAATACAATGTTCTACAATAATATTGTTCCTCAGTATATCTAACAAAAAGTCAGTGATAGCATATGCCTATCTCATATACATAAGCCACAATAAGGTATTTTGTGACAAAGATTTGTTAAAAATTAAAGTGATTTATAAGCATTATTTTTAGACATGTTATATTAATCCTAACAAACAAAAGTTACTTCATCATAAAGACAATTTTATGAAGTTAAATTTTGGTCTTTAGAGTATGCTATTTGGACACATAGTTTAGGAGATAATGAAAAATTAAAATAATTTGTACTTGCGGGAAGAACAATTATGATAGACTACATAGGTGACTTGGTGGTGCACTGATTGTTGGATAAAAATAACACGGGTGAAACCATGGGGCACAGCTAGTAAAATATAAAAGATAACTAACTGACAGACTTACATATCAACCCACAGCCCAAACTACTGGGGCTAGGACCATGCAAATTGAAAGAGGTGAAAAAGGGGATGAATGTGTGTATGAAAATCTGTCATTTTTAATGATAAATCTATGAAAATTGGTATTTAGCAATTCAGTTAGTAAGTAAATAAGATATTATGTTTCATAGCTTTTTCAAAATCAATAGCTAATGATGTTAAAAATAGGGTGAAAGTTTCTATAATACAAGTAAAGACATCTATTAGCCTAAAACATATATTCTATAGTTCAATTATGACATAAGCAATGTGGTGGGCAAAGTACTAATATAGTATGTATAAATGCATGTTGCTATATCACAGATTAATAAACTCAAAAACTGTTTCACTCATTACCATGAAAGATGGTAATAAATGTTTTTTGTGGAGAACATTTTTATGCTATCCCGTAACATAATATATGGTGCTGTGGTCTAGTCATTGACTTCTAGAAAAGGCAGAACAATGTCAGTAGGGCCAGCTAGTATATAGTATAAACATATAAGTACATCTATTTGATAGTTTCTCCATCTATAACTCCCAAATGGCAGGACGGATTCTAATGAAATTTGGAACTTAAGTTACTACTTATAATAATACTAACTGTGCCAGCGGCTCTGCTCACATAGACTACAGAATTCTATCAGTATTGTAGTGATCCCGCTTCTACACATAGTGAGAGCCTGTTGGTCATTTTAAAGAAAAAAATGTTTCTTATTATTTTCTCTAGGGAACTAATTTTTTTCTAAAATAAAAGTAGCCTAAGCTACTCCTTATAACTGCAGCTTTCTGCCAATAGAAGTCCCGTCAAAATCGGTTGAACCATTTCGGTGATTACCCAGACCAAACAGGCAGACAACAATTTTAAAAATTGTTTTGTGATATATTATAGGTATTATACTTTCATAATGCATTGAGTAAAAAGCTGTTATTTTGACATTACAAAAAAACACTTCAATTTCATTTATTTGTATAGATTTCAAAGTAGTTACTATAATATAAAATGTTTAAAAAAAAGTTATATATGACAAAATATGCATTAAATTACTTCATATTCACAGTGGAAACTTCTCAATAATAAACAATATAATTATTAATTCCAAATACTTCACTTTTTTTTATACGAAGTAATTAGTATACTTTGGCCTGAAGAAAAAATCTAATCAGGAAATTCTAACAAATTAGAAATAATCATATACAATAAAAACTTATGGATATAAAGATTTTTACAAAATATAAAATTTGCAAAAGTTTTGTTTTTTTATATAAACATTATAAGTAATTAATTATTTCTAACATTAAGTCTGTCTAAGTATAGTATTAACTGACTGTTAAATTATGCATCAAACTGAAATTTAATGTTTTATTCATAACCATATTATGTGAACCAAGAAATATTAATGCAGAAATAATTTAAATGAAGCAAAAGTTTTTTTTTTTAATTTTCAAATGTAAAGAACCAACATGGAAGTTGTTTAATTGCCCTGCATATTATCAAAGAACATGAAACAACTTAATTACATTTTAAATTTCGAATCACTTATCTAATTAAGAAAGTTACATACAAAATTCAAACTAAATGATTCAATCAAATACTGACTCTCAAGGAATGAATGAATGAACCCTCAGCTGATAGCTCAAGGGTCTTTGACCCCTATTTTAAAATTAGAACATCATGTAGGCATGGGGGAATATTTTTTATGAACCATAAACTATACAAGAATTGTTCTTTTTTTGTTTCTTTAGGAAGTAAAACTGATTTCTGGTTTTAGGTTATGTTGGTAGTATATTTTATTACCTAGCTAATGAAGCTTTTTTAGCCTAGTAACTACAAGTATGGTGTATAGCGATTGGTCATAAATGAAATAGGTACCTACTCCTGAGGTCATCGTAGAAAGGTTAACTTACTTGTCCGATCACAGCAATCTGCAGTATCTATGCATTATAATTACTCCTCTCGAAGTACGCCTGCTTCAGCATCCGATATAGCAAAAAAACAACACCGCTGTACACTTTCACGACAGGAATGCACCAGTCACCAATAACACAAACACAAACATATTTTTCACGGGACCGTATCACAGATTGTATACAAAGTTCGCACGCTCCGTCTTCCTCACCACTAACCCATATTCGGTCACTATATTACTGTCTAATCAACGGAATTATTACCAATTTACCGCACCGCGCTCGACGTCCGTTCGCTGCTGTGAAAATTACAAGTAAAATATTTTTCGAAAGCGCATAGAAGCGGCGCGGACCTTTCGAAAATGTACAAAATAGTGTTGAGCGCTAAATAGGAAAATCGATAAGGTCGTTTGTGACAAACCGATACGTAACTACTATAGTAATTTATCAAAAAATGTAATAAAAACGACATTATTTTTCTTGCGACCGTTCCGGGCTGTCAGAATTTTTCTACTTAGAACGCGACCGATTTGAACGGTACCGTTTTATTGTGTAAGCAAGCGACTGGGCCCTTCATTCTTATTGGGTCGGATTTTCAACGACGCCGAGCTAAATTGAACCGTAACGACATAGACACTTACGACTTTCGTATTTGGCGCTAATTGCGAAAAAAATACGAAACGGATACGAATTTGTTTGTAAAACTTACGACGGGCGGTAATCAGTCGATTGGAAAATTCCAAATAATAAACGGCGAGCGAGCGCGCGGTATCCGTCGAATGAAACGCGAGACACTGTTTTCGAAACAGCATTGGTTCGACGTCATTTTTGGCGTATTTTGAGTTGAATCGTGGACGGGAAAACTCGAAAGCATTCGGTTGCGTGAAAGAGAAGCACAATATACAGGCGCAGTCTAAATTCAACTGTACTGTATATGAGATACATACGATAATGTTTCAAATTCGCGTAAAGTTTTATATAAGTAAGGGAAGCCGTACTATTTTGAAGTTTTTTTTCTCTATAGTACGTATAGATAGGCTAGAGAGGAGAGCGGCTGTTTTTCTATGTAAATTCTCATTAGTGTGCGTAACTTCCCGTATGTGTAGTTGTATGTTGACGAGATACATTAGTGTGCGTTTTGTATTACGTTCACACTTCATATAAAAATTGTGTAGGTACTACTCGGGTTGACTTTACGGAATCGATAATCTAAAAATTCATTTTTATATTTTCAAGCAAGTCATGTCGTTGTGTCGCTGTATGTACTTTGAAACAAGCCACCGATCTGTGCCAGCAAGTAGGTACTTATAGTTGAATTTCAAAATACTGTTACTGCTGGCTTAGACGGCGATAGTTAAGCAACTATGTTTTTTGTTGATTTCAATTGACTTATTCCACTATCTAGGTACCTACCTACGTTAGTTACACAAGTGATTTATTTATATTTTAAAATGGTTTTATTCGTTATCATTATTATATGAAATTGACGTTTCTTTCCTTCTTTATTGGCCTCTTTTTTTTCTTTATCTAAATGCCTTGGTAGTGCGTGTATGGACACCGCGTCGATCGACGTGAGTTCGAATCCCTGCAAGTCTGAGCTCTCAGAGAAGGAAAACATTGTGATGAACTAGCCACCACCTTCAAGTTGAAGATCAGCCAAGCATATGTAGGGTCTCCAGAGGTATTTTGGGCAGGGGGTTCATGGTCGGCAACGACCTAGCAATACCTATAATATTACAAACGTCCATAAGCTACGGTATTCGGTAGCCGCTTACCATCAGGTGGGTCGTATGTTTGTGTGCCACCCCTGTTGAATAAAGAAAAAAAGAATAGGAAAAACAAAACTGCTATAGGTTATTGGGACCACTTAACATCGGATGGACTTCATACCATGAGAACATTACTGTGACGTGGCGTCACACTCTTCTGTTGAGTAACTTATATTATTATTAAAATGTTAAAATACTTTACCCAACTGGAATGAATGGGTAGACCTTGACCTATATGTAATATATGTTTAACTAACACACTATGTCGTGGACACCTATTAATCTATATTAATAAAGCTATAGTTCTTTCTGTACACGTATTTTATTATCAAACTAGCTGTGTCCGTGGCTTCGCTCACGTGGACTGCAGAATGCCCGCGCAAACTTGTTCCCCCGCTCCCGGCTATTTTAAAGACAAAAATGCTTATTGTGTGTGTTCCTTAGAAGATAGACATATACTCTCGCTTACTTTTTTGTAGCTCTTTTGACGTGACAACGTCTTATAAATTGGTTTGCCGGGTGACACTTCAAGAAACTGCGTTACGCTCCGCTCACGTTATGCGCTCACAATGAGAGCGAGTGAGAGGCACTCGTCCCTTCCACTCGGGCATGGTTAGCCCGCCTAAGAGCGAGAGAGACAGACATAAAGTCGTTGTCACGTAAAACTTTCGCCCGTATACCGACTTTACAGGCAACCAATTTTTTTTAATGTCTACAATTATGTAGTATATTAATTTGATATATCTCATAGGGTTTACTTGGCGTAAGCCATTTAAGCGCCCGAATTAATTCAACATGAGCAGATTTTTTATTCTTGCGGAACCCTAATTCTTTTTTTTAAATAAAAGTAGCCTAAGTTACTCCCTATATCATCAGCTATCTATCAGTGAAAGTCCCGTCAAAATCGGTCCAACCGTTTCGGTCATTACCCGGAACAAACAGACAGACAGACAAAAAATTGGTTTTTTCTTATAGGTACCGCGGATATACTTTCATATGCATTTAGTAACAATCTATTATTTAGACATTACAAACAGACACTTCAATTTTATTAATTGTAAGAATTTCAAATTATGTATGAATATGACTTTTTAAAAATTGTCTGTCTGATTGTATGTCCAAATTTAACTCAAAAACGGCTTGACCGATTTTAATGAAATTTTGTACATAAGAAACATAATAGGTCGGGGAAAAAGTTTCTTCGCATTTTTATATGAAAACTCAAAATATTTTTTTCAAAGTTTCTGCCATTTTGTAGGTAGAGACATGATCCCATTTCTGTAGAAAGTTTGGGACTTCTGACCAAAAAAACGCGACAAATAGGTTTGGCAGTCCTCTCTTGATGTTAAACTTAAAGAACCTAAAGAATTCTGAAGAGACCGAAACAGGTGAAAATCTGAAGGTGCAAGTTCAAGGCTGCATGGTGGATGCACTAACACCTTCCAGCCAAACTCTCTTAATTTTTGCTGAGTGGCTAAAGATGTGTGTGGTCTAGCGTTATCGTGATGAAAGACCACACCGTTCCTGTTGATCAATTCCGGCCGCTTTCTCTCAACTGCTTCCTTTAATCTCCTGAGATCCGAATCGATGGTTTTGCGGGCGGTAAAAGCTCATAATGAACAATGCTCTTCATGTTCCACCATAAACACAGCATCACCTTATTTCGAGTTAGCCCAGGTTTAGCCACAGTTTGTGAAGCCTGGCCGACCTTAGACCACGACCTTTTTCGCACGTTCTTGTCGTACGTGATCCACTTTTCATCACCAGTTATCAATCTCTTCAAAAACGGCTCGGTTTCATTACGTCTCAATAATGAATCGCAAATGAGTACACGGTTTATTAGGTTTATTTCACTGAGTTCGTGTGGCACCCAAATATCGAGCTTTTTGGTATAGCCAGCTTCCTTCAAATGGGTTAAAACTGTTTTCTGATCAATTTCCAGTTCTCCAGTTACATCGTTACTACTGATATGCCGATCTTGCTCCACTTTTTCAAAAATGGAGTTCATTTTATACGTAACTGGGCGACCAGAGCGAGGTGCGTCTTTGACATCAAAATTTTTGGACTGAAAACGTTTGAACCAACTTTGTGCTTCTCTTGCTGACACTGCATAAGGTCCTTAAACATCACAAATTTTTTTCACTGCTTGAGTTGCATTTTTGCCTTTTTTGTAATATTATATTAAAATGTATCGAATTTCCTCACTAGATTCATTCATTTTTACAGAAAGAAAAACAAATGAAAAAGAGCCGGAACAAATTTTTATTCTTTTATTTTTAATGTAACCTTTCTAATGTTACCAAAACCAGCCAGACACAAATAGTACAGCCAAAGAAATTTTATAACAAGTTTATACTTATGTTGGGCGAAAACACTTTTTCCCCGACCTAATAAATATAATTCCATAGAATAACTGTTATGTATACACCTTTAATCTCTTTGGTTATGCTTTAAAGCCCCGCAATGTCACCTTCACATACCGTCGCCCTCCTGAAAGGTTTCTTCGCCATATTTGGAAAATTATCCTATATATTATTACATACGAACGAAATACGATTTTTAGCGAAAGTCGTAACCGAAACTCATGTAGTTAAGTGATTATTTAGAACACTATGTAAATAATGTCATGTTAAGGTCATACAGAAGTATTAAATGAACAGTTTATTACACTTCACTTATATAACTATCAATGACTGATTACGTAGACGAAGTAAAATTTCTATACAACACAAGAAGTAAGTAGAATGCCCTCCATGATTAGAATCAAAAAACAATACAACAGCTTAAGCAAGGAACCCAAAATAGACATATTTGGCCAAAGTTACAAATGCTACCGAGACAATGTTTTGAAACACATGTTATTTCCTTATATTCTCTTAATTTTATGTACATTGAAACTTATTGACACTACTTATTTTTAGCGTGTCAGAGCAACCTTTAATTAATGTAACACTTAGATTCTAATAAACATGTTTTGTATTTTTGCTAACTGCCTCGTTAGCCTAGTGATCGTAAGCGCGACTACTATGATCGAGGTCCTGGGTTCGATTCCCAGGTCGAGCAAAGTGTTATTGGGGTTTTCCTATGAAATTCTCAGTAGCAGGTCGGAGTGTGGTTTCGTGCCCGATTAATAGCAATAGGCTCACCCCCTTATTACATGGGACCTGAAAAACATACACGGCGAACTGTGGGTGTACGTACACCTCTGCCTAACCCTTCAGGGAATACAGGCGTGATGTTTTGTATTTTTAATTTTAGTGAAGTTTATGTCTTGTAGGGAGCCTAGTAAAATAAAATAAAATGTTTTTATTGATAGCTATAAAGGCACTGAAGCCTCAGAAGGCTTTTACAGTTTCACCGGACTTGGGGGTGAGCACTTAAAGCTCTCAACCGTGAAAGTAAAGCAACTGATTATTGACTTTGATAAGATAAATTTTATTTTACAAAACACTTATTACAAAAATTAATTAAATTAAAAAAACTTGATGATGAGTGGCGAGATCACATAATGCTGGATTTTGCCCGCTCCACGGTGGATGGATAGTCAAATTAGGCTAAAAAAGGGGTCCAATTCGGCATGACACTGAATAAGCTGAATATTTGTGTAAACCTTTATTTTGACATTCTAAATGTTGTCTCAAAAGTCTCATAAGGTCACGTTTGAGCGTCATAAGATATCAAGGTCAAAGAACGCGAAAATAAGTTATTTGGAAATATCTCGCTTCGTTTGCCTCAAATCGTATGAAATCCAATAGAGTATAAAATTCTCTACAAATTTCGTTTTAATACATATATTTTTTATACGTAACCGTTTTTGAGATAGAGCGCGTAGAGTGCATACATGCCATAACGCAAGGTCAACTGTGAATCCCAATAAATAGTACAGTTTATACAATTTATTATCATAAAAAAAAGTATAATTATGAAAAAGTACTTCATTAATAACTATTAGCAAACACGGCCATGCGTTACTGTGTAAAAAAAAATTGGATCTGATCGCTACCTAACTGTACAGGATCATCCGCTGGGCTAATATGATGATTGTCTGAGAATTTCATCAAATCTCTCCTACCGTTTTAGCGTAGCCGTGGAACATACATACAAACATCCATTTTTATATATATAGGTTTTATAAATTACTAGCTGGGCCCGCGGTTTCGCTCGCATTAATTTTTTGAATTCCAAAGTACACATTTTATTTTAATCGCTCCTCTTTCTATGGATCGTAGCGTGAAGTCATATAACCGTAACCTGAAGTCTATAACCTTCCTCAATAAATAAACGCGCTAACTAATGCAAAATATTTTTTTAAATCTAACTTGAGTCTCAAACTATAAATTGAACTATTGATCTTTATAATTTTACATGGTACCGTGAATCTTTGATTTATGAATAAATGATGTATCAAATAATTAATAAAGAGGATTTTTGTTAATAATAAATTCTATAAATCGTAGGTACCTACTATTTATTGGGATTCACGGTTGACCTTGCGTTATGATGTGTATGGTTGAGCTCCACGCACTCCTCCTGCTCTATCTCAATAACGGTTGAGCCTATAAAAATTGCTTGTAGCAAAATTTGTAGAGAATTGTATGCTCTGTAACTTTTATGTAATTGTAATTGATTTTTTAAATAAACTTTATTTTATTGTTAAATAATTATCTTGTCTTATTGTAATTTTAAGTAATCAAAATAAGATACAATTATTTAACAAAATATGGTAATCAATTTTTTTTTTTAGATCTAACTACAATTTTTGCCTTAGGGGCCCTAAAGCCGCTGCGGCTTTTACAGCTTCACCGGACTTGGGGGCGAGCGCAGAGGGCACTCAGCCGCGAAAGTTTTTGACGACCCGCACGAGGGTGCCAGAGTGGCCGAACTTCGGCTCGGTCGGTCGTCGCGAATGCAATTAGTTCGCGATCTAACTGAATCCCTACTCCTACGATTCGAGCTAACTAATATATACTCATAGGCATGTTCCCTTCCTCCTGGGAGGAAGGAAGGAACCATGTGTATGTGTATTTAGTAATCGGAAAGGTAGGTAAGCAATACAATTGATTGAGAATTTATATAATCTCGTGATAGCGTAGAGCCGCCGCGCCGCGCGGCAGCGCTTTGACACTGTAACCGATATAACTCCTAAAACTACCTCTACTCCGATTATCTAAATTAGCAAGGTTTATCCCACACACTATTAGCTATTTTTAGTTTTTTTTTTTAAAGAGTATTAAGTTAGTCGAATTCAGGTTTAAAATCCTAACAAACATTTTTTTTTTAATTTCCAAAATGCAGATAAAAAGCTCAGTAAATGAAATATCAATACCGCTGCATAATTTATTTTATTGCATTTTTAAAAACTCAGTAACGGGATTAGACGTAGTACATACCTGCCGGTTAGTGAAAACTTCAAAGTCCTGTACTCGATAACTATACTATAAACTGTAAAAATGTTTTGTGTCTGGGTCGAGGATTTAATTATATTATAGGTATAACTTAATGAAAAATACTTTTTGTTAAAAAAATAATATTTACTTTAATGATTTTGAAGAGTATCTTCGAAGTTGAAAGTCCTATGTCAATGAAATTCAAAAGGGTTCACCTTTGAGGTATCCCTTATCCAACAAAAAAAGAATAATCGAAATCGGTTCATATATGTATAAAGAAATTGTAGCTGAACATCCATAAAAAAATACATTTGTATTGCTAACCTCCGTCTTTAGGTCGGTTAAAAATCGGAAATATCAACATTTTTTAACCGTCCGCTTCACGTGGAATATTGTCCCTTTTGAGACAACATTTATAATGGCAAAATAAAGGTTTATACAATTACATATTCAGCTCACTCAGTTTCATTCCGAGTTGAAAGGTCATATGATGCCTAAAGTTGTTTAGCTTTATTATAGTTACAGGCATAGTGACTGCACTATGCCTGTTGGTAAGCACAGTAGAATCCAGAAACAACGACGACAGCTCAACGTCAAAGTCAACTCAGAAACGCGACAAAACAAAAGAGCGACATTGTGACGGGTTTATCAGCAAATCCATGGTGGTCGCGACCCAGTCGGGTATAGATCATTACTACCCTGCGTGATTACTGGATATACACCGGCTGATCCCGAAACGCGACCAACCAAAAGAGAGTCACTGTGTCGGGCTTATCACCAAACGCATAGTGGTCGCGACCCAGTCGGGTATAGATCATTACTACCCCGCTTGATTACTGGATATACACTGGCTGAACCCTAAACGCGACCAACCAAAAGAGAGCCACTGTGTCGGGTTTATCACCAAGCGTATGGTGTTCGTGATCCAGTCGGACAGAATTGTTCAACAAGTGAAAGTGACCGTTGTAATTCATTTTTTGGACCAATACTTGAATACCGGGACTCGGTTTGATCCATGAGCTAGATTATTTATAAACAAAATATTCATAATGTAAACATCTTCTGGTTTCTAAACATGCATTATTATCGTCTACTTATATTAATAAATCTGTTGTTGTGTCTGTACACGTACTTTTTTCCAAATTTCTTGATATACATTCTATATCAGGGAAACTGTTCACGAATATGCCATTAAATATTTTTTCTCTGTCTGTCTGTCTGTTTGTATGTTCGGATTTAACACAAAAACAGCTTGATAAATTCTTATGAAATTTTACATTACAAATGGTAGAAAAAAAAAATTAATTCTTTACAAATTTTGTACACGGGAATTATGTAATTTCCCAATTGATAGAGTACCTATATGAATTGTCACTAATATGAGTAATAATAAAATTACGAGATGAAAATATTTAATGCGCAATAAACGCGTGAATAGCCGCGGGCGTACCGCTATATACATGTTATATATATGCGACTAAATAAAACAAATGAAATACGTATTGTTGGAAGAGAAAGGTGGGAAAATTCCATTGCAAATTACTTAGATTGTATTACACGAAGCTCAAGTTCCTTTACACTCGTAGCTGACGGCGCAGTAGTTGTTTTTTTAATACATGTCTATTCACTGGATGTAATAACGAAAACTTTATATCTTTTTTAAATATCTTTCCTACTTCTTATCTTTGCCGTACCTACTGTGAAGCTGAGGAGCTGTATTCCGGCCAGTGTGTTCCCTCCTTCCTACAGCATGGAGTCCTTCAAAGCCGTCAAAAATAACGCGAAGAGACATTTGAGCAGGCTTATGGATTGCACATACGTCGGTGTCGGTGATTGACCATCTAATCCGATTGCAATATGCACACCATCACTCACAAAGCTGTCACTTTGCAGTGCTAAGTATAAAAATAAAATGGTGAAGGGGTTCTATTATTTATTTAATCGTTATTGAGAAATTAATGTTTTTCAACTTTGTCTCTCTAGGAATTGTGTATGAATTTTCAACAAATAATAATTGGCTTGATTGATTGGTTGATGATCACAGTTCAAAAACTTTACCTAAACAATTTTATCATCACAACGGAAAAATGAAAATATCTCACTCAATACAAAATACGGCACAAAATATTAAAGTAGTTTGTATTCGACGTCAATAACACAATAATCGTTAAAAAACTAACAAAAAAGTGTATAGATTTTTTTTTACCTGTCATTCAAAAGTGAACTTTATGAAAACTACTTAGAAGTGACATTTTTATCATCAGATTTAGAAAAAATTAGATTTTAAAAATTCAATTTCTCAAAAACTATTTATTTCCGCAATGTGGAAATTTATATTTCGCTTAATAGAGTGATCTAACTGTAAAAGAAATTGAAATCTGTAGCGGTAGCGATTCTAAAGCAGAGCTAAAATTATAATACGATGTTAGCAAGTACATACGTACTTACATATTTTTTTAAATATGGAAACACAATTTCACACTCGGCCATTTAATTCCAAACTAAGAAAAGTTTATAATTATTATGGTATCCAAAGAGCTGATAGATATAAATATAAAATAAATAGATATTTAAAACCCTGACATACAGCTGATTATAATGCGTAATGCACGAACGTCAGTCATATGCGGGGATCGAACCCGCGACCTTTTTTTGTATCGTTATAGTTTTAGGTTTGTGACCACATTCTCACCAAATCTTAAGTGTCGATGTGGCCCTAATCCTAGTGGAAGTCTGGCTCTCTAGTGCAGTTTCCCCGCTTAGATTAGATTCTTTTAAATTTTTGACCTCTCGGCTCGGTAGGTCTTACTACCACTGTACCACGAGCATTGACATTAAAAAAAAAAATCTTTATAGGTTTACCGTTTACAACGTCATAGTGTGCATTTATAGTGCAATGTGCGTGCGTGTCTTTAAAATTCACTCTTTTTTTTTCATAACTCGCCTAAAAAGGACCTTAAAAAATGGTCGTTTGGTTTAATAATACTGCTTGTAAAGCCGTCATTACTTACGAAAAGTTATGCCGTACTAAGTAAAAGTCAGCTAAGAGTTGGCGTCTTGGAAGACCCTATTTTTTCCACTACCTCGTCCTGTTTTTCGGGCTTATCCATTTTCTTTGTGATTTTAACTATGTCTTGTTTACAGTCAGCGGTGGCCTTAGGGTACAGTGAAAGGTGGGGTCGTTCTAGGCGCGAAGCAGCAAGGGCCACCAAAATGATAAATTGCGAAAATCAATGGTTTAAAGGATAAAATTCAAGATTATTTTTGAGGAACAAATAATTATTAAAATTAAATTTATTATTTATGAGTTTATTCCTACTGAATACGTTAAACGTTACTGTTTTTACCTAAATTGTTTGTAAAGAATACCCTTAATTATAAGTAATATATAAAGTGAATGCTATTATTAAATAGCATTCTCTGTCTGTCTGTTTTTTTCATTGAAAAAAAAAAATTAAAAGGGTATCCCGTTTTACTCACAAAAATAGATTTTTTGGAACGAAGTTCCTTACGGCAGGCTTGGAGGAGATAGGGATTTTGCTGCGCGACCGAACTGAAAAAAATGTGATAGTAAAACCGTAAGAAAAAGTCCGTGGAATAAAACCGTTAAATGAGACGTGCGCAGGCGCGACAGTCGTATACACAAGCGAGTAGTGTATAATAACTTTTTTGTAATTATTTCTATGTAATTTTATGTTGTCAAACAAAAATAAAGAGACATATTTTGTTATTTTAATGTATAATTTGAATTACGATTTTTTTTTTTTACGTAATTTATTATATCCTAAAATACTGAATTTCCTAAATACTTTCCTGTACTTAAATAAAAAATAATCAGCAAAAATTAAGAGAAAAATCAAGAAAATCTACATAAAATTGAGCACGATTTTTTTTTGCTAATTGTGTCGATTCTACATTATTCGAAGGAACTTCGTTCCTACCTGGTATCCCACGACACCACATCTTTATTTAATGCTCGACCAAAGGGCACCCAAAGACAATCTCGCTCTGGGCTAGGGCCGGCGCAGCGGAGCGCTGTTTAACAGTTTGTTCTAATTTTAGTGGGTGTACAGAGAAGAAGTCACTTCTAGACAACACTGTCATCCACGCAATGATCCACCCTATATTAATCAAACTTTGACAATAAACTAGCTTTACGTGATTCTTGAACTTTTAATCCGCTAAATCGGAAATAGAAAGAAAGAAAAAACATATAATTCTCACACACCATCAACTAGAAAAGAGCTGATAATCTTCAAACGACAGAACAGATTTTGCTTATAGCTAAGAAAACTGTCGATAAATTCGGCTTTTAAAAAGAAATTAAAACAAAATCTGTTCAGTCGTTCCCATACGACAATGCGACACGTGTACTTAAGATAAACTTATATTATAACACCTATCCGTTTGTGTAACGGATTAAAAATTTAAATAAAAACTAATATTTGCATAGTGCTTCAACATTTTTATAGGTATCAATCACACCTTGTTATCTACCACCCCAAAAGTTAAGAATCTGCAATCACTAAGTTACGTCTTATAGTTATACCTCAGAATACAGAAAAAACCAGAAGCCGCGTTCAAGAATAATTACATACGCTGCACTGTGTCCAAAAACAATACGTACGTCCCGCACCTGCCCTACTTCCCATACGCATAATGTTGCTAGCTCAGGAGCGGTTTCCCACTTTTTGGGGTAGTCTTATAACACTAAAAAAAAGGTATTTATTAAAAAATATTTATTTATTTACATGGATGACTATAAATAGAATACGGCTTCAATAACGTAAGTTAAGATTTTATTAAGTTTAATTTTTTTTAATATTTTTTAAAGATTCGTACTTCTTGGCAAGTCTGTTGTATTTTTGTTGTAATGTTTTCATTCGTCGAACATGTTGTTCACAAAATAATTGTTTTCGTCGTAATTGAGATTTAAGTTTGACCTTTCTCGGCGTATCAAACACAGATTCCAAATCAGAAATATTGACATCACCGATCTCTGAGTTCGATCGCGCAGGAGATTGTGGTTGTGTAACCTGAAATGAAAAACCTTAAGTTGTATGTTGTTGTATCATGTAATAGATTAACAAAAACTTTAAATACAGAATATTTCTGCCGTACAAGGCATGACATTTCAGTCCTCATGGATGGAAACGCATTAGTAATAGCACTTTGTGCCTGAGCTTGCAAATGTCCATGGGCCTTACTTAGTTTATTTTACATTTATTACTGTTACTACTAGTGTTTATTTACTACATTAGTTTACTTGTAACTAAGTATATCGATTAAGTGCCTTGTTTGCCTTTCAATATTATTAAAAAAAAATTAAACATTATTATCATAGGTGGGTACGCACATTGTCCGATGTCGAAGGTTTAGACGTTTCTATGTGTAACTCGGAAAATTCTGGTGTCAAGGCCAAATACTGAAATAGAACGTTAGTATTAGATTAATCATATATTTAATTCACCGAAGTTTCATTAGCCCGGAATTTGAAATTTGCGCCTGGTTTAGGCTCGCCTCTTATCACGATGAGGGACGGATAAGCTCGACGAAAAGTGGGCATACTTGTTATACCTTTGCATACTCCTTCGGGAACTACAGGCGTGAATGCTGTGTGAATAATATATATATATATATATATATATATGTGTGGACCAAAACCTTACTTCAAAATACATGAAAAACATTTTCACCAGGAGGGATACAATATAAATATAGTAATTATTATGACTATATCTACCTTAGTTGGAATAGCTGCTTTCTTCAGTATTTTCAAACCACCTTTTGTATCATAAAAATATCGCGCTTCAAAGTGAATTGAGCAAAGTACGCTCCGGCTTGATGGTTTCCAAAACTCATCTAGCCATGCTCTTTGTATGACTTTCATCCAGTCCGATTTTCTATTTTCATCAGCAGGGAAACTAAAATTACAAAGGTTCTATATAAACAAAAATAGTAAGTATTCTACACGAGTATTAAAAAAATAAATGGGTAAAATTTTCGATGAAAATAAAATGGCAACACTTAAAAAATGAACGCGTCATTTTCTAAATGTAAAATAAATTAAACAATTAAATAAATATACTTTAGAATGCGCTACTTACAGATGAAATGTGATCCCATCCTGTTTTTTTATAATCCCTGCAGCATTTTTACATGTAGGAACAACACAAGACGGCATTTTAAAATTAAAATCGGCACTTGTACAATACGTCACGACGCGCTACTTACAAAGGAGTGACTAATTGCAACAACGTCAAACCACTCTATTTAAGAGTGGTTTTTGTATCTTCAGTTTTATGTGCGTTCGCGGTTTCTGGTTTTTTCTGTATTCTGAGAGTTATACATAATAAAAATGGTTTCTTCACTATGGTTGTTCGATATTCTTCCAAAATAATCATAACCGTAAATTTAATTAATAATAGAAAGATTTTTGAATATATAAAAATGTTAATTATACTTTTTTTTAAACCGTTATAATTGTCTAAAAATAGCATAAAGACAAGTTTTTAAAGCGGGTTAAATAGCCCATGTAACTAATTAAAAATACTTTCATGATTTGATGGGTGCATTCTTTTTTGAACTTTTTATAAATTAAAATATATTTAGAAGCTACGGAATTTTCTAAAAAGATTTGAAATTAAATTAATTCATTTACATCACGCTACGTGGGAAAGTAATAAAAAATATTTTCATCACTTCATAACAATAAAAAGGAAATAAATATGATACATACGACGCTTCACTTCCGTAATTCCGATTCGAGTGATACGTGATCGTTTTTCAAATAGTTCATCGTACGTTGATTCAATCAATAAAGGAGATAAACTATTGCACAGATATAAAATTATTGAGTACATATTATAGTACTTGCCTACAGTTAGTTATATAGCCTTCTTCAATAAATAGGCTATGATATGCAAACATAATTTTTCAAATCTGACTGGCAGCTATAGAGATTTGCGTGTTAAAAAAACAATCTTGAGCTTTATAATATTAAAAATTCTAATTTAGTTTAGTACTGTTAACTATTTGTTTCGGATTAGTAAAGTAAAAGTGATGCTCGGAGGGCGCGCGGGGTACGGGGCGTGGGTCATAATTTAAAATTATAAAAACCGTAACTTAAGGGCAACGAACCTTATGACGCCACTACCACGTGTACCTGTAGTTAACGTCATAAGTTATTATTAAAAAAATATAGTAATCTGATGAGAGCAAGCCAGTTAGAAAGAATACAATTTCTTGGGGAAATGCGGGCGACGTTTTATCCCTAAATACTGTCGTCCTATGAAAGGGCGCATAATTTTTTTAAAAATTGAGTTACTTATTAGTACTAGCAGTATGCCCGTGGCTCCGCACGCGTTTGTTACTAAAGAATAGCTATTTACATACATCCCATAGGGCGCATAATTTTTTTAAAAATTGAGTTACTTATTAGTACTAGCAGTATGCCCGTGGCTCCGCACGCGTTTGTTACTAAAGAATAGCTATTTACATACATCCCATAATTTTATTTTGACTCTTATTGTTGACAATTCACAGAGGTAACGTATCAATTGAGGAGTGGCATGTATTTCCCGTGTATAATTTTCATCAAAATCGGATGAAATAATGAAATTTCAAATTTCTAAAAGTTACTTAAAATATCTATAGGAGAAAAATTGGTGACAATAAATCACAATTACTAGCTGACTCCAGCGAATATTTCGCACAATATACGATACAAACAATGTAACAGCTGTCATGTTAGATAAAAAGACTGTTAACAGATGGCGCCTCCTACTTTTTTCTACGAAATCATTCATTTTATCCATGTTTCTTTTTTTCATCAGTAGTGGGGAGTTTAAGCTTTAAAATGATATTTGAATAATTAATTATGATGAAGTTCGATTTTATTACACTTTCTTTATTTTAATTTTGGTTTCAAATTAAATTTAAAGTTTCAACTGTTTTGTTAAAAAAGAAACGAATTGGTAGAAAAAATGTAACTTCTCAAGAAACGAAACGTAACGTTTGATTCAAGGACCTTAACAACACTGGCGTGCTTCTTTTGACAAACTAACAACATTTCACTTTTGAAAAATGACAGTTGACGATTTATAATACTCTGGCGTTTTTTAATGTTCTAGTATCGAGGCAAAAAACGCGTCTACGCTAGTAATGACGTCATGAAGGTCAAACAAAGAGCATAGGATTTCTTTGAAAAATATCTTTAATCATTCAATATTTTTAATCTATTGTAATAAAAAATGAACATAGAATGCAATTCCTCGAAATGGTTTTTGATTTAGTCCTGATTAAAAAAAATGTACAATCCCAAAAATTAAGGGGGATATGGCATTACCAGAAAAAACACCTTTGATGAATAATATATAGAGATTTAAATAATATACAATTGATTTCAATATACGAATATAACTGCAGGCTGACCCATTATCGTGTCAAATGAAGCAAATGGCCGTGTTAAGTATATCTAAATTATCCCTGATTTAATTACATTACAATCAATTTAACTACAGTCAGAAAAGTTAACTTTATAAATAAAAAAGTAGTAAATAGTAATTTTTCATTTGTTCTATTTAATAATTCTGTTCATTTATCTATGAAACCATATCGCCGTGGCGAAGACCTTCTGGAGAAAGTCAAGTAAACAGCTTTCATTAATGACTACGCAAAAATTTACTCGCCGACGTGATTGCTTAGCGCTCATGCGCCTTGATAAAATCGGATTGATTTTTTTTTTATTGTAGCTCGGCAAATTTGAATGTACTATACCTGATGGTAAGCACAATACAATCTGTGGTACAATCTAAACACAACTGCGACCACCGAAAGATCGAAATCCATCAGCGGTCGCCGCTGTTATGCTGGCCTGCATAAATATCTCTTCACATTACGCCTGAAGAACTCGATGTCGTAAGAAGGAGGGAACACATTTTCCGGGAGATGGTTCCACAGTACCACGGTACGAGAAAGATAACACACGGAGAACTTTTTACTTTCTACCGAGATGGCCCGGAACCCGGAGTTCTGTTATGAAAGGTAGAAGCGGAAATTAAATAGAACTGCTCTTCAGAACACGATAGAACACGCTTAGCGAAGAAATGTTCCTGCGGAGCTGAAGCGTATATTTGTTAACGTCTGCATAAATAACAATTCTTTTTTATATATTCGCTAAGACGTTTCACATCTGTCAGGCGCAAATTAGCTCCCATCCCGCAATTAGTAACTTCGTTACAAACACCTGTAACGGAAGTATTTGTGTCGACTACCGGTAATAGTCTTTGACGAGACCTTGATATGTGGTGTTGTTTCTATTATAATTAATAAACTTATGTTTTTTGACACTAAAATATGATTCTTTATAGATACCATAAAGGTGGCAAACAACTAATGGTTTGCGGCTACTGTAGGCTATAGGCGCTTGTAACACCATATTATCATTGACGCGTTGCCCATCATAAGGTTATGTGGTTGCGATTTTCTGTAGGGTCAAGGTATTTTACCAATAGAGTCGCCCCAAGTGGAGAGAAATCTTCAAAGAAATTTGTCTGTACCCTACCTCTTGGTTAATATTTTATTAATATTTGGGCAACGGAGCTTTGCTCAAAAAATAAAAACACCTATCTAGGTAAACTTGGAATGTAAAACATTTTCATCCAAATCGTTGGAGCCGTTTCCGAGAAACCAATTATATATATAAATATAATGGCTCACGTAATATAATAAGATATGGCATATTAACCGTATTTAGTGTATACAAAAGAGATTTATGAAATATCTAGTTTTTCATCAAAAAGTGCCAGCCAAAAAGTATCAGCCGAAGAATTATTTTTAGAATTATTATTATTTTTAAAATCATACCACTATCAAACAGGCGTGAATTTAATTACTTTATCTTGATATTACATTTTTTAAATAATTATATTGACAGTCCTGGTCTTTTAACAAAGCTCTATTTTAATGCCCCGGGCAAACTAACTCGTTTTTATTCCTTACTACATGTTCCCTTTCCTTCATCTAACTACAGGCAAATCTCATATACATAGTGCGGGCAAGCAAATGTTTCAATTAGTTGTGTAGGCAGCATAAACATCCTTTCTACGCAAGTGTTGTTTCGGCTAAAAGGTTCTTAAGTCTTGATTATTTAAATAAGTAAATAAATGACAGTTGTGCTAGTACAGTTGATCACATTTTTTATAACTTCTACAGGTTTTAAAAACGTGATGACTTGTTATTGGTTATCGGATTCCTTTGCTGTTTTTAATTTAGCTTTTATTCATCCTTATTGAATTATATATTGGTGGTGTTTTACGTGATGTAGTTTGGTTATTGTGCACAAGTGTAGTGGATTATAAATACCAGTAATTACACTATAATTTTTGATTTTTTTCGAACTGACATTACTGTTAGCCTGAGAGGCCCTATGTGAGGTGCCAAAGTGGCCGGACCTCGGCTTTGGCTGTTGCCACGATTGCAACTTAGTTAAATTCGAGCTAAACGAACATATACATATATAAATGTTCCCTGCCTCCTGGGAGGACGATATTTATGTCCGATACCCTGTCATGGTGGTAGGTAGGTGTGAAGAGGCTTGCAGAATTTTACTGCGCTTACCATCAGACACAGACGTACAGCGAAGTCTCTTTACCGAGCTACTATAAAAAAAACCCTGCAAATCCCATAACACAATATCTTTTATATCTATACAAATAAATAAAATTGAAGTGTCTGTTTGTAATGTCAAAATGACAAATTTTTATTATTTGCCTACGAAAGTTTATACCTTAATTATAAAAAAAAAAAAAAACAATTTTTAAATTTTTGTTTGTCTGACCTATGGTTTAATACCCTTTATCTCCGATACGGTTTAACCGATTTTGATGGGAAATTCATTGGTAGATAGCTGATGTTATAAGGTGTAAATAGGGCAAATTATATTTAAAAAAAAAAAAATGTTCCGCGCAAATAAAAAAATTGAAGTTGCCTTCGCTGGCGTCGCCGCATACGAAATTCGGTAACTACACTCTAAAACGTGTATTTGTCACACTTGATATTGGCGAAATTGCCTGCATAGGCAGAAGCCATAATTTAAAAAAGAGATAGGCGAGCAGCTAGAAAATATAGCTACTATGTTTTATCATGATATTTTCATCCACCGAAAGCTCGGTAGTATTGCAGGATTCTAATTTACATTTCGCGAAGAGCAGTCGTTATGAAGAGTTCGTATAAAAAAATCTGTAGTTACAAGCTAGACGTTTGTTAGGTTTTCCCTGATGACGCAACGTTCCGCATCGCGTGGCGCTCGAGTATAACAAAAACTGAATTGACGTACAGCCAAAACTGTTCGTGATTTAAATTTTAAAAAGTTATAATATATCTTTTCTCACGTTTAGTATGATGTATAGGGTAAAGAACTTTGAGAACTTTGCGCGCATTATGCGATGGAAGTGCTTAATTATGAACTTAACCATCAATGATAAAAAATAATATTAAAAAAAACACGCATATTGCAATAAAATACATTTTCTTTTGCTTAAATTTTTTACACTATTCTTAATTGAAATTGATTAAAATTTGACTTGTTGATTGTAAATTGATTTGTATATTGTATGTATTCTATCCTATTTTCTCGCAGGCTAAATATATATGGTTGTCTTTGTTTAGTATTGTTTTTTCGTTAGATCGCGTTTCAAATCACATCAGTACCTAAGAAGTTTTCACTTCTGTAATGAATGAATGTGAATTTATTTTACTAACTGTAGAGTTCTTAGACAATAAACAACAATTTAATTTGTTCTCAAACTATATTTATGATAAAACATCTTATACAATAGTAGCTGTCGCCTGCGGCTTCGTTCGCCTAGATATTTAAATACAAAATATTGGGGAATACTCGGATCACTTTGATAACGCGCCGAAGATAAAAAAAATTTTTTTTGTTCATATAAAAATACTAAAAAATGGGCAGGTGAAAGGTAGGGGAGTAAAAATTTGGGGTTGTAGATATTTTTTGATGACAAATCAAAACACCTTAACCACCTAGCGGTGTGAAATATACTTTATGACCAATTCTCATACCTACCAAATGTACATAAAAAATTTCATAAAAATCGGTCAAGCTGTTTCGGAGGAGTAACACGAAATTTTATTTTATATTTTCATGTGTGTGAAATTTATTCCAAAATTGCTCACAGTAGATCAGAAAAGGCTTTGCTTCGAAATCGCTCATGACAACATGGAAATTGTTATTGATGATAAAAATGTTCTCCGGAATATTATTGCTGGTGACGAATCCTGGGTTTACAGGTATGACCCCGAAACGAAACAATAATCCTCACAATGATAGGTTACATCTGAGCCACTACCTAAGAAAGTACGTCAGAGTTGGAGAGACGCCATGTTATTTTCTTCGATTTCGAAGGTGCAGTTCATCACGAATATGCACCGAGAGATCAGACAATGAACAAAGAATTTAACCGCGAAGTTCTGAAAAGATTGTGTGACGCGGTGAGAAGAAAACGACCGCGTTTTTGGGTGAGCGGCGACTGGTTTCTCCACCATGATAACGCGCCAGCGCATTCTTCGAACCTCGTGCACCAGGTTTTAGCGAAACACAATATTAAACAACTCCTTTAGCCTTCGTAAAGTCCCAACATAGCCCTCTGCGACTTTTGTAGTAAGCCCTAGTATGGTCGAGGGTTCAATCCCTAAACATGACACTGACTTTTGTGTAATCAGTATAATTAAATTGACAATTGTGTGTTGGGTCTTAAACATCTATATATCCTGTTTAGTTACCATATTACAAGCTTTTCATAGTATGAAATTAAATGACCATATTATGTGAAGATGTCGCTGTTTTTTTTTTATTCCGATTTAGATGAAAGATAGTTTTAAAGATGCAATCCTATTTTTTTGTTGTAAAAAAACATATATTTATAAAATACTCACTTTAATTAAATTATATCATAATATTTAAAGCGGGTCTAGACTGAAGCTCGAAGTTTTGACGTGGTTTTTTTTTTTTTTTTTTTTTTTTTTTTTTTTTTATTGGTCCACAAAACTGACTACAACTTATGTATATAATTAGAAATGAGCAATATTGTAAAATCATGCAATGATTGTACTCTTCTAGATGTGGATACAGCATGCACATAAGTTATAGAAAAAACTAACTAAACTAACGGCGGTACAAAAACTAAGTAAACTAAAATCATAGAAATTACATTATTTAAGTATTTTAAGAATATTTTTAATAGAGGAAATAGAACCTGAAAATATATCAATCTCTGTGCGAACAGCGTTACAGAAAGAGGACATACGATATATTCGAGAATGTTGAGCAATATTTGTTCTGCAATGAGGCAGGTAAAAAGTTTTTCTGTTAAGCAAACGACTGCCCAAACGTGGAATCGCAAAATTCAAACGTTCAAGAATGTAGGAGGAGTCTGTGATTCCATGTAGCAATTTAAAAAGACACACGATGTCAGAGTTCCTCCTACGAGTACAAAGCGACATAACTCTGTAATAAGAAAGGCGTTCTTCATAAGTTTTCAAGATTTTACATTTGTAATCGAATATGCTAAGTGGTACATGAAACGCTTTTGTACCCGTTCAATTCTGTCAGAATGTACTTGGTAGCAGGGATTCCAAACAGGACTATTGTATTCTAAAATTCCGCGTAGAATAGTATTGTAAATTATTATCGTTAGACTGGGTTCTTTAAATATTTTCATCTGACGACTAATAAACCCAGATAATTTGGATGATTTTTGGATTATATTATCGATGTGATATCGAAAGCTCAAAGATCCATCTACAATGATGCCCAAGTCTCGAATAGTTGTTACTTCCTTTAATTTAATAGAGTCGATCATATAATCACCAATATGAGGCTTTTTCTTTCTTGTAAACTTTATATGAATACACTTATCTGGATTAAGCGACATGCCATTAAGACTACACCATTTCTTAACATTGTCAATGTCAGATTGTAGACATTGTACGTCTAAAGTACTACTAACAATGCGATATAATTTTAAATCATCAGCATACATTTTGAATTTACACTGAATGGAATCGCAAAGATCATTTATAATTATTAGGAAAAAAAGCGGACCCAAATGGGAACCTTGAGGAACTCCAGACGGAATCTCAGACACCATGGATTTGTGGCCATGAATTGCTACCAATTGGGAGCGTTTACCCAGATACGATTCACACCATCTTAATAAGGAACCATGTATACCCATATACGCAAGTTTATTTAAAAGCAAATTGTGATTTACTACGTCAAATGCTTTTCGGAAATCTGTATAAATTGCATGCACTTCTTGGTTATCATCAAGAGCTTCAGATATATCAGATACATATTCTAGCAAAATCGTAGCAGTTGATTTCCGTGGTAGGAAACCAGGCTGATTGGAATACTCTATATACTGTTATACTCTCACTAAAAGCAATTTGAACACAGTATAAGTTTTGTTATCAGCATGTTGAAACAAAAGAGATAAGAAATCATAGCGTAAGGCGGAAACTCTGTTGTCAAAAAGGGACAAAAGATTCTTCTCGCACACGCCGGTATCAAGTCGAAAATTATAGTCAATTGCATGTTGGGGATTGCATTGGATTACACAGACCGTGGTCACGATTAGACTAAAGTGTTGCGGTGTCTCCGTTGGCTAGACCAGTTTCTTGTACAAGTGTTATGGCTCCTACACACTATACCGACGTGTATGGCCGGCGGGCTTATGCCACAGAAATCGGCAGTAAAGCGCGTAGCATCATTCCACTTAAATGCATCGCACAATCGGGTAGGGTACAGAGAAATTTAATTAGGGATATCTCTCTAATCGGGGCCATCCGACTGGTGGAATACCTACACCCTACAGAAGATCAGTGTTGCCAAGTTGGCCATTTTTTGACTGTATCTGGCAACATTTAACATTGGTTTGGGCAAAAATATCAAATATTAGTGGCTAAATATTTTATCCACAAATTTAGCAACTCTTATAATAATAACACAATATATTTTATATTTCTATATTATAGCACTTATTTACACACATCTACAATGCCAGTGGAGAATCAGTATTTCATGATTTGCCTATGACGGCCCTATCTCTCTATCTCAAATTAGCTGAGGGGAGAAAGATTATTAAAATTTGGCATCCTGACAGCAGTAAATAAAAAGTAGCTATAGGAATAAGATAAGTTTACATGCACTTAATTGTTTACTAACAAAAAGAGATTAATTAAAAGCTGCTTTCCTTGTTTTTAAAAAATCATAACCATGAACGTCTAATGAATGTTAAGTGGAATCAACGAATAATCAATAAATAAAACGTTTGTAAGTTATAAACTTGTGTTTCATTTCAAGCCAAATTTTTGGCCACTTTTTAGGGTACGAAATTTTTTACATTCTAGCAACTTCATCATTGTGTTTTGCCACTTCTTGTTACCTTGACTTGGCAACACTGCAGAAGATCGCAGCCAAATTACCTTGTGTTGTGTTCCTGCCCTACCCTCCACGTCTACCCTATCTAGCGGCAACTCAAGCCTAGGTCCGTTATTATTATCATACAGTCTGACAATCTTTTTCTTGTTATATTAATCATAAATAATAACCACTGTCAATTACAGATTGTATACTACTAGTTTATTTTTTATAATTTTCCGACGACTACTTATATACGACGACGACATAGCTGACGACGATTTTATCAGCATATCGAGATCGATACCGTTATTTTTCTTAAATTAACATCTATAGAATTAATAAAATTGAAGTGTCTTGTTTGAATGTCAAAATAACAGCTTTTTAATAAATGCATATGAAAGTATATACGACACCTATAGCAAACACCCATTTTTTTAAATTTTTTTTTGCCTGTCTGTCTGTTTGTTCCGGGTAATCTCCGAAACGGTTGGACCAATTTTGACGGGACTTTCACTGGTAGATAGCTGAATTTACAGAAAGTTAACTTAGGCTACTTTTGTTTTAGAAAAAGAATTAAGGTTTCCCAACAAATAAAGAAAAACTGGTCATGGTGAATCAATTCGGGCGCTTAAATGGCTTATGCTGAGTAAACCATAAAAGATATAGCAAATTAATGTAGTACATAATTATGGGCATTAAAAAGACCTACAAGAAAGTCCGGGACAGTATACATCTATCTTCTAAGGAATATCCACAATAAGCATTTTTGTCTTTAAAAGAGACGCGGAGCGGGAGAGCAAGTTTCGCGCGGGCACGTGAGCGAAGCCACAGGCACAGCTAGTTATAAGTAAGTAATGTGATAATTTGTAGATGTATACTGCAACAATTTCGATAATATTTTTTTAATTCTTCGTCAGCCTCCTACACCTTAACTAAGTGAAGTCGCGCGGTCTGACACTCGGTTTATCATGAAGTAATATATAAAGTAATATAAAAATCATGTTCCACTATGTACATTGCTACTCATGAAGAAGATCTCGTAGCTCCCGTCCTCCCTTCCTCCCAGGACGCTGGGGTCATGTATATATTGTATATGTTAGTTAGCTCGAATTGTACGGATAGTGAATTAGCCAGATCGCGACTTATTTGCAATCGCGGCAACTGCCCAAACCAAAGTCCGGCCACTTTGGCAACCTTCAGCAAGATGTCTTTACTTTCGCGGCTGAGTGCCTAAACGCTCGCCCTCAAGTCACGGTGAAGCTGTAAAAGCCGTCAGAGGCTTCAGGGCTCTTATGGCTAACAGTATAAATCAGTTAGAAAGAAAAAAAGCTCTTGCGGTGGACTTTTTAGAGCTCTTTGTGGTAGAAAGGTTCAAGGTCGACAAGGCGCTAGTGATACAGGCCATAAGCTATCTTCCACATTAGTCTTATAAAAAATCACAGCAATGCCGGGAATTAATTGATGCTTTCACGTCGTATAAGCCGCTGGCACATCACGGTAACTTGTTTTTAGCGGCAAGCCCTCGGGGTACTGCGTCCCCGCGCAACGCAGAACAAAAACAATAAACAAAACGAATGTTGATGGTATGTAATGAGTAAATTAAGCGTTGACATAAATTTAAATATCTCTTATTTGATCAATAGATATACTAGATACTAAAATTGACAGTACATCTACGGGTAGTGGATTGAATTTCAAAGAAATTGGTGTCTAATTATACAGTTTTCATTCATTCATATCTTTTGAACGAGGACGCCCGGGGTCAAGGTCAAAGTTCCTAACGCTTCGTTACCACCCCGGTAATGATACGTATAAGTTTCAGCTTTACAACTTAAAACACAACAAAGTTAAGAAAGTAAAGAAACTCCATTTTCATACATTTGAGATTTACAAGTCCACATTATATGGTGTTTAAGGTAAAAATAAAGCTTCATATTGTTATATAATTCAATGATATGACCGTTTTTACAAAAATGTGTACTTAACACTATCAAATAACACATTTGATTTTTCTAAAATCCTATGAAAGGGAGGCTCCGACTTCCACTGTCCACTGTCCCCCGCGCCGCGACGGGCCTGCAGCATGAGCAGTAGCCTTGCCCCCTGTATAGTGTCTAGGAGCCTTTAAAATATTCATACACTTTATCTAGGGCCATGTTCAGATGAACGCGCAACGCGGTTGAGTGCCCTAAGCGTTCGCACGCTAAGTCTGGTGAAGCTGTACAAGCCATCAGCTGCTCTGTTTTTGTATAGTGTTGGCGACAGAACTGTTATTTTCGTGTCTTGTGTTAGGTTATTACGTTTTATTAGTGTGTTTATGTGTTATGTACTATGTGTCATGATAGAATAGATTGTAATAGATAAAATTATAGAAAAATGTTAGCGACTACGCTACATTATAAGTTGCATGTTATGTATTAAGTTCTATATTAGTATGTGTATTGTGTATGTATTGTGTGTTATATATATGGAAATAGAACTATTATAGAATAGGTAAATGCATAGAATAAGTCAATAGAGTAAGAATATCCAATGTTATAGAAACTTTACGAACAGAAAGCGGTGATGCCGCCCGTAAATTGCATTGTTTTTGGCTTATGTACGGAATATGTACTTGATGTATATAATATGTGAATGCTTAATGGATAGGTAATACGACAAGGAATATTTTGATATATAACATGTATACACAATGTATATAAAGAAAGAAATATAGAGAGATTAACAGGACAACCAAAGTAAAAACTAAAATTAAAACACGAATTAAAGCTGGGCGCTCCTTACGATCACTCTCCAAACTACTTAAGCTCGAAGAGGCGCCGTATGGGGCGACTAGTCCGGTGAAGCTGTAAAAGCCGCAGCGGCTCTGTTTTTGGATAGGGCCCCTAAGACTAACAGTATAATCAGTAAAAAAAAATTAACGCGTAAGTTAACGCTGCGCATAGAAAACAATATATCTAATCGACACATCTAATCGGGGCTTAAGCTTACATATTTTGACAAGGGGTCAGACTCATCTGGGGTAAAATGTAGAATTAAGTCATATCTTTACCGTACTGTGACGCTGGGGAACAAACTCCTGGCCAGTGCGTTCCCTTCTTCCTATAACATGGAGTTCTTCAAACATAACGTGAAGAGACATTTAAGCAGGCCAGCATGACAGCGGCGAGTGACGATGGATTGCAGATCCTGCGGTAGTCGCAGTTGTTGGAATGCACTGTAGGTACCTATAGGCCTTGTACCATCAGATACAGTTACGTCATATTGTCGGGCTAAGATAAAAAAAATTACAAGTAGGAAAATCTAAAGTATAATAAATTTAATTTAGTTATTCATCTATATACATATATATTTAAAAAATAGGTATAATAAAAAAAAACTGGTGAAACAAACAATGTCTACAGATTTTATTAACAATATTATTTCAAGCTTCTAGAGCCTATATTCTAAAGTATTTACTTTATGTTTCGAAGCCTAGGCTAGGCTAGATATGTCTTCATGGAAATGGTTTCATAGCTTCTATACTAAAAGCTCAGAATACAGAACAAACCAGAAACCGCGAACGCACATAAAACTGAAGATACAAAAACCACTCTTAAATAGAGTGGTTTGACGTTGTTGCGATTAGTCACTCCTTTGTAAGTAGCGCGTCGTGACGTATTGTACAAGTGCCAATTTTAATTTTAAAATGCCGTCTTGTGTTGTTCCTACATGTAAAAATGCTGCAGGGATTATAAAAAAACAGGATGGGGTCACATTTCATCTGTAAGTAGCGCATTCTAAAGTATATTTATTTAATTGTTTATTTTATTTTATATTTAGAAAATGACGCGTCCATTTTTTAAGTGTTGCCATTTTATTTTCATCGAAAATTTTACCAATTTATTTTTTTAATACTCGTGTAGAATACTTACTATTTTTGTGTATATAGAACCTTTGTAATTTTAGTTTCCCCGCTGATGAAAATAGAAAATCGGCCTGGATGAAAGTCATACAAAGAGCACGGCTAGATGAGTTTTGGAAACCACCAAGCCGGAGCCGTACTTTGCTCAATTCACTTTGAAGCGCAATATTTTTATGATACAAAAGGTGGTTTGAAAAGACTGCAGAAAGCAGCTAATCCAACTAAGGTAGATATAGTCATAATAATTACTATATTTATATTGTATCCCTCCTGGTGAATATGTTTGTCATGTATTTTGAAGTAAGGTTTTGGTCCATATATATATATATGCTCACGCCTGTAATCCCCGAAGGAGTATACAAAGGTATAACAAGTATGCCCACTTTTCGTCGAGCTTATCCGTCCCTCATCGTGATAAGGAGCGAGCCTAAACCGAGCGCAAATTTCAGATTCCGGGCTAATGAAACTTCGGTGAATTAAATATATGAATAATCTAATACTAACGTTCTATTTCAGTATTTGGCCTTGACACCAGAATTTTCCGAGTTACACATAGAAACGTCTAAACCTTCGACATCGGACAATGTGCGTACCCACCTATGATAATAATGTTTAATTTTTTTTTTATAATATTAAAAGGCAAACAAGGCACTTAATCGTTATACTTAGTTACAAGTAAACTAATGTAGTAAATAAACACTAGTAGTAACAGTAATAAATGTAAAATAAACTAAGTAAGGCCCATGGACATTTGCAAGCTCAGGCACAAAGTGCTATTACTAATGCGTTTCCATCCTTGAGGACTGAAATGTCATGCCTTGTACGGAAGAAGTATTCTGTATTTCATAAAAGTTTTTGTTAATCTATTACATGATACAACAACATACAACTTAAAGTTTTTCATTTCAGGTTACACAACAACAATCTCCTGCGCAATCGAACTCAGAGATCGGTGATGTCAATATTTTTGATTTGGAATCTGTGTTTGATACGCCGAGAAAGGTCAAACTTAAATCTCAATTACGACGAAAACAATTATTTTGTGAACAACATGTTCGACGAATGAAAACATTACAACAAAAATACAACAGACTTGCCAAGAAGTACGAATCTTTAAAAAGTATATTAAAAAAATTAAACTTAATAAAATCTTAACTTACGTTATTGAAGCCGTATTCTATTTATAGTCATCCATGTAAATAAATAAATATTTTTTAATAAATATCTTTTCTTTAGTGTTATAAGACTACCCCAAAAAGTGGGAAACCGCTCCCGAGCTAGCAACATTATGCGTATGGGAAGTGGGGCAGGTGCGGGACGTACGTATTGTTTTTGGACACAGTGCAGCGTATGTAATTATTCTTGAACGCGGCTTCTGGTTTTTTCTGTATTCTGAGACTAAAAGACGAAATTCATTCAACTATGACAGACAGACGAGGTGCGAAAATTTATCTGTTACTCAACCGTTCAATAATAGTAATGACCTTTGCACCGTACTTAAACGGTAACATAGCGGTCGACCGACGGTAACCATTTCTCTATTTGTACAGTACAGTCAAGGACAGCGTCGAAGCGACGACGCGATTGTAACGAATCAAACCGCAAATAAGTCTTATATTGTGGTATTCTGTGGTACATAGGTCTGACTTTAGCCGGATAATAACTAAACTAGAATATATGTTACCTAATGTCAAAAGTTTGCATCAGCAATTATCAAACCTGCGTTCTACGTCAGGTAGTACCTTCTTTAAACTTATAAAAGAAAAAAATTGTAATCCATACTAATTTAGTATAATCATCCTTTGCCTTAAATTAAAAAGTAATACATAGCAGCCAAACAATATCCGCCTAGAATTAAAAAAGAAACGTCTATAGAATTTTTAAAATAAAAAAAAAACATTTGACCTCCTTCGTACTTTACCGAAAAATGCTTGTTCACGTACAAAAAAATCTATTTTGGCGGGACCGAGGCCGACATTAATATTTTGGTACCTTGTGTATGTGTGAGTATACATATAAAGCCGCGCAATATCGCAAGCCATAAAATACTTTGACATTTATAAAATAAAGTTCAATTTTCAACGTACAAGAAATTTAATATAATTTTGTGTAGTTCCAAATCCAAAACGTGGCACACACGCGCCGCGTGATCGATTTTCGAAATGGCGCGGTGGAACTTCGGGGAACGGCCCAAGCTCCTCCCTCCCGCCCCCCTCTGTTCTATTACCCCGCCAACGTTTTTTACGGCATTTTTATTTTTTGCTTTTTTCTTTTTTATTATACGGAATCTTGTCGGCGTCGATTTAATGCCGGACCGTAGCTTCATATTTAATTTCGTATTCTATAGGTACTTTAACCACGGAACCAAGACTTTCACATTGCTATTTTGTTAATAAAATGTAGGTATAATAAACGAACTCATTAATTGTAATAGGTATCAATCATACTAATATAAGTTAGACAGATCGATGATTTCCTTTACCGAAAGCTCACACTCACTCGCGTCGATCTACACAATGTCTCCATACACGCTACCACTCACTGAGCCAGCGTTGACAACGCCGTTGTTTGAACTTTGTAGTTTGTACATAAGAAGAATCTTCTATCTACGTAACATTGGCATAACTGACTTATCTATACTATACTATATTACTATATTATGTTATATATTATAAAATTATAAAGCGGAAGAATTTTTTGTTAGTTTGTTTAAACACGCTAATCTCTGGAACTACCACTTGGATTCGCAAAATTCTTTTTGTATATGATAGTCAGATTCTCGAGGATTAGTATAGGCTATCTCACATTAGGCTACAACTCTCAGCTAGCCTTAAATTTTGATTTTTGTTAGAAGTGTTCTCGAACTGCTTTATCCGCATTCGCTAGCGTAACGGTTAATGATACTTAAATACAATGTTCTATAAAAATATTGACCTTTAGTATATCTAAAAAAAGTCCGGAATAGTCCTATATCTTATACATAAGTCACAATAAGGTATTTTGTGACAAATTGTGTTGAATATTAAAAAAATATTTATGATCATTGTTTGGGCCGCATGGCACATTAATTCTTACGAACAAAAGTTACTTCACCATAAAGACAATTTTATGAAGTTAAACTTTGCCCTTGATATGTTATTTGGACACACAGTTTAGGAGATAATGAAAAATTAAAATAATTTGTACTTGCGGTGAGAACAATTATGCTAAGCAACACACGGGTGCGTTGGCAACGCGTCGCGGGGTTTGTCTTAAATTAATTTCAATTATTCATCTAATGTCCAATAATGTCAATAAAACTTATATAGCTAAAGTGAATCCGATTTGCGTAATTTCTATGCTAACTAGCCACTTAGTTTTCTAAATAATAAAATAATTAATTTTATTGAGTTTTTGGCGGCATCTTAAACTGCCACGAAGCGTTTTTTTTAACACATAAATTTATGTTGTTTGGCCCTACAAAATGTTACGCAGGTGGCATTTTGCATTCTAAAGTTTGGTTATTGTTCACAAGTCAAGTGGATTAGAAATAATAACATGAACCCAGAATCCTGGGATGCCAAGAATTCTCCCTAGAAAGTTCTAACAAGGGAGCCATCATCTTGTTAGGATACTGAAGTCATCCTGTCCTGCACTTTATATTCACTGATAATGGCAGTAATGACAGTTGCCATGTTAGGAAGAAGAAACAATTTTATATAATACTAGCTGTGCCCGTGTGAGGCTTCGCTCACGTGGACTACAAAACGCCCGCGCGAATCTTGCTCCTCCGCTCCCGGCTATTTTAAAGACAAAAAGGTTTATTGTGGGTGTTTCTTGGAAGATAGATGTATACTCTCCCGGACTTTTTGTAGGTCTCTTTAATACCTATGATTATGTGGTACATTAATTTGCTATATCTCTTATGGTTTACTCAGCATAAGCCATTTAAGCGCCCGAATTGATTCAACTTGAACAGTTTTTTAATTTGTGCGGAACCCTAATTCTTTTTCTATAATAAAAGTAGCCTAAGTTACTCCCTATATCATCAGCTATCATCTATCAGTGAAAGTTTCGTCAAAATCGCTCCAACCGTTTCGGAGATTACCTGGAACAAACAGACAGATAGACAAATATTTAAAAAATGGGCTTTTTGTTATAGGTGTCGTATATATTTTCATATGCATTTAGTAAAAAAACTGTTATTTAGACATTACACTTCAATTTTATTAATTGTATTGATGAGATTTTGTATGGAAATGGAATTATAATAACCTGTCTAAATAAAATGATTTTTGAAATTTGATTTTAGCTAGCTGGTAATGGGTGAAAAGGGAATTTAATATGGTGGTTTATTAATCAAACTTAGATAGGTACCTATAGGAAAAACCTTATAACTTTATATATTTAATTTTTTACGTGGGTTTGAATCGTACAATGAGTCCAAGCTTTTGTTAAATGATAACATACTGATGAAGCCCTAACATGGTGGTTTTTCTAATGTCCACCTGGCTAGCTATCACACTCAAGTTAGAGATCTATCGCCATGAACATATAGGTTTGTTCCGCAGTACCCTTATGAGCCAGTCTTCCCATTAGACATAGTTGGTTAGTACTCGAAATACAATCTACACAGTTTTTTTACTTTTTTCGCCAAGCTAGCTCAGTCTTATAAATAATATAGTCGGCAGATAGTTGAAACGTTTATTCAACCACCACAATATATTACACATTCGTAAGTTAGGCTAATTATATAAAAATAATCAGAAAACACGACAGTCATTTTAAAAGATATTAAACGACGCACTAGCTAGAGCTCTTCTCTTTGTTCTCTGTCAAATTAAAGAATAGAACTAATAACCTCTGCATATACAACCTACATAGAGTAATCATAGTACCTAGACGGGAGACGTATATCACGGCGTCTGTAAGTACTAGGGCCGGGTTTTCTTACTATTCTTTTTAATAAAGCAACTACACGAAATAGTAAAAAAATATTACTTTTTACTCATTTATTAAATACTACAAATAGCCCTTTCACCTGAGGCTCAACACGGCATATTACAATATATTTTTTAAGGCTTTTAACTAGACTGCACCATATTGAATTCAGTGTGACCAGTGAATGATCAAGATCAGAGACAAATAAAAATTAAATTAATGATCGAGACACTTCAAATAATACCTCATTTGTCAAATTATGATAGGAAGTTTAATATTTAGGCAAATGAACATACATACATAGCCTGATGAATCATAAGTCATAATAACCCACCTTTTTTGGCTTCGTCATAGTGAAAATTAACCCGTCCCCCACAATTTCACATTTCTGTCCTTAGTAATTCAGGCTGGACTATATAACGAGTAGGTCAAAATAAAGCTTTTTGCTATTGAGATACTAGCTTTCACCTATAATAAATTTATCCGACCGACTCTCCAGCCACCAACGCACCACGCCGCGCTGCTTCCAACGCACCCCTGTTCCTTCATATTCATGGTTACTGCTTCGCTGGTTAAAGTTGAAGCGTGATGTTATATAGCTTATAACTTTCCTCAATAAATAAGCTATAAAATATAAAAATAATTTTTGAAATCTGACAAGTACTTCAAGAGATTAGCGCTTTCAAACAAACATTAAAAAACTCTTGAGCTCTTTATGTAGAAATGATAGAATAATTCCTGAATCTGTTTAAAACTATATGACATGGTACAGATCCATCTATTGCCTGAGGCAAGAAAACGACAATACCACACATCCAAATGCTGACCAAAAAATATGGCGTCCGTGTATGTTGAACGAGCTCGCAATCACGTTTTTTAAGACGGGCGATGCCGCGGCCGTGGAGGCACAAGGGAGGTTGGCTTGTAAAAAATTTTATGACTCCGCGTCTGCGTGGAGATGGGTGAATTTTTTTTCCAATCAATATTTCCGAGTTACGAGCCATGAAAATATTATGCTTATAACGAATATAACATTATGAAGAGAAAAAAATATTACCTATGACAGTTACGAAACACCTACTTACATTCGAATAGAGTGTTATATACTAACAACCGCCGGCGACTTCGTTCGCGTTAATCTATACTACTGTTGTGCCCGTCTCCACGACAAGAAAATAAATCACTGAACGCGTAGTACTTATAAAAATCGTAGTTTCTTAAAATGTTAATTATTAAGTTTTTATTCAATGAAGATATCGTGATCATGTTTTTTATGAACCAAAGAATTAAAAGTAAATAAATAAAAAATCCAGTAGTTTTTGCGGCAAACCTCAATGATTTTATTTTATATGTATATAGATAATATCATATCGTATCAGAGCGCGCCATGATCGACTTCAGTTACAAAAACAAATCAGAAATGATAAGATCGTACATCACAGTAAGTTCCGTTGGAGAGACCATCACAAAACTAAAATAGAATTGGGCATGACCCGTTGCCAGCCAGAGTGACGGCAGATGGACTAAAGCGAGGAGTTGGACAACCACCAGCTAGTTGGGCAGACGATATTGTTAAAAACGTGGGTCAAACATGATGAAATTCCGAAATGGCATATAAGATCGTACATCACAGCAAGTTCCGTTGGAGAGACCATCACAAAACTAAAATAGAATTGGGCATGACCCGTTGCCAGCCAGAGTGACGGCAGATGGACTAAAGCGAGGAGTTGGACAACCACCAGCTAGTTGGGCAGACGATATTGTTAAAAACGTGGGTCAAACATGATGAAATTCCGAAATGGCATATTAGGCGTTCAAGTATTACGTAACGCAATTTAGTGGGAGGGTCTTGTAAAACGTACGAAGGGGGTTCGAACAACGCGTTTTTAACGTTAGCGTAGCGTTTAGCGTGTTTAAATAAAAAGACTAGGCAACTAAAATTTCCCAAGTTCGCAAACCTTTTCGTTTATGTTTTACGGGGCCGGCCTGTATAAATATCTCTTCACGTTACGATTCAAGGACTCGATGTCGTAAGAAGGGGGGAACACACTGGCCGGGGGATGGTTCCACAGCTTCACGGTATGGTTCGGTAGTTCGGGCCGAGATGAGGGTTACCGTAAATCTCCAAAGGCCAGCGCTTGTGGTTCTTTGTGGAAAGGAGAGAAGGGAAATAGATAGACCATCTCTTCAGAACTCCCAACTTGATAGAAATGGTAGAACACGCTCAGCGAGGCAATGTTCTTGATCAGCTGAAATTATTTTAACAATTTTTCCTCAATCCTGAAATGTCTGTTTTCCAACTATTAGAGTTTTCCGGCAGTTGCACTTAAAGACCATTTCACCATTTTCTTTGCTTAGCGTGTTACCAACTGTGGTTACATAATAACTTAACAGCAGTTAAGCGGCCACCAAACACCAGCCTGCAAAAAAGAAATGCTTTTGAAGGGAAAACTTCCTCGTTGAGCGATTTTTGGTAGGTGAAAACTTATGGGTTCACGTGACCTTCGCGTCACCAATTTCCTCGACATGCTCGTGACGTATTGCTCTTGCGTTAGACTAGCGAACGTAGTATAGCGGCCTGTGTACATATATACACTAATAAATGGTATACACTCGACTGTATCCTGAGCGTGTTTGACTTTTTGGATGGGTAAAATCTTGTGATTTTCAGAAATAATTCAGACTATGATTGATTACAAAATTGAAAATTGAGTTTTCATTTCTGTCGGTAGTCCTTGTGACTGCCTTTGTTTTTTTTTTTTAATTATGTAAACGTAGATTAGACAAGGTCCATGCCGGTCTATAATTTTTTTTTTGGTGATTCCCAGGAATTGTAATTTGATACCAATCAGGTTCGAATAATTCCAGGAAAATATCACGTATCACATTGTCTGGTAACAGGATAATCTCACTAAAAAGAATTTTTGAACGGGGTTGGGGTGGCTTTTGTTCATTTGCAACTAGATTTCTTACGAGAACTTGTTTCTAGAGGAGATATTGAGGTGAATATTATGTTTCTTGAGACATCTTCCCGTAACTCCTGTTCTGTCCTGTTCCTGTCCGTGTAACTGTAAAGTGGTGTATGTAGAGTTGGTCTATTGTTGGTACATTGTCTTTCACGATAAGCACGGTACAATCCAAACGTAACGGCGACCACCGAAACGCACGCTATGTTCACTAATGACATCTAGTTTTTTTATACAACTAAAGTGATAAACAAGCGTATAGCTCACTTGATGGTAAGCGGCTACCGTAACTAATAGACGCTTTTAATACCGTAGGTAAATCACTTGCGCGTTACCGCTCAACTCCCCAAGAAGTTCTGGAAATCAGGAACACAACACAAGGTCGGACAGCCTTAAGTAGGTATATCTATAAATAGGTACTCGTAGTATAAAATGAAGTCGCTTCCCGCTGTCTGTCCCCATTCCGATCACTAAATACACATACACATGGTTCCTTCCTTCCTCCCAGGAGGAAGGGAACATGCTTAGGAGTATATATTAGTTAGCTCGAATCGTAGGAGTAGGGATTCAGTTACGAGCCGAGGTTCGGCCACTCTGGCACCCTCGTGCGAGTCGTCCAAACAACTTTCGCGGCTGAGTGCCCTCTGCGCTCGCCCCCAAGTCCGGTGAAGCTGTAAAAGCCGCAGCGGCTTCAAGGCCCCTAAGGCTAACAGTATAGTCAGTTCTAAAAAAAAAGAAAAAAAAGCTGTCTGTCCCTATGTACGCTTAGATCTTTTGAACTAGGTACGCAACGGATTTTAATGCGGATTACACAAAAATTAAGCGTTTTTTACAGAAGGTTTATGTGTACGACGCATTTCAATTAGGTTTTTGTATAGTAGAGATAATTCAATTATTTATAACCAAGTCTTCAATAAATTGATTCTCGGGTGCTTATATGGATTACGCTGGTTAAACCTTATGAGATACATCAAAATAATGTTCTAAAGAATTGTAACTAAGTTTGTGATAGCATATGCCTACTGTCTAAGGTTGACTGACTCACAGTAACCATTTTTATCTTAAACATAATAATTCAGTATTAAAAATTATCCAGATATGTTTGTTAGTTAACTTGGGCATTTATATCATTGGGCAAAGAGATCCTACCTTTAAAAAGACCTATGATAAATTGGGCGACGAGCTAAGCGCACTATTCGTAGCTGTGAAGAC
Organism: Saturnia japonica; assembly: GCA_033032175.1. Classification (NCBI taxonomy): domain Eukaryota; kingdom Metazoa; phylum Arthropoda; class Insecta; order Lepidoptera; family Saturniidae; genus Saturnia; species Saturnia japonica. Next base: position 5,375,625 of record CM065329.1, read on the forward strand.
TCTAACTCTCTAAATCAGGCTTTTTAAACATAAAATACACCACTTTGTAAATTATACCCGTGCGAAGCTGGAACGGGTCGCTAGTAAGATATAAGACATGGATAAACTCTTTTACCGCTAGATCCATCACCACAGAATATGGCTCTATACCTAGGTCGAAAAGTTTTTTTATGAAGAAGGTTGTTATGTTTAAAAATCAAAATATCTTTTATTCAATTTACGCCCTTAGTAGGCACTTATGAATGTCAAAACACTACCACCGGTTCAGAAAACATCCCAGCCATCGAGAAGAACCGACAAGAAACTCGATATACAATATCAACATTTTATATAGTAAACTTAATTTAAGTAAACATGTTCTCTCTTGTCTAGATCACACATAATCAACGTATAATAGTAATAAAACTAAAACTTATTTAATAAATGCTAATAAGATAACAAAAAACTTTCTCTAAATATAGAAAAACAATATTAATGTACATACATAACTACAGATTAAAATATATTATGAAAAGGAGTCCCTTTAGGCAAGGTTCCGAAGATGCTGGCAGCGTTCCCCCTTTGAATAGCTAGACTAATTCTTTGTCCGAGGTAGCTGCCAGCTCTTCGGTCTCCTGTGATGTCGACTAACCTTTTTACTATTTCCTTAAAAAGCCTTGTAGCGCTAGGACCCCACGGGCCAAGGGTCTCGACGCCGAATGGGACAAAATCATATTCAGAGCCCAGACCCCTGTATTTGCAAGCTTTAGCTTTTTCAGGCGCCTCACAAGCCACACCAGCTCTGTTGCTGGTTCCAAGTAGATGGGAAGGGGCCAGCGTGTCTGAACAGGTTGCATCCCATACTAGCACCCGGCTCATCTTCCATGGAACCAAACTCATACCGTCCGGTCTCTTGCCCTCGTCTCTTGCAATACCAGTCGGCTCATGTAAACTTGGAACGTTGACGGTGGCAAGGGACCGGCGTATGATATCGTTAAGTGCGGCATGTCTAGAGAAGCGGCCTGCACTTTTTTGACATGACAGTCCGTGATGTTCTAGCTTGTCGACATCACTGCCACAGGGACATTTATGAGGAACGCAGACCGGAACCCCAAGCCGTAGACAGGTTGCGATTCGGAGCGTGTCAGGTTCAAGAAATGTTCCTGTATTTGACGAAGGATACGCTTGAAGCCAGTAGCCGGCCTCATGCGCACCCACGGCCAAAAGCCTAGCACGCGCCGAACCCGTACTACAGCTCAAAATATTATCATAAATCAATTTGCAGTTTATGTCGTCCCAGCTCCTCTGTGAATTTGGAGAAACTGGAAAATTTTGACCTAGGCATGCAATTAAGAAAGCGTTTCTAGCTTCTTCCAAGCCAGCAATTTCAAAGTATGAAGGGGATACCCTTAAAATTTTACTTATGAGATTTGCTGAACTATGGACAGAAGATAGGAAGGCTGGTAAAGCGACACTGGAAATTTTGCGATTCCCTAAACCACCATAACGGATGGGTAAGGATGCTTGGGTCCAAGATTGCTCGTGCAGCTGCATATTAAGAATCGATTCTAAGGTAATTTTGATTAAATCGTCTACTTGTGTCAAAAGATCTGGGTGATTCCAAAAGGAGCAGCAACGGAGCACATATGTAAATTTAGGGACGAAAAGACAGAATTTTAAGATGCAAAGTGCATAATGTGGACTAATTTCAAGGAGACGGGCAGCAGAATTTTGGAATTTAGTAATTGAAATATTCAAAAATTCAGAAAAAGATTTATCAAAAATTGGAGAACCTAAAAAGTAAAGGGAATTACTGTTTACTATCTTAATATCTGGAGCCAAAATATTAAATTTTTGTTTTAAGTCATTTAAATTTAAGTCGCAGTTATTTATAAAAAGTTCGCATTTGCTAAAATTAAGCTCCAAACCAATGGCTTCAAATTTATTTTTGATTAAAAAAAGGTCCGAAAACACAGTATCCACATCACCTCCTAGGGTTCCGTCGTCCAAATACCAAACGTTGAATTTAGAATTTAAAGTTTTGATTATCGGATTTATAGCCAAACTAAAAATTGCAGGCCCAAGGGGATCACCCTGTTGACAACCTACTTCCGAGGACAGTTCATTAGAACGATATAACAATTTTGTTGGGTTAGCGTAACTGAGAAGAAGATAATTGTATATTTCAGGTATATGTTGTTTTATTTCCGTCAGCAGGGTATCCCTATTTGCCGAATTGAATGAAACATTTTATTATTTTTTTTTTAAATTATTTTAGACCATTTAATTATATACAGTTATTATCATTTTCAGTAGATGTACAGAGAGGAAATCACATCCAGACATCACCATCTTTCACGTAATCAGCCACCCTATAATACCCCTTCGATAATAAAACCAGCTTGACATGATTCTTGAACTGTGAACGAAGTCGTCGGCACAGCTAGTAAATTATATAAATCGTTCATGTGTATTGTCAGATTGTTCAGTCGGACGTGATTTTGTGAGAAAAAAAGTCCAAGGACATCATAGATTGGCCGATCCTGAGATGTGACAAATCGAAGCAAATTAGAGTAATGGGTATGTCAACAAGTGTATTGTTTTTCTAATCTGATGTATACGTTAACTTTGAGACAAGGTTTTCATGGAAATCTAAGATTATATTCGAAATCCTCCTTTAAGACTTAAAAACGTTAAGCTGATGCACCAATAGTTATAACGAACCGAGCGAAAGAAATTACATTGACCTTCCTTTTGTATAGATTTCCTTCGCCTTTAGAGGTCAAAACTGTTGATTTTTACCTCGGTAGAAAACATAATAGAAATTTGTAATTCACAATGAAATAAAACCAACATAGATTGATCTATCTGCTTTTAAAAGTTTTCAGCCAAACATAGTTCATTTGTAAATGGATGGTTCTAGTTGAAATAAACAAATTACCTGGACCTCAATTTTCATAAGACAAACAAGCGCTCAAAGGTCTTTACTGCTGGATTTAGTATAATAATGTCAAATATACATAGACCTAGTTCGGCATAGAGGAAGTGTGTTTTCAAAGATCTGTCATTTGGTTGTTTACTAAAGGCCTTGAAGTGTTTTATTATCAATTGTACTAACAATTTGTCGCTTAACGGAAGACTTATGGAAAATTTCTAATTTTAGTTTTTTTATACTAAACCCACGCTTTAAGATACATTTTTAAACCAAAATCGATAACATGACTTTAATAATAATACAAATCTGGAAAAAAATTGTTTATTTAATTTTCCCTTTTTTCTTTTCTTACATTCCGTTTTCACAAATATCTTACAACATACTTAATTATGTGATACAATGTGCTTTTTTCATACCCTTAACAATGAATATACTTTGTTTATTTGCAAAATATATATGTGATCTAAATAAAAGATGGCAACTTGCAAGCGTATCTAATAACTTAAAATAATTAACATTTTGTATCTTCGTAGCATTCAAGTTATTTTTTATTATTTTATGCAAAGTGATTAACATAATGCTTCCGAGATAATAATATAATGAATATGAAAGAGTGTAGGTATATACTTACAACAGTAAAGTAAACAAATGTGTGAACATTTTTATCTCTTTACAATATTTTTTCTGTATTTCTCTAAAACATTTTTATGAAGTATTATTATAAACACAATCTAATCTCTTAATTGGATTACATTATGTTAACACGAATCAGGTGCCAAATAATTTCTGCGCACACACACAGAACGGTTAGGTACAGAAAGCCAGCTCCGTACAACTAGCGATAACAGATAGAAGTGTACGTACAAGGATCTCGGATCAAGTCGATCGAAGGCTAGTCGTGAATGTCCGCAGGACCCCGATACTTAATTATTTTTGTTTTGTGTGTGACACTAGATTCTGAATTGACAATGAATAAACGATTTTATCGAAATTGTTTTAAGTAAGTATAGTAAATGTTTCTATTGGATTTCCAAAATAAAACTTTTTTTGAAATATTGTAGATGTCAGCCCTAGAGCGCTACACGGCACTTTTCAATAACCTATTTATTCGTTGTTTTTTGTTATTACTTTTTGACGTGACAACGTCTTATAATTCGATGGAGCCGGCTGCACGCACGAAAAAACATAACTCATGCGGCGTTACCTCGCTCTGAGGCGTTCTATTTAAGGCTTGAAGTGCAAGCGAGAGCGCGGAACGAGTGACAAAGAGGCACAATCGACCTCCGCGTTCGGCAGCGTTCGACATCTGTCTCTCTCCTACTTGAGCGAGCGATGCGTCCGCGTGGACAGCTGCTATACGATAATACATTTACATGTTTTCGTCAAGTATGAAGTGCATTGAAAAGTGAATGTGGTGTCAATTGTTTATAGCAACGATAATTGCGGCGATAAAGGTAATGATTCTTTCGATATTATTTGAAATATGATACCATTCCATCAGTATTTTCTTATGACGTTGTCAGATTCAACTATCGTCAGTAAACCGACTTTACAGACAACCGATTTTTTTTTCAATAACCTATCAAGTGATAGTTTCTCGTATTCATATCCTATAACTTGAATAGATAAGAGGGAAGACGATATCTGTTTTAATTTAACCTACTAACAGAGGATAATAAAGTCAGATATGTTATTGAAAACGGCCGTATGTCGAGCGTAGATAATTGAATACAAGATTGGCCGGAGCCGTACATCTGTACCTACATATTTTGTGGCAAAAATTTGAGAAAAGGCAGATAGAAAGTACGGAACAAAAACTGTGTAACTTGCATTTAGCTATGACAACGTAGAAATAAATCTAACAGTGTGCGTGTAAAGTTTATTTATTTATTTATTAAAGAAGCGCCAACAGCACGTTTATTTATTTTTAATTCCCAGGGTAATTACGATAAGTTCCAATGTTTTGTTATTGAATAGGTATACCACTCCTGCACTGTGGTCATCGATCAATCCGTCTTCAAAAATTTGATTTTGTATTTGGAATCAATAACCCCAAGAACCTTTACATATCAATTTCAAACCGGATCAAATCAATTAAACTGTGGACACCATTTTGATTTTTTAATTATCAGTGAATATTTCTTGGTATTCCCTGTGACTTTTTGAATTTGATTTTAAAATTTAGTTAATAATGATTTGTTTCATTTGTCTCTGGATGTACCTGCGGCTTCGCTCGCGTGGACGTTAGAAGAACGCGTAAGTAATGGCTATAAAAATCTTAAGTTCTTATACTTTAATAACTTTTAATTGATTGAATGTAAGTATCGTGATATATTTTTTTAATAAGAACCAAATATCTATGGAGTAAAACAAAAAAAAAATGATCAAAATCTATTGAGTTGTTTTTGCGTGATGCGGCAAACCTCAATTATTTTATTTATAAACTAGCTGACCCGCGCAACTTCGTCTGCGTCACATAAGAGTGAGAGAGTGGGTCGTAAGCACCTATAATACAATTTTAAAGGAGCTGAAACTTTCTTTAATTTGCTGCGGAGTTATTTTAAAACTGTAATATTTCTTAAGATATTTATTGAAATCAATTAATGGAAAGGGTAATTTTGTTCAAAATTAAATACTTGTGACGAATAATGTAATTATTACGATAAGAATTACAATTAATACCATAAGAACAAATGATTGTTGCATAACTTTAACCATTAACGCAGCGCACGCAATGGAAGCTCTCAAAAGGAATAATTTTGCAAGAATTTTCATTGATGTTCCGCTGCTATTGATCGTAGCGTGATGTTATATAGCCTACAGCCTTCCTCGATAAATGGGCTATCCAACACTAAAATATTTTTTCCATTCAAACCAGTAGTTCTTGAGATTAGCGCGTTCAACCAAACAAATAAACAAACTCTATAGCTTTATAATATTAGTATAGATAGATAAATACAGATTATATTTACTCTTTTGGTTTGTCACATTTCGGGATGAGCCAGTGTGAGCTGGCGAGAGGCTCGCAGGCTGGCATTACATCGACTACCGGCGATGAATTGCTAAACAAGTGGTGGTCGCCTTTGTTTCTGGTTTGCGGTTTGGTTTATTATATGATATGGACTCTTCTGTATACGGGAATAGTATTTTAAAACAGAGAATTTATGAAAAAATTGTTTTAATATTTACATAGAAAGGTGACTCCGATGAACAAAAAAAAAAAAAAATTATTGAATATCTTTCCCATGCTGTTTTATAATTGAATAAGAAGTTAAAAACACAGATACTATTAGGATTTGTATTATAAAGAATTGGATATGCTAAGTAATTTTTACTCTCTCCGTTTTCCTCTTTTCCACCGTTGATAAGCCAGCCACAAGTCGATCGATTCTTCCAACTCCTTGTTAAATATCTACTGCCTGAATCCATCCTCAAATGATCATCGTCAAGTACACCATTATGACAGGTTTCATACCTGGTGTATTATGGTCGCGATCCAGCTGATGCCACGTAATAAAAACTTTTGATAGTAAAACTCCGCTATACATGGTCTCCATAAACTTTTCATCCGATTTAATGTATACTATAATGTATACGTATCTTTATTACCATATAATTTTTTTTCTGACCTAATTTTTATCATACCAAATCTAACTTTTAAACTTATTATATATCCTTTTAAAAAACCAAACCGACCGGTTTCTCCGAGCTAGCCGTGTGTACGAATTATCTATTAATGAACGTCGAGCTAAAAATAGCGTTCACAAAATAATGTTGCTTTCTAAATTTGGTCCGATCTTACGTCATCTGAACTTACGGTACTAAATACCTACAAACGAAAAATAAAACAAGTGTAAAAAAAACGCCAGACTCAAAAACCGGACGGGCGCCATCGAGTTACTGTTTATTTACAGATGCTGGAAGCGACACTTTGTCTCTGTTACGTTTGACGCGCTTTATGGTGCATGAACCGCATTAGACGAACAATATATTGCATGAATGTAAAAAGCAATGTTCGAACACCACATAGAAAAAGTGGAAGGGTAAACAGAAATTTCTTTGGAGAATTTTCTTTACTTGAGGCAGTCTGTTTAGTGGAAAACCTCCAACCTACAGAGGATAGCTCCTAAAAAAACCTTGTGTTGTGTTGTTGCGGTGAGTAGAAGTAGCAAGGCTCCCTGGGGTAGGGGTTTCAAAGTCCGCAACGCGCTAGTGATACCTATGGTATACCATGAGGTAGACCGTATGCTTGTTTGCCACCTTAGTTGCATAAAAAAGATTTGTTTTCGTATCCTACACCATGTCCGAGCTTTCGGTAAAGGAAAATATTATCATGAAACCATAGTATGGTGGTAGGGCTTTTCTTATACCAGCTTGGCTGTGTCCTGAAAAGTGCACTTGACAACCAGACACTCTACATGAGGCTCATCATCTTGGGAGTTCAGACACATCGTCACTTAAAATCAAGGGATATTGTAGTCAACCGCTAAAACTACAAACTTAAAAAAGGTAGTCTCTGACCACTTGCTCTATAATGATTGTTTCTCTTTGACTTTTTCCTAGAATTTTTTCTATTCATTATTTGAATTCTTTCAAAATACAAAAATATACTCTCAGAAATATAACTATGTATCTATAGGTTTTAATGTTTTATTAATTAACATAAAACCTTGTTAAAAAATAAGTTATAATGCTAAACTGCGCATTATCTAAAACTATCAATAACAGAGAATGTCATTCCTGTGAAACCTAAATGTAAAGAAATTGACTCTGATAAAGATAAAATATTATCGTTAAATACAATTAGATTTATTATTATTATTAAACCTAAAAGGATACCTGAACAGATGGATTTATAAAATACAAAGTATTCAATAAAAGAATCGTAATACATATATCATAATATAGGAACCAAAAGGTTCAAAGATACAAAGATAAATATATATTGAAATTGACTGTCTAGACTTTCAACTATAACAATATTTATTGCTACAGATATGTATATGCTTCCGCGGGCTCTGGAAGCCATCGTGACCTAAAAATAGTTTTTACACATATATTTTCGTTAAAGATTGTTCCACCCACATCTTGTCATTAAGAAGTGTTGCACAACTTACGCATCTCGTTAGCGTGAGGTACGAAACACTTCTCGTTCGCTATCTGCGCCGCGCCGCGTCTACATTTATTGTTCGAATTAGCTTTTCTAGTACATTATACTTTCATGACTAATAATGTGTTTTTTCATAAACGCGTCGTGGAGCACTGCACACTCCGGTTAAATTTTATAGATGAATAATTATTTTTTGAGTTCTTTAAATTTTATTTCATAGTTACCGCCACGAGTTTGTGGAGTTGTCATAAATGAGGCGTAATAGCAAATTCTTGTTTTTTTTTGTAGCATGGCAAAGTTACTGCACTTTTCACGATGGTAAACACAGTACGGTCCAAAAACAACGGGAGTGAGACGTGTGAAGATGCTACGCTTGTCACTATAGCAGGGATCACCAATGTACGATAATCGCATACCTTCGTAAAATTTACGATGATTATCGTGTGATAATTTGAAATTTTAGGTCCAATGTAATAAGGGAACGAGCCTATTGCCGAATCGCACACAAAGCCAAACTCCGAGCTGCTACCGAGTATTTCATAGAAAACCTAATAACACTTTGCTCGACCTAGGAATCGAACCCAGGAGCTCGAGCATAGTTGTCGCGCTTACGACCACAAGGTTAATGAGTCAGAGAAGGCGGAAAAGGGAGCTAAAAAAAGTTAATACCGAGACTAATGTTCATCCGATGAGCTAATAAAAAGTCCTTTAGACCGTAAATTGGTAGGTACGATAGTTCAGTTCCAAAGTCGGTGAGACGATAAATTCTACGTTGCTAATACGATATCAGCTTCGCTTCAGATCGTGAATCCTGCGCTTTTGAACCACTTTGAGGCGGCCGTGGTTGGTTATCTTACATACGTCGGCTATCAGCTAAAAGTAATAATGCAAAATAGAAATAAAACTTTTGGTCAAGATTATAAACCACACCAAGAAAATATTTTACAAAAACTAAATCAAACTTCATTCATTTTGAGGAGTTTCGTGGTGTAACTTTGAATTCGATGGTATAACGCCAATTAAATTAAAATGGGACCATGCTTGAGATATCCCCTTTCCAACGAAAAAAAGAATCACCTAAACAAAAAACTAAATATAAACAAAGAAGTTATGGTTAAACATACATTAAATTTTTTTTTTTTTTTATATTGGTTATTTATACCCGACTGTGAAAAAGGAGGGTTATGTTTTTCGAGAGTATGTATTTCTATTTCTTTGGTAAGCTCTGTAGCCTAAACGCCTTGATGAATTTTAGCGTGCGAGGTGTCGTTAGATCCGTCTTAATTGTGAGAGTGTTACTATAAGTACGTCTGATAATCTAATAAAAGGCAAAAATAGAAAAATACTTTTTCTGAAACATGCATGGAAATATTGTCATTATTTTCGAAAAAAGAACACGCGAAGTATTGAATTTACGGACATGCCAAGAATGATAAAAGAGATCCGATCAAAGAGTATTTAATAACCCCAGCACTCCGTTTCATACACTCGGTGTGAAACCCTTGGGTCAGGCAACCGCCCGCGCGATACAAGTGACACTGTACGTGCATCACTTAGCTACCTACATACAACACTACACACGTATGAACATACACACGTGCACACCACACAGTACATAGGTTCTGTGAGGGACCTTTTTTCTTTTTTTACGCTAGTTAGTTAGCGCTAGTTAGTGTAGAAACATTCGATTACTGAATACACATACGCACGGTTCTTCCTTCCTCCAGGAGGAAGGGAACGTGCCTATGTGTATATTTAGTTAGCTCGAATCGTAGGTTAGGGATTCGAATAGATCGCGACCTATTTGCGAACGCGACGACCGCCGAGCGAGGTCCGGCCACTTTGGCACCCTCGTGCGAGTCGTCCACAAAACTTTCGCGGCTGATGCCCTCTGCGCTCGCCCCAAGTCGGTGAAGCTGTAAAAGCCGCAGCGGCTTTAGGGCCCCTAAGGCTAACAGTGTAGTCAGTTCTAAAAAAAAAAAAAAAAACCGTTTCATACAACATTGCTGGAGCGTTGTAATGTTCCAAATTCAAAAAACGCTCCTGCAATGGTTTTGATTTTCTTTGTCCGTAAGTTCGATACTTCGCGTGTTCTTTTTTCGAAAATAATCACAATATGTATTTCCATGAATTTTTGAGAAAAGCACTATATATATGCCTAGGCGGAAATGGCAATTGCCTGTTTCGTATTATTGAAATCCTCGCCTACGGCTCGGCCTTCAAACTCATACTCAACCTGCAATTACCTATTTCATTGCCTTTGCAATAATGAACTATCTTAGTGAAGTATTTTTGTTGCAGTCGGGTTTTTTGTTTCCTTTTTAATAATAATAAACTAGAGTTGATACTTTAAACAAAAACAGGCATCACTTTGGTGAATACTATAGTCTGCATCTGCACCAGTTGCAGTTCGATACATTATCTCACTGATAGCAATGTCCGTATTTAAGTTTTGCACATTAACACGCGGAAAGATCAACACAAATTGATGCTAGCGCTGATTCGCAGGCGCGGACGTTCGAGCATGTTGCACGACCCTGGGTTCATAGTGGTCGCTAAATTTTATTTACACATTTTAAAATACACACATAGTTGTTAAAAACGTTTTTAAGCCCCCGACCATCAGACCTGTATAAGGGGTAGTTTGGTAGTTGGTTTAACGCTAAATATGTTTTGTTAATTTTTATCGTTACAATATTTAATAAGACATGGAAAAAGAGAAACTGTACTGTATAAAATATTGAAAAACAAGTGCCTTGCCTGGGGTATGTATGTGTACCCATATATATATCCTTAAATCGTTAGGCTAATGGTCGTAAGCGCGACTGCTATGATCGAAGACCTGGGTTTGATTCTCAGGTCGAGCAAAGTGGTATTGGTTTTTTGTATAAAATTCTCAGTAGCATGCTGGTCAGAGTTTGGCTTCTTGCCCGATTAATGACAATAGACTCGTCCCCTATTACATGGGACCTAGAAACATTCGCGGCGAACTGTGTGTGTATATTAGTACACCTCTGCCTAGCCCTTCGGGGATATAGGCGTGATGGTATGGAACAATAAGCAATGAAGGTGTAGTGGTACATGTATGGACACCGCGTCAATCTACGTGAGTTCGAATCCCTGCGATTACCGTTTCATTTAACAGTTGTGCGATGTTATGAAATCATGTTGGCTGAAAAATGTCCACTGCTCGACATAAACCCAGCCCTGGATCTAGGGGGGCGAACTGGGGCGCCCGCCCCGGGCAGTAGTTTCATGGGACGCCAAAATGAGAATAAAATATGGTTGAAAAAAAAAACAACTTTCCAACGTCTATCAATTATAATTTTATTTTAAAACACCCATTTTGTTTTTACCCACATCCTAAGGGAGGGTTAATTCCGAAATTATAGAAACAATTAATTCATAGTTTGCCTTCCAAAAAACTCACACGTGAAGTCTAAAAAATTAAAAAGTTGTAAGAGCGCCAAATTTATTAAAGGATTTTTATTGTCCCGATCACAAAAGATTTGAAAGCTTTTTTACAATTTATCTCAAACGCTGCGGAAAGGGGGCGCCACTATAAAGTTTCTGCCCCGGCTCGAAACCATCGTAGATCCGGGACTGTATAGACCTCCCCCAATAATCGCCACAGCGACCGATCCTACGCTATTTGAATCCAGCGAAATCTCCAACTATTATCTGGTAGACCGACAACCTGGAACATTATATTAACGTCTCTAATCAAAACAAACGTTAGAAAAAATGTGCCCGACACGATGACCCTGAAACGGTGTCGAGTAAAAAATAAAATAAAGACTTTCGAATTGAAACCGTAGTTTATTGCGTCATTGATTTTTTCGTCGGGCGACCTTTTCGAGTTTTTTTTTTCAATTCCCATCTGTATATTTTGCCAAAGAGGCCCGAGCTCGGTGGCCGGAACATTTTCGGTTGTTCGTAGACGTAAAGGTGGTTGCACATCAACGCCTTTTGTAATATTATTATAGTTTTAATATATCACACGTCACAAACAATAGGATATTATCTTCAAAAACTGTGTTTTGCTAGACCTCCTACTTCAAGGCAGACGTTCGCTAAATTAGAACAACTATGATTAGAATATGTCCGACACCCACCTTATTCCCTGGACCTTGTTCCAACAGATTACCACTTTTTTCGGAATTTGAACTATTTCTTGCAAGGAAAAATGTTCAATCCAATGAGGCTGTCTGTTGCGGACAGCGAGCGGGGCGAGCGAATAACGATAGTCTAATAGTATAGAATGAACAAATAAATGAAATAATACGTGTTAGGAATAAGGTTTATAAATACGTGTTAGGAATAGATATAATAATATGAACTGAATATGTGTGAATATGTGTATTTTAAAACGATTAGAATAAGAATATATCTAGTTGTAAGTTTAAATGTATACATTTCACTAGTTGTAAGGATGAACCATGCCAGACTCGGAACATCTGGCATGGTGACTCATGGTACTGCCGAGTGCGCGCACACAGGGCGTGCGCGCTCATTGGCTGAGCGACGCCCCGCACGGAATCCATCGCACTACCGGTTGCGAGGCAAAAGGCGAGCTTAAATATAGCGGAGAGGGCGGCAGTACTGCGACCAGTTCGAGAAACACTACAACAACAGCAAGCAGCGAATCTGCGATCAGTTCGAGAAACACTACAACAACAGCAAGCAGCGAATCTGCGATCAGTTCGAGAAACACTACAACAACAGCAAGCAGCGAATCTGCGATCAGTTCGAGAAACACTACAACAACAGCAAGCAGCGAATCTGCGATCAGTTCGAGAAACACCACAACACCAGCAACAGCAAGCAGCGAATCTACAAGCAAACTACAGTCAAGAACGTTATTAAGAAACCACATTGTTACTACGAACTACTGTAACTTTGTAAGAAACAAGAATAAAACAAGCGCTATTAATTTAGCACACATTAAAATATTGTGGACGTCCTTTTATTCACAATACTGTCCAAACCGCCTTCAAAGATTTTATTGATTATCACTGCCACAATTATATCAGCAATGGAATCAATGAACTACCTATAAAATGGCGAAAGGCGATAATAATTGTATATACTTATTTTTCCATATAAAATGCTAATTTCATATGTAAGGACACTTTTCCTTCTATACTAGAAAATATTAAAATTATTATTAAACTATTCACCGGCGTTCAATGTGTAACCGTCCTTAACGCGAGTTTAATAATAATTTTGAAGTCGAAATCAGTTCTGTTTAATAATACGTGTTATTTTTGATATTATAATGTTAAGTCATTAATAGATTTTTAATTCTAAGAATTTAGTTTTGAATTATTTATCGATATGTCGTCACTAGTGGTACTGTGGATGTGAAAATGAAATATCATAAAAATAACAAAACAAAAAAGAGCCCTGCCCTGGAGATATTATGTTCACACCAAATCTTAGGTACCAATTATAAATTACGTACTCACCAATTCAGCCAACTCGAACTCCGTTGAACGGCAGGACTTGAATTTATTGTTGACTGATGCCGTCTTTCTTATTTCTATATGTGATTCATTAGATTTCCAAATCCAGCAATATTTATTTTCTCATGACAGGGGAAAAATATATTTTAATGCGTTTTTGTTCAAATGTATCAGACATATATATATCACAGAACTAGCGCCAACGAGCCATGAGTACTCTGACCATTTCAGGAGACGAAATTGGTCGTCTGGCTCATACGATTCCCTGAAATGACACCTTGGATTTGATGTGAATGTGAAAAAGTAAAAAAATCCAAAGCGGCGTAAACAACTAGCTTTAAAGGATATTGTAATAATTTTTTGAGGTTTACCTCTTTAAGAATCAAATCTCATTAAATAATTCTCGATTTTACTGAACGTGTTTATACGCTTAATGCTTAAAACTCAACTTAGGTACTTGTTTATAGAAGTAATAATATATCTATCTACATATAAAACTGACTGACATATCAACGCACAACCCAAGTCACTGGAAAATTTGCATGTTGGTTCCTTTTTCACCGAAAGCACAGAACGGAAGTTTTTTTGGAAATTCAAGCCCTAAGATGCTGAAAAGGGGGATGAAAGTTAGAATGAAAATCCGTCATTATTGAAGATAGATAATTGAAAATCGATATACATAAAGCAATTTAGTTAGAAAGTAAAAAAGACGTGTTTCATAGTTTTTCAAATACAATATCTAAAGGTTGTAAAAGATGCATAACTCAACTATGATGCGAGTGAAGCCGCGGGGTAAACGCTACTATAATATATAAATTAATTAATTTTGTAAATTGCATATGCCGTAACTCTAACCGTGTCTTAAATGTGTACGTACCAATTTAGGCCATGTCGTCACTTAACATCAGGTTGAGCTCAAGCTACACGTATGTATGTTTCTTATGGTGTGGATCCAAGTACCTATACAATTAATAAAATTGAAGTGGCTTTTTGTAATGTCATAATAACAGCTTTTTACTAAACACATATCAAGGTATATACGGTAATTATAATAAAAAGATAATAAAAAAAGGTCTGTTCCGAGTAGGGAATGCAATCCCGGGATGCATTATATTTTGCGGGGTTAATCTCAGTCGAAAATTTGCGGGATCCCGCTGGCTTGGCATGTCGCGGTGGGTTTGCTGAGAAGCGGGGATAATACGTGTTACTCTGCGCTCGTATATACCTCTATTTCTACTATGAACTATTGTACCAACTTTTATGTGCTTTTTCAGCCGCTGGCTACCTTGTGTTCAATGTTATGAGACGTTTAGCAGACAGAAGACACGATAATACTAACTTTTTTACGAAGCTATTCTTCTTATGATGTTTACGAGAACTTTAGGTATGTGCCTTTATATGTTTGTACTGTGAAGGTAGGTACGCGTTTATTTTAATTTATAATATTACGTGATTATGTCAATTTATGTTTTAATCTTGTTAAAAAGTATTAATAAACCATTTAAAATGTACGAAGGTTTGGTTTAATTTGGGTTAAAATTAAATCTACGTCAACGAGGTCTACCAAGTCTTTATTACGAGTGATTTCAGAGGTTTAAATCCACTCTACTGGATTCAGCGGGACCAACATGGTTCAGTCCCGCAAATAGGTACCTGAATTTAAATTGTCTTGCGGGATTGCATTCCCTAGGTCCGGGTAATCTCCCAAACGTTTACAACAATTAAGGAGTAACTTGGGTAATTTTTTTTTTAAGAAAAACAACCTGGGTTCCACGCAAATAAAAAAAAATTGGTCATGGTGAATCAATTCGGGCGTTTAAATGACTTACGCTGAGTAAACAATAAGAGATATATCAAATTAATGAACTACATTATTGTGGGCATTAAAAAAACTTACAAAAAATATCTGAATGAGTATTTTTCTATCTTCTAAAGAATATTCACAATATCGATTTTTATCTTTAAAACCGGGAGCCCCGGGTGGTACAATTCGCGCGTGCGCCCAATCGAGGGCATTCTGTAGTCCACGCGAGCGCAGCTAGAGAGAGACAAACATCTAAGCATTCCATGGATTCACCGTGCGGGTGCCGGTTCCATCATGTGGCAGAGAGAGGGAAACACGAACAGCCCCCGAGACTTGTGACTCAGGTGTAGGTTTAAGGGGCCCTCTTTATGATGCACATCAGCGCTCACCTTGACTGCACGCGATACCTTCCCTGCCAAGCCAGATTTGGTAAGAGCCTGTTAATGCTGCTTTAGATACCCGTTCTAAAAAGAACTTACTGCAGTTCTCGACATGCCGAGGACTTTTAGCAAGTTATAGAGAGATTTCGCTGGAATACCTCTTGCTTCCATTTCCACCGCATAGCCGTTTTTGATTAGCTCATAATATTTATTAATTTTTATTGCGTGGTCTTTAGGTATATTAGTTTCCCACGGTACAGTAAGCTCTACAAGTACTATACGCTTGACTTTTCGAGAATAAAGAAATATATCTGGTCTGGATGAAGAAACACCCACATCCTCTGGGATTTTATAATGTGTCCATTAGAGTCCAATCAGGTGCAGAACCTAGGATTGAAAAGGGCTTACTTTTAGAATGTAACTAATATAAAATAAAACACAATAAAGCCATGAACCACCTTTTTATTGTTATATTAATGACAAAACAAATATAAATTTGTTTATAATCTAAATACATACCGTGTGCAGGGAATAAATACACCATTGTCTATGTCTGGATAACCCAATGTCCCACCTGGAGCATGCGAAACGATGCTATACATCAGCGATATAAGTTTATTTCATAGCGTATAAAATTAATTATAAGGTTCGCTACTTAAAGTGTCCCACGGAAACGCACTATACGACCGTATTGAACTAACACATTTGGTTGTGGAAAAACTGCACGGTGGGTGACATGTAACTTGTGTTACCTTCACGTCAATTATCCATACGTTGATATTATAATGATAAATCAATAACTAGCAAAGTTTTTAACAGAAGCCAGAAAATATACTAGATAAGGTTTTTTACTAATTCGTCTAAAAGTAACATGATAGAAAAGCCAAGATCCCGAAAGCGACAAGCGAAATAAACATTATTGTTTCAATTTTAAATAATATCTACAAACAGAAATAGCAAACGAATGAGCGTGCAGCACCGTACACGTGATACAAGTGAAACTTCTTAAAATAGAATGCATACCTCTCTTTCTCCTTCTCTCTACGTTATATCTCTCTCACTCTCATGTAGCGAAATATAGATTAACATGATGCGTCCTTGAAATTTCACTCTCAATTCTCGTCCAATTAAATCGAATCACCGCTTAGTTTCAATTTAAAAACTGCATGTGAAAAGTCTTTGATAAGTATTTCGATTGTCTAAAGCGGACCGAGTCGTTGACAAAAATTAGTATACAGCATCGAGATCACATAGCCCGGTATAGTACGCGTGGGACACATCGATATTTATGTGAAATCTTGTCTACAATAATATTAATCAGTTCTTTTCCATTATATTCGACTTGCGTACTGAGAACACACCAGCGCCATCATGGCCGCCGTTTCAACTGACGGTGGCGTGGCCCAAGCACTACGCGACAAGATCCCAAAGCATAGTTTCTATAATAATACTTGATTTTTTAATTCTGTACCGTGTTTCTGAATTATAATTTTCTTCAGTTTATACATACTGATAGGCAAAGAGACCTGTCCCTATACAGCCAATAATCCGCGAGTTGGCAGTATGTTTAAAATTAAAAAAAAAAAAACCCCCGAAATAATAGTAACCCGTAAAAATAATCGTATATTTATTTAATTTTCCTTTTGAAAAATTACATTTTGTGTTTGCGAGTAACGTGATTAGAAACGCCATCAAAAAAAAAAAAAAAAAAAAGTGACGTCATCATTCAATGAACATATACAGTTGAGTGTTATCTTGTGATAAATATAACTCTAAAATTACTAAGAGTGGCTTTGAACATAATACCTTTAAACTTAATTTTATATATTGAACGATGACGTAACGCCGTGATTTAACTTTTAAAGAGGTAAGTCTTAATTCACGGGTGTTATTTTCAGCGTATTAAGTGTTTTAAACAATTTTCTGATAGTTGTCAACTCCCGGATTGTAACTCTCAGTAAATTAATCCAAACTATTTCACTGTTAATTCTACGCCGGGTCCACACGATTGCCACTTGCCGCAAACTTCATTTTGAACTGACTACACTGTTAGCCTTACGAGTCCTGGAGCCTCTGACGGCTTTTACAGCTTCACCGGACTTGGACTACCGCAGACTTCAAACATTCTACTTACGCTTGGATAAAACACGCAAGCCCAACATCGGTATCTACACGTTTGCGAGTACACGTGTGCGCTATTGTATTTTTTGAGCTTAAAACAAGCGAGTCTTACAGTAGTCGCTTATTAAGTGTAAGATCTCAGTTAATATACTTTACACATATAAATTAGTTTATTCTAAACGCACACACTGTTCGGTGACAGTACCGAACTCTAAGAAAATGGGTCGGTACCATCTGTCGGACAACTTTACAAACGCGCGCGCTCATTGGTCAGATCAAAAAAATACCGCGCGCTTCCCCGGTTTCCTGTTACACACTTCCGTCCCTTTTCACGAAATCATTCCTACAGTTTGCCGGAAAGCGAGACGGAAAGATCTAACTAGGTTACTTCATAGGTTAGCAAGCGCTTGTCGCAAACTTCTTTAATTTATACATAAAACCGATTTAGCTCTGATTGGCCGGCAAGCCAAGCAAGCCTAACGAACTGTCCACGCGTTTGAATTTGTTGATGCTTGTCGTGTAGACCCCGAATTTAATTTTGTCTTCTTGGCTAGGCAAAGAACGTTAACTCATACATCCATACTTTCTTTATATCATAGGATTAGTATTAGTATATTGAGACTAATAAGGGTGCTTTATTTCATAAATAAAAAATATATCAATTGAGCACTTAATTGCGCTTTTATAATAATTATGATAATTTTTAAGTATTCTAGCTAACATGACAGTGGCCAAAGCGTATTTGGGACTTAGTTTAATTCATATCAATAGAAAAAAATTGTGTTACCTATTCAATTAAATTCTAATTAATTTCAACGTTCCACGATTTATTTACATATAGTTAAAAAAACGGCGTGTAAAAAAAATGCCACAAGTTTTACACACATTTCAAATTTACGCTATTTATAAAATCTACAATTAATTGTGATAATAGTTTCTACATTGCAAAAACTTTTTTTGTAATACGTTTTTTTTAAACAAAATTGATTAACAATATATTTGAGTATAATTTCAATAATTATCTTATTGGAAGGCGGGGGGTCGTTTTGCTGTGCCCCCATTAATTAAACCTAGAGTACACCCCGCGCCTAGGACCACCTACCACGATTTATTGCACAATACAATAATAAATAATCAACATAAAACAGGCAATATATATTCGTAGGTTTAAAATATTAAATTTTAATTGAATAACGTGAGAGGCAATAGGTAACCGGTCCCTTTAGAGGTAAAAAGTCAGTAACACGATACAAAACGGTTTGCAATTTGTTTGTCGCACGTCTGTTGCTGTCTGCAATTAATAGTCGTCGATGTCGTACAAGTTGTCGATTTCCTCGTCCTCGAGCTGCATCGACTGGAAGTCAACCTTGTAGCGGAGGAGACCTGTAAAAATAACAATTTTAAATACATACGTAAATAGTCGATTTAAAAAAAGTGTGCAATTCACACGTGGTAGAAGTGAAACCTTCACATCTATGTTTTTTTTTAAATTCATAAAATTATCAAATACACACTAATTTAAAGTTTATGAAAACGTACATACAAGTAGTCACAATCATTATTCACAATATCATTTTCAATTAATGCACATTTGAAATATCCATGGTTACCTAACACAATATCAATCAGTAACAACAGAATGTCATAAGTGTTGTTTAAAAAGTTTTTGTTTCGTGCCATTTTGGCGAGGTAATAAAATTCATTATTGCTTGGCAACAAACCTCTTTTGCATTATTTTACCATTGCCTAAAACTTTCCTATCTCATTTTCTCCCACGTTAAATCTTATGAATTTATGTGTCTGTCTCTTTTTACCGTCGCTTTCGCTTTATCGTTTCATCGACTTTCAAATCACAACGATGCTAAAGAAGTTTTCACTTCAAAAAGCGTGTGCAGTTCACACGCGGTGTGCAACCTTAAAAAAACCTTAAAATACTGCACATAAACGATACACGTGAACTGTACACCGCGCTGGCTATGACGTCTTTTTCCAAGGCTTTGTAATACGCAAGCGCGCACACACACACACACACACGTACAAAGAGGAGACCGAGATAATACGAAACACTGAATAATGCATTCTATCTCATTCTCTCGAAGGCTATATCTCACAGATGTATGTTTGTCTCTTTTCTGTGTCGCTTTTTCGTTTCAAATTACATCGAAGAAATTTTCACTACAAAACGTATTTATAGGTTTCGCTTTCCGTCACAATCTCATCTGATGATAAGTGACGATGTGGTAAAACGCCACGCCTAATGGAAGACTGGCTCTCAAGTGCAGCTGCCGGAACACACCTATTGTTGTTTGGAGATAGATTTCCAACTCGAGTGTGGTAGCGATTTATATTCTTTAATACACATAAAAGTACCTACAATTGGAGGAATTAACTCTAAAAGCATTCTCTACCAGTCTTCCAGGGGAACAATAGAAAGGTATATTGCATGGTGTCCATAATATTTAGTAGAAAAAAAAGAAGAAAAGTCTACCCAATATTCAGCTGCTCTGAGTAAAACCTACATAGCGAATACTTGAAGGAATCCTGAGAGTTGGCTTGTTGGATGTTGATAGGAAGCGAATTCCACAGTCGTGCTGTGATGACGACATGATGACATGGTATATTGAGTATTAGAGAATTAAGATGATTTTTTCCCATCACAGAGAGCTCCAGATTTATTGCAGGGATTCGAAGTTACGCCGATCAACGCCGTGTCCTCACACACTACCACTGAACCTGTTATTGCTTCTCGTTTGTTATGTTCCTAATTTAAAAATTTCGTTTTTGATTTCTTTTTTTTTTTAATCCAATCATTTTTTTTCCAGCTAAGAATAATGCCGTAAAATATTTGATTTAAAAAAGGTAAGCATCGTATAAAAATAAACAACACTCCGGTTCACATCATTCAAACAAATGACGAATATTCAAGCAAAAACATAAATAACAATAAATAATTGTAAAAATTCAAAAACCATATTACGAAATAATAACAATATATTATTTGAAAAAAAAAAACGATGCACACATGAACGTTCTTTT
Organism: Saturnia japonica; assembly: GCA_033032175.1. NCBI lineage: Eukaryota > Metazoa > Arthropoda > Insecta > Lepidoptera > Saturniidae > Saturnia > Saturnia japonica. The sequence continues at coordinate 5,396,455 of CM065329.1, forward strand.
AAATATAAATAATTACCTTTACAATCCTTCGATAGCATGTGAAATTAAAATATTATACTAATTTGTCAAATAAAATGTAACTTCTCTGGGAAACGTATAAAGTATGCTACTATAAGAATAAACAAGAAAATTATTAACAAAGAACCAGACCAACTTCAATGGTTTTGAAGAGTTCCCTGGTGTATCTTCGAAGTTGAAGGTCCAATGCCAATGAAATTACAATGGGACCACCCTTACCCAACAAAAAAAGAATCATCCAAATCAACTGACTTGAACTCATAAACAAAGAAGTTATGGATGAAAATCAATAAAATATACATTTATTTATACAGCGTGTCCCAAAATTCAACAATAAGCGGGCACCAGGGAATGAGTAGGCTATATAAATCTAACTTAATTTTTTTCTAAGTTATAATAACTCTTTTTAAATATTTGAAACACGCTAATACACGCTATAATACAATATTTTTACATGATTACAGATTTGCAAATATCACTGTCATTTTTTTTTTTTTGGAATTTTTTTGACTATAGCTGTTTATCACAGTTCCAAATAAAACGAGAATGTATAAAAACTTTTAGGAAAATAAAATAAAGCAATTTTTTTGTTGCAATTTTAGAAAATTTTAACTTTTAATAAACTTTCACTCGTCGCGGTATAAAAAAAAATGTATAAACGCTACTATGGTAAGTTATTAAAAAAGTTTGCACAACTAATCAACATTTTAAAATGGTATATTACATTAGTGACACTAAGCATAAAAAGAATTTCTTTTTTTTCTGAACAAGAACCAAACACAATTATTAATTAAGGAATATTAAACGGAACGTAGGTAGTAATTGAGGAAAGGATAGTTTATTTATGTTTTTATTAGTGTGAAAGAGACAATTTCATTGGCACTGGGACCTATCTTTAACTACAAAGATACACAAGGGGAACTCTTCAAAAACATTGAAGTGCTTTTCTTTTATGTTAAAAATTGTCTTGTATTTTATTGAAATCGGTTAAAAAAATCTATAAAATTAAATATCAACTTAAATATTTCAGAATACATACTTATAATGTCAAATGTAGATGTTGGAAATGTACAAATTAGCTCGCATCGTGAGATGGCGAGATCGCGGGAAGGCATGTGATAGGCGGGCTAATGGCAGGTGCAATCGTTCTGCGCAGGCGCTGCGCCGCTCCGCCCCCCTAGCTCAGCTGGCTCGTAGGCCAGTTTGCTTCGTGCTTTGGCCGTGAACTCGCGTTTGTTTGTTTTGTACGCGCTACGTCATTTCGGACGTTCGGCAAGCGCTGAGATATATGTGATATACGAGTGTTAACTTTGAGTTGGTGTTCCAGGAGGTTTTGATGAACTGATTGCTTGAGTGATAATGTCCTTTGGGATTTGAGGCTGCCACACACACATACATATAGTTCACAATCTGCAGTCCAGGTCGACGGGGCAAGATCAAGGTCACCGCCTGCTCCTGACGAGGTAAGTGTTTTGTACCTAGAGAATAACTACTGTGTATCGCAGCAATAGCTTCGAGGGGATTGATTCGCGATTGATTGAATTAAGGACCCAGCACATATTTCGCGAACCTACTCGAACAGTAGATCATAGTTACATGACTTACACCTTGAAAAATACTGCAATAAGGCTATAAATTAAAATAATTGTCACCAATAAAAGTTGTCGACTTTCTTTTCGTTTATATTTAAGAAAAGCATACATTACCAAACCCACTTCATACACATACCACTTAGACCATAGAAATTAAATAGACATATTATGTAACTTAAAAACTAGAATTGAAAAGTTCTACACTATAAATCCTAAACAAATTACTTAACTCGAAAATATTACTACATTTAAAAAAATCACTTTCGTATTCAAATAGTTTTAAATTAGCTCCTTATCTGTATAGACGGAAATAATAAATGCAATAAATTATGCAATATAAAATATTATTTGGTCCTATCCTCAGATCTTAGCAATCCAAATTACTAATAGTAATGTAAATCTGAACATGTGGTCTCTTGCCTCACCGATATGAATGATGCGTGAAATAAATCGCCTAAACCAAATATACTAAGGCTGAAATCTAAGCGTACTCAGACTAAGCTCAGACTTGTCTCAGCTATCAGTTCCGAAATTGAAATATATAGTCGCAAGCTTAGCATTTGCTCAGCTCTGCCTGAGTAAAGTTCAAGTAATCGAATTCGACGACTTACGGAAAATCTCATTGGCTTAGACTATTGTATGTTTCTATTACGTACTACGTTTTGTACATGTTTTGTCATTTTTGCCGTTTGCAGTTGTTTGTTTAATTCAACAAAACTGTTTCAAACGAATCGACGTTACAAATATAAATTGCGTTATAAATTACAATGATCATGTTCATATCCAAAGATTATATTTGCATGTTGATAAGCGTAAAAATCGTTTATTTGGTTTCAAACTTAATTTTTTTTAATTTTATGTATGAATAATATGGCATTTTTACTTTAAAGCAAGTTGTATATTATACAATTTAAATTCTATTTTAAATACCTTTTTAACTATCTATACATAATTTTTTATAAATTTATTTGTTTGGGTTGAAGATATTTTACAGTCCCGATGCGGTAGCGAAACGTTAATTGACAGTTACCAGACATTCCTCAGTAAAAGCTAAGCGTAACTCGACTATAAATTCGAAATCTAAGATTGCACTGAGTAAATACTTAACGAAGTTTGAGCTAAGCTAAGGTTGACCTAAGGCTGAGTATGCTCTGTAGATTTAAGCCTAACAGAGCGAGATGGCTGATGTGGCTAATGAATTAATTATTTCAAGTTATTATTCTAGGCTATTTTTGAACATATGTATTCAAGTTTATTAGGACAAAATTTAAGACATGTAAAGAATATTATTTTCGTATGGCACCTAAACATGTTTCAAATGTTCAATTTAGGACCATCATTTAATTAATTACGTTATTTTTAATAAATAACAATTAGCACTGTAATGCTGAAGAAAAAAAAAGCTCAATTTATTAAACAAAATAACCAAATGAATGACTATTGTTTTTAAGTCGTTCATATTATTTTGTTATTGAATTAACAAACGAAATATTAGTAACCGATTATAAATGTTTTTCATTTAAAAAAATATTGAAAAATTATTGTAATTTAATTAGCTGTTTTTAAGAGGGCATCCATTAATTACGTGGGCTAAAAATGAGGTCCAGCAAAATCTCATTATGAGGGGGGGGGGGGGGGGGGCAATAAAAATCTTTTTCGTTGGAATTATACATTATCTATATCCTATACATAAAAATCTTGTCAGTTATTGATTCATAGCTACGTTGATCTAGTCATTACCTACAGAAAAAGGGTAGAACAATACATGCCCGTCCAGTTAACATATATGCGAAAAGGATGATGATACATACATGTATATGAGATCGATAAACGGCAACACTGTTTGATCGATCACCATGAGAGTTAATAAATCTATAGTGCGTTTTTATTCCCCCGGAGTTAAATTATACCTATTGCTAAGTTTTTTCAAAAAACATCGAACCCTTTAAATGTGAAGATCGAATAAGGGAGAAACAAATTCGCATCTCTTGTGGGCCAACCAGAGCGCTTTTTCTTTAATTATTTTATTATAGCCCTTGTTCGTCATATGTACTTTTTATAGTTTCCTGAATTATGTAAATGATCAATTATGTTGGATAACAAAAATTCAATCATAAAAAAAAAAACATTACTATTCATTATTTTAAATCTTACGATTCGAATAATTGTACTGTAAAATATACGGTAGCACAACACAAAAAAAATATATAGCAACATTATATTTAAGTTTAACATTAGTCAATTTACTCTGTGGGAATAAAAAAACGCAGTATATCTAAATGTCTTTACAAGGACAAAAAGGTGGGTCCAAATAGTAATAAAAAATCTCACGTAATTAATGGCCGTACCCATACCAGACTAGATCTAGCAATCATTTGTCTCCAATATATCCGCGTAAGTTCCATAATTTCTTACTAAATAGAACATTCGATTGATTCGATTGACTAATTATTTCAAAAAATCATTTAACATTCCTAAAGTCAAGTCATTATTAAATTCATCATCGTCAACATTACATATTAAATATTATTTTCACATTTATTAGTAAATAATATCTGACCACACATAAATATTCGTTTACAAAAGATATCGTTCCAGAAACTACTCGATTCTTCGTTTCATATATGTATTTAAAATATTGTAAATAAGTTACTGTATTAATACAGTAAGTAATACACAGTTACTTAAGTAATATGCTCATTCAAAGAAGCGTATGCGTTTAGCTTCATATAAAGGAGAAAACTTATCGACATTCATTATAGACCATATCGACACCCGATATGAATACCACGTAGTAACTACTTTAATTACAACAAGACAAAAAAGAAAAATTTCAATTATTTTGAGGAGTTTTCTTGTGTCTATTCGAAATCGAAGATCCATAAGGTCGTTCGGCGGGAACACGCAAGATCCTTGGCGTTTGAAAATCATTCGCGCAAATCTATACTATCGATAGTTTAAGCCCGACTATCGATTAACGCTTAGCGTATAGTTGTATTTTATATTATTCGATTTCAACAAAAGACGGGAGGGAAATCGAATGTTTTTATTTTTAATTTGTTATAAATGTTTAGTCATAACTTCTTTATCTACGAACCGATTTGAATGATTCTTTTTTTGTTGGATAGGAGATACCCAATAATGGTCCCATACACAAGACAGCTCATCAAAATCCTTGAAGTTGATTTTCTTTTTTGTAAAAAATTATCTTGTTACTAATATACTTCTTTAAACGCTTTATAAAACAATGATAACAAATGTTGTTTAACAGGCGCGAGTAGAAATACGTTCACATTATGTAGTTACATGCCAAGCATCTTGTTTAGTTGTGGTGATGCATCACAAACGAGTGTAACTATTTCAAGTAGTATAGCGTACGTAACTAGACGCGTTTAAATTTTTTAATCTATGCGTCTCATACCAAGAACGAATAAAATAATAAATCAAATATCGTATAAAGGTTTTTCCTCCTCGTCGAATGATACCCACTTGGTAACAAAGTTTAGCATCAGCGCTAATTGAAAAGAAAACTATTCAGTTATTTAAAAGCATGTATAATTTATTTACTATACACACTGTTCTCAATTCTTATTAAATCTCGCGATAGACTGATATTAGGACATCGGTTTAGCATTTCATTTTTATCATTTCACCCAAAACAAATAAATATCTTATAAGTATTCATAAAATAATCTGCTATAACTGTTTCTAGTAACAACGTTATAACTTGTATACAGTCCAGTTATTTTGAAACACATATATAATATAATTAATTTTATTAAGGACATTTGAGTTAACTGATGTCGAAATACGATTTCTCCGTGAACAATCTTGTCTTAAATTATTAAACCCGCCTTTCGACCATAATTGGCGTTTCATTACTTAAATTATCTTTATTATACGTATGTGTGTACGTGTTTGTATGTGCTCTAATACATCCTAAGGCACATTGAAATACAACATGAAAAGCATTGAGGCGACAAATTGCTTTACAGCCGTGAAGTAAGCTACAAAATAATCCTGCATTTCGTGGAGCTAACTTCAGAGCGATACACGAATGTAACGCTACAAAATCTTTACGCACTTGGGTAATATACGCGCGTAATACGAAGTAATATCTTGAAGACGTACTTCATGTGAGTGAAGATTTCTTTAATGTCGCTTCTAGTGCACGCTGATTTTTGCTATATATTTGAGTTAGTGGCGTATTATTCGCACTGTAATAGCCGCTCTACACTCACTCGCGAAACACGCGCGAAGGCGAGAACAACGCGTGGAACAAAAATGTGGAGTCATTGGTTCGAGCTGTTTCTCATGTTTGACGGTTTTTTAGCCAAGTCAAAAAAGGAGCTTACGCTTAAATAGGCGCAAACGTAATCAGACTTCGCACTCGCACGTTCCTCGGTAGTGTTGTGCATTAAAATTAGTGTGATTTAGTCTAACAAATTAGAATTGACATTTGTGGGTTACATACGAGATAAACCAATTTTGGAGCTTTTTATTTTTATCATTATAGGCGTAATTATAATACGCAATGTGTGCAAAAATAGACTGGTCGCAACAGCAACTTCGTCCGTTATTGTTGAACAAACTATACTAAATACCAACTGCACAAAAACTGCGAGATCCAGAACAATTCATGCGCCACGTTTTGGACTAACTCGGTGAAGCTGTAAAAAATTTCTGAGGCTTCAGGATCCATAAGGCTAACAGTATAGTCAGATCGAAAAAAAAAGCTTCATACTATATTCGCGACTAGAATCGCGCCGCGATTCACGCGTGAAGTGTGGAGCGGTTTTACAACTGCTATAAATGCGCACAGTAATAAATAATATATCACAATGGTCGCATTCTGCTTCTTATTGCTTCACGATATTATTTCATATACGCTGCATGTTGAATCCTATTGTAATGCAGGCTTGTCTTAAGAATGCAGTTTACTAATAATATTCAAAAAAACTTAAAGTTAAAAAAAAATTGTCGTAAAATCTGCTACGTGTATAAAGGCTGCGTTTAAATTATAATCATATATGTAATAAACATTAAATATTCCTTTGAGATAAAATACGAAGTAAAGAAGAAAAATCACTCAAAATCATTACAGAAGTGTCATAATTTCACACATCGATAATTCCATTTTAAAAATCACTAACTTGAATCTACGCAATAGTAGTAAAGACTAGATTCGATTCATATCGTGTTAAGGCTACTCTATAATAATTTTCGACTGCGTGTATGGGGGCTATTAAGAAGAACCTGCAGACAAATTGCTCAGGGCAATTTTGTGGAACATTTTTTTAAACCTTTCTGTTGTTAAACGTTATAAATTGTTAACTTTATTTTTGCTTGTAACAACACTTAAGGCTATTTAATAATTTAATTAAGTTTATGTGTCCAAAAGTACACAACTGTCAATCTTAAATCTGATTTAACAATTTAAATATGATTTAAGCCGCCCTAAGAGAAATTGTTTCCTTCTTTTTTCATCGTAACATTTATTAGCTATATTAATTAATCTCTTATACTAATTAGCAGTCATATATTGAGGTAGCGTCGACTTATATATTAAAAATGGTTTTTTTTTTCGTTTTAACGTAGCGATTGGAAAAGAAAGTAGAAAAACAGCTCTACGTGCAATTTAGATCCTTGTCCGTAATGTTCTCAACATGTTATAGAGTTGAAACATGCTCGACGGTGAAGATGAAGATCGTGAGAAAGGCCACACGTCTCATTAGAATTTTTATTCACAATTTTGTGAAATCGATAAGCGCTTTAAAGGGTCATTTAAATTTTACATTTTCAATTTTCCCGAGTAAGCGCTAGCCGCCATGCGGCTTTGGTTAGTGACGTCACTAGATAGTCAACAACAGACTGTCCATTGTAAACAACATCGAGAGCATGCTTTGTATTTTCAGATGTAAATAATTTCAACAGTCCACGAATTAATTTACTATTTGATGACGTAAAGTAGGAAATTTCCGAATGTATGGGACTAAACAACGTTCACTCCGAAAGTAAATCTCTTAAAGCCCCAGTTTCAAAGTTAAAAATGCGAATATCTTTACTGCCTATTATGTTGAACATTACGATTTTTATTTTTTATATTGGCTTCTCGTGCTACATTTATTATAGACAACATTCAGCGCTTCATTCATAGCGCAAGGGAGGACCACTCCACCGGAATTTAATACCTAACCTGAATGTATGCTTCTCTTTTAATGGATAAATATAGTCAAATTCGTGTATATACTGTGCCCAGCTCAGACATACAGGTACGTTTGATATGGAACATTCTAGAAAAACTACAATACATAAGATAAGGTAAAAGTACAAACTGTAATATTTTATTCATTTTCAATTGCTTTTATTCCGAATGTAGATGAAAAAATTATATACTATATAGGTTTAGCGGGTAAATCGCTAGACATATAGGGACTCGTTCTCAAATGCGCCTGCAGGAACACAGCTACAGGTGTTTGGCGACAGATTTTCAACTTGAGGGTGGTAGCCAGCGAAACGGCCATTAGAAAATATTCCTACAACCATAAATTTTGTATTGTTTGTTTATTAAGGTTATTGGCACTATTGATATTTCGTTCTTAAAACTTATCTATTGTAGACATCGTATTGTTTTTTGTTCTTTTTCGGTAAAATATTTTAACGTGAAAATTATTTACTTCGTCATTAACGACTATATTTCTGAGCTGGTACTATAAGATATTCAGGGTGAATGACACATTGGTTGTTACAGTGTACGTACCAAATACGGACCAAATAAAAAAAAAAAAAGGTTTATTTTTAGAAACACTTCCAGTAGGTACTTGATTTTTTTTAATATTTAAAGCAAGGCTAGAATGTTAGAATGACAGGGCCGGATTTAAAAGAAGTTACCAAGGGCTACAGCCCAGGATCCCATACATGAGAGGTAGCTCCACAATAGGAACTTTTTTTTTATAAGAAAAAATCCCAAGATGTCAATAAAAAATATATCACATTAACAAAGCCCTTTTTAGTACATTTTCATATTATGCAAAAATTATTCGGGGTCTCCACAATTCAGTATTTTAAATCCGGCCCTCCACGCAAATCCAACGAACATTTCCTATTGGCTGAAAAATTTAACAGTCAACCAATGTAAATTCGGAGATTAAAGGGAAACCAATAGGAAAGTACTTAGTTTAAAACTAATTTACCATATAAATATAACGTTTACTAACACATTTTCTGATCAGTAAATTAATATGTGGGATAAAACCAAAACCATCGGATATCCTAAATAAAATAATATCCGAAACCGTAACAGGATGTTTCGAATAATTTCGGATAGGGACGAAGACACTGCTCATTACCAAAAATTACTTATACAATAAAAAATTACTGCCTCATTAGCAGTGATCGGCACGACCCGTGCCACACCGCGGGATTCAAAGAGAAAATAATAATATGGACATGACATGATTCGCAAAAATTAAAGAGTTATTTATTTGTAAATAGAAGTCAGAATATTAAATAAAGTCGTAAAATGTATCATTTTTCATTAAAGAAAATATTGATAATCTATGGTTTTATTTTATACTGCGTAAAATATTACGTGCACTCATATAAAACATGTAAGTATTAAAATATAATCATTTGAAGTGCATAACGACCCTTTTCCCTACCTGGCTTCTACTACCTGCTACTATAATTTTATACAGACAAAAGAGAAGTGAAACGTTCATGTTTATTAACATAGTTATATTGTATATTTATTGTTTACCTATAAAACACGTGTTAATTTATTGTAGAGTTCATAATCTTAATCTTATCGCCGTTACGGACTTACTGTAATGAGAATATATTATTTTCGTTAGCCGATTCGAAAGCTGGAATCCCGGGGAATATCCATATTCACATAATGATTGAGGTCATTGACACCATGTGGCACGGGTCGTGCCGATCACTACTCATTAGCCTAGCGGTCCTAAGCGCGACTGTTATGCTCGAGGTCCTGGGCTCGATTTTTCTATGAAATTCTCAGTAGCAGCTCAGAGTTTGGCGTTGTGCCCAATTGATGGCAATAGGCTCGCCCCCTATTCCATGGGACCTAAAAACATACCTGGCAAACTGTGGGTGTACATTAGTACACCTCCGTCTATCTTTTCTGAAAATAAGGCGTGATGGTTACGTATGTATATTTTTCATTAATATAATATCCGTTACTGAAATTATCCGAAACTATCGGATATCTGAAATATCCGATAACCGATTAAATACCCTTAAGATATCCCATATCCGAAATGTCATATCGGTAACATCCTCTTAATATCTGATAACAGTTGAAATTGCTGAGAAAACTCTTGAGTTTTCAACTAATGGATCATCCACCCCGCATTTATTGTATGTATTTTATGTAATAATAAATTATTATTAATAATTGGTGTTTGATTATCCATAATATTGTGATTAGGTAGATTTTATATGTATATAATTTTATATGAATATTTAATTTTTATATGACTATAATATCATGTTTAAGGCTTCTATTGCTTATAAGCGAATGGAAGCCGGTTGCATAAACATTTTTGCACGCGAAACTCGCAACAATACTACGTCCTTGGACAATTTCCTGGTTCCTATACTATTTCTACAACAATTTCGACACCAGCAAAAAAAACCACGCTAATTTGAAAAGGTCAATTTTACACCGGAGAGGCACTTAAGCCGAAAATGTGTTTCAGTTTCGGCTCAAAATCCGGTTTCGGTCAGACACTACCAACATATTAGGGGGACCGGAAAGTAATGTCGTTTTTTAACATTAAATTTAAACAGATAAATTTTTAACAAGTTTTTATTTTTAATCAATGATGTAACATCAACCTTTTGCCATTCATCTAATGTGCATCTCAATGCCGGATCGATCAAAATCAATTTGTGTTTTTGCAAAATATCTAGAGATGTCAGGGTTCGTCATGCGTAGTGCGGTCTTGCATTATCGTGTTGCAAAATAAAGCATTTTCTGTTCACAATCACGGGCCATTTTTCAACTAAAGGCTGATTCACTCGATCCAATTGTTCGCAGTATAGGTCCCGCATACACAGTTAGTCCAAGCACATAAAACCCCTTTTTCGGGATATAAACCTGGCTTAGATGTACTTCTAGGGCATTCATTCGAAGACAGCAACTGCCTTTTGTATTTTGAATTATAAATGAAGACTTATTTTTAATCACCAATGATCAAGCGATCAAAAAATGCTTCCTTATTGAGCTGCTGACGCAATAAGTTGCATGTGGTTGATCAGTTAGCTTTGTTATCTTCGGCCAGGTTTTATGCAGGACCCAAATTCCTGCTCTGCTTAATTTCCTAATCTGCTGCAAATGTTCTTGGTTGTGTGTTGACAACTCCTTGATTGTCTAACAAGGATATGCTTCCACCTCCGGCCCTTAACATGTCAATGTCTAAAGATCAAAATTATCGGATTGGAGCTTAGAAAACCACCTATGGCATTTACGAACGTCTAATGCATTTCAATAAATCGCAAATGTTTTTGTCTTAGCGACTGTTGCGTTACTAACTTTGTGAAATTCAAAAGACATACAATGCCGAATATGTACCTCTTCTGGTATTTGGCCCGTCATTTCACCATAAATTGCAGATTTTTTTTGTTACTATTATTGTTTACGTGTAAATAAGTCACTGCAACCTTGTAATGTCTTCGGCAGGACTTTAAATGATAAACAAATACGGTGCACTGAAACGACATTACTTTCCGGTCCATCTTTATACAATGTCCTTGCAAAAGTTTATGCAACAGACTAAATATATGTATAGATATAATATATTATTTTTCACGAACACTCAACATTAGGAACGCGGTAGGGCTGCCCGTTGTTTATATTGCAAATGTATTAAGAACTCCCACTAGGGTTACCAGCTTTACACTAAACGAGAAAATTTTTTTATTTACGTTTATGTTTTTTTGGTTTTACTGTTATTAATAAAATCAGGTTACATTAATTTTTAAACCCAACAGAAGATATTTATTTACTACATGCTATATTTTTTCCATTTTTTTTTTACATAAAAACCACTGGTTTGAAAGTACTTCTAATCTTTAAACTTCGCTTCAACAAGACGGTGGTTCCCTCGTTAGAACTGTCACAGGGTGATTTAGTGGCAACTCAAAATGTATGTTTCTAGTTATAATTTATAATCCTATTCACTTGTACAAAATAACCAAACGCGTAAAACGCCACCAATATTTCATAATATAGAGTGAAATATCTAAGTTTATGAATTACAAACAAAAACCACCACATGACAGATCAAAATCCCGCTAAAAACTCCTGTAGTTATAATTATTCCGAAGTTTACTGTTGCCAGGATTATAACTTTGGTTACCCTAATTTATGGGTAACGTTTAAAAAATTGAAACTTTGAATGGCGGTGATTTTAAACAAGATATTTTGTATAATTCTCACATAATATATGTTTATTCGTTTATAAATAATTCACCCTTGAAAACGCTGGGGCAGCGGTTCCCAAGCATTTACGAAATTATTTTATTTAATGGAAAAATTTGCAACAGTGGAATAATTTAACAGCGGAAATAATTCAAAGGTTCCAATGACAAATGTGAGTGATTCGCGGAACCCTAGTGATGTTTCCACGGAACCCACTTTAGGTATCGCCGTTCTAGAAATCGGGAACAACGGGCAGCGGTAACGCGTGAGAGGTGTCAAATGAAACGCGTGTGGGACCAGCGGTGGGATGTTAGAGTAAACAATAAACGGGCGTGGGAAGTAAGCGAAAGGGAATTAATTAACTACATCTAGAAAACACGAAATATTCACATAAGGATAGTGCTCGACGCTGCTTTCACCTTGTTTGACGCTGTATCAAATTGCCTACATGTTTTCAGATAAATTTGTATAATTCTAAATGACAATTAATTGATAAAAATTACACATTTTTACAAGATTTATTTTTATTTGCAAGATTTTTAGTGACATTTTATGCTATAATAGTTAGCGAATACCGCTGAAAAGCCAAAACACTTTAGCATTATTATACTAAACATCTTACAAAATGCCAAACAATTTGTTTAAAGTAGAATTATAAAAACTTCCAGCCGTTATAAAAATAAATAAAAAGTTCATTCTGAACTACCTTTACCAAATAAAAAAAAATGTCTTACAAAAAATATTTTGTATATCATTTTGTGCATTTTTTTTTAATAAAAAAAAATTGTAATGAAATACAATGTATGTTTTGGGACATAATAGTACTAGTATATATTAAATAAAACATCACGAAACAACCACCTTAAAAAAGTATACCAAAGTTTAACAAAAAAAAAACGACAACAACTAAGATAACAAATTAGTTTCTTTTTGACTATACGTATTTAAATTCATTTTATCAGATAGTTAAATCCATATTAAATTTCAACAAAAAAAAACTATAAAAAAGTTTTACATAAATTATTCAAAATTTTGCCTATGGCAAAAAATTACACAACAATAACCACCAGCAATCGTCAGACGAAAAAAAAAAGGCAAGCATTCACAGCGTCAAACAAACGTTGGCGGTTCGCGATCGAGCATCTACCCACCTAATTAATTCAGTCTAAATAATTACGCAAGCATTCTCTCGTTAACGTTACGTTTATCGTTTAGGACGAACATATATGTTTCATTGTAAATCCCCGTATATAACAACAGATGGCGTGTATGTCGCTTTAATAGTCGTCGAGATCGACGTCATCGAGTGGCTCATCCAGTTGTAGCGATTGGAAATCAACCTTGTACCGTAGTATACCTGTGCGTTTATAATCCAATTGTGATCCAGGCAGCAGTGGAATGGAGAGAAAATATTTTTAATTTGACAAGTTATAAAATACTAACGCACTTTTGGTAAAAAAAAAAAAAAATATTGTGATCTTACAAAATTCATTGTGTTATTAATAGGCATTTTGAAAAAGATACAAGAATAAGATAAAAAGAACATAAAAATTTTTTTATTTATCAAAACACACGGTGCGGTATTGTGATAGACACCAAGCCGAATGGCTTATACACCTCCATCCCCTACATAAAAAAATTATTGAAACCACCCTGCACGGATAAATAATTAACTGTCAATAAATTTGTAATAATTACAAGTCAGACCCCCTAAAATACCGTACTTATGTTTGCAGTGTTGAAAAGTATTGACACAAAATATCGATAAAATCAGCACTATATTTTGTGGTTGAAAGTACCGATGGGAAATATCGATAACAATATTTAAACGTTGAAAACATTGATACGAACTATCGATAAAATGTCGTACGTAGATTTAACGATGTTGAAAGTTTAGAGGTATTCTAATATGTTAATACTGACCACCAATGCCTCCAAAGCCGCGCACGAACTGACTCCCCTCCTGACTCTTGTCGGTAATGATCTCCAGAGTGGCGCCGAAGGACTTGTAGTTGTTCGCGAGCCACTCGAGCAGCGGCTGGCACTCCACCAGCTCGAGTTCGACGCCGCTCTGTTCACAAACATAAACAATTTCAATTATCTATGGTAAATTATTTGAAAAAAGCATTATTTTACGGAAATCCATCATAAAAAATTCATTTCTTTTCTATTCCGCCCGATTGTCAGAAATAAAAAACAAACTCAGTGTCCCTCAGCCTGTCAGTCCGTTTACAATTCAATTTACATGAAGTTTTTTTTAAAATTCATAGCTATGTTATCTGGCCAAGTTATAGGGTATATTTTATTAGATAAAGTAACATAACATAAACAGTGACAATAATGGTGAATCAATTCGGAAAATAGACGCTTTCGATGCGCTTAAATATCTTACGCTGAATAAACTCTAAGATATATATCAAATTAATGTACTACATAATGATAAATCTGAAAAAGACGTACAAAAAAGTCAGCGACAGAATATGTGTATCTTTTAAGGAGCACCCATAATAAGCATTTTTGTCTATAAAATAACGGGCGGGAGACCGCCGTGGCTGAGGGCGAGGTTACCACGATTCACGCGTGTCCTCGAACGACAGTATCGAACAGTCAAAGCGAGTGGAGCCGCGGGCACAGCTAGTTATTTATTTATATTGTAAGAGATGTGATATAAAGAAAATTATCGACATCTCGTATAAATGTTTTATTACAAGACGCGGCAGACTTATCTCAGTTTTAGGTTGCATATGTATAATATTTCTGTTGCAGAGAAGCGGTACGGCATAGGGATGGGCAATAACAGAATATCTCTATATTCCAAATTGGAGACCTTTTTTGGGTACTCTCTCATTTGCTACTAGTGTTGATTTTTTTTTTTTTTGAAACCTTGTGTTTCTGTTTATATTTTGCTTACCTACAATTTCTCGAACTCCATTTAGAACACACGAATATATGAGCATCGATGTGCAGAGCGCAAACATCAGGTATCGACACTTGTGCTCATAGTATTGATGTATCGAGGTTTTAGGGAATCTAATATTGACGTCAAAACATCGACAATTTTAAACTTAAACATCGATGAATATCGCAGGAAGCGGTCAGTATTGGCAGAGCCGCCTACCGGTTCTCTAGTGCTAAATGTTCTGGGTCAAAAATTATTTTACAGTACCGCCAACAAAGTCACCAATATGCAAATAGTGTATAAGGACTATTACTTTTTCACGATTTGTATTGTTTTAGGCTTTTTATCTATATAGCTGTCAGCGACGCATTGGGCTAAGCGTGATGATAGAAATAATAAAGTAATCATAGTTGTAGATATAAGTTGTAGGGATTAAAAATTTATATACACAATTGGTGATTTAATGTTTTAAATAGAACGTTGTATAGGATAGTTAGCCTACTATGTGTATTGTATAATGTTTGTAACATTTAATAGTGCGTGTACATAACGTGTTTTTAGGCCGTTTAAAGTTGTAATGTTTATTGTTTGATATTTGCGGTGTTTATTAACCCTTAATGTTATATTTAGTGTTTTTATGTAGGTATTGATGTCCGTGATAAAATAAGATTGATTTCATAATAATTTGATAGACATTTTTAGAGATATTAATGATTTATTGAAAATTGTATAGAATAATAATAATAACGCAGATAGGGACAGCAATAGTGTAACCGCGGCGCGCCACGGCGGTGGCACGACATGACCATATTTGGTAATGTTAGAATAGTAGAGAAATAGACGCTATCGCTCCGTCCCGCTCCAACAGTGAAATAAAAGACAGGCCGTTTCGGCCTACCGGCACACACAGGTGCCGCAAACTGAAGACTCAAGACTAGAAGAAATAGTACTAAGAATATAGTACTAAGAAAATAGTATTAAGAAGAATGATTGTATATTGAGAAGAGTTATTGTATCTTGAGAAGAATACAGCGAAATTTTATTGTGGTATCTGTGTGTCATTGCGTCTTCACGTGTTCAACCCGCCAGCGACCCAGTCCTCTCCGCTCCCGTGCTACGTCAGCACAACGCCTACAGGAAGGCACCTCACGTCGTATGATCCATCGAAAATTCCATCAAGCCGTTTAGGCTACATAGCGTGCCAAAGAAACAGACATACATACATACGCTAAAGAAACATAACCCTACTTTTTTCCGCAGTCGGGTAAAAATCACCCCTCACCTCTTTATCTGTGAAGTGCGACTTGTCTTTCTCCTGCTCAGGGGTTAGGTGCAGTATGGTCTCCTGGTTGGTTGCATGAGATTTCAGTACATATCTGAAATAATGTTATATTATAACTTAATAATATTTAAAATGTTTTTGACTTATTACTCTACACAAGTAATGGCATGTCTATGGTACAGTTAGTGAATATTTTGTATGAGTTAAATATTAACATTACATTAAGTGTTAATTTGCACAAACAAACAAACGGACATTGCATTTAATTGCCCTAGAAAGGTATCATTCAACTAAGATTGAAATGAAATAATCAAAATCAAAAATATTTTATTCAATATGGACCTCAAAAAGACACTTATGACACTTGTTCAGACAAACATCCCAGGTCATTGGAGACGACCTGAAAAGAATCTCTACCGGTTTTTTTTACACTATATGTATTAGTTTCAAGTAGTGATGTAACGATACATAATTTTGCCGATACGATACCGATTATTGTAGTAAATAATCAGCTATACCGATACCGATATTGAAAGTTCAGTAATAAATAAAACAACGAATTATATAAGCTCCTACAAATTTTCAGCCGATAGATGGAGAGAAAAGTTTTTTGGGTGATTGTATTTGCCTCTATTATGCACAAAACTGACTGACTGACTGAAACTATTTAATTTCGAAATACAGTGTAAACTCTTTATAACGTTATCCTTTATAACGATAAACTCCCTATATCATTGTAGTGAACCCTACTTGGTTGGTTTGCGTTAAAACCCACATATTGAAACACTCTTTATAGCGATACGCCATTCTTTATTACGAAGAAATGTGTTCATATTTTTAGACAGTAAATATTACCTGTTTATTATCAGGTAACAAAAGACTTTGAAGCTCCGAAACATCCGAGGTCGGTCAAGCTTTTGTTATCCTTAATTGCCTTGAACACGTGCAGTATGACGCATTGTTTTCTCGGAAGTGATGGTCTTCGACCAAGCATACTGGGTACCTATCGTATTATCAATCGTAAACCTACTTTGAAACTGTTAACATGGCCAGTAAACGGAAAGCGATTAGTGTTGACGAAGCGAAAATTCTTGTTAATTTGGTTGTTTTTTTGTTCACTCCATATAACGATAACTCTCTATAACGACAAAAAATGCTCAGTCCCTTGAGTTTCGTTATAAAGAGTTTACACTGTAGTTAGGCACAAAACAATATAACGCTTAGTAAAGACGGAAATGTATCCGCCAGAACCACGCGCGGGTCTCTTGCCTGCGACGAAAGGATGATGTAGTTGCTTTTCGGGCTTTTCAAACTGTTAGATGATCGTTAATACATAATCGGCAATACCGATATAAACATCACGCAATGAGTCCATTATCGATAGGTTTCATCCCTACCTGAGAGTATTAGAATTTTAGTCACTATACAGATGCAAATCATTCGATTTTATGCAATTTTATTGTTATAATGTTGCAGTAGCTCCACCAGTGATACGTACAGATAGCTTAGGCGAGGTAGAAGATGCGCTAGTGAAGCTGCTTTTGTCCGACTGCGCTGCGCTGCGCTGGTGTAACTTTCTCCACAATATCTCGAATTTTTGTATTACATATTCTATTTTTATGCAATTTTATTGATTGAAATTTGCAGAGCTCCGTTCCACTGACAGTGGCACAGTACAGTCCTTACTGAACAGGACACGAGAGATCGAAATGCGTCGGCGGCTCTTGTTAGTACTGCGCTACGCTGCACTGTCATTTACACTGATAAGCTCGGCTTTTCGGTATACGCGACACGCAAATATCGTCACTTCTCTAGTACTTTTCCACCAACGCTGCATTTTTTTTAATAATATCACGCAAATTTACGATACTTTCCCTGACAGTAAGCATAGTACAATCCAAACACAACTGCGACCACCGAGAGATCCCTATTGGTTGAATTTTTCTCGCGCACCGCCTCGCTACCTCGCACATCTCCGGTGGATATACAACGTTTTTTTTTAAACTTACCTTTGAATATCGAGGTTCTCCCAACAGATGAGCGTCTCGACGGCGCCCAGTTCGAGTGCGCGCAGTGTATCGTCCACGCCGAAGCAATACTTGCCCGTGTCCTGGAATACACAACAAATACACATTCATTATTTATTTACAACACTTTGTGATACAGTACAGTCAGTAAATAATTATTAGGGTGGCCCAAAAAAACTTTATATTTAACATCTGACATGGATAATATGTTAATTTACACCGAAAAATCAAGAGGATTTTCTTTTAAAAGGTAACACAATTTTTTTTGAATTTCCAAAATTGTTAAAAATGAGAAAACAAAATTACTAACTTTTTCTCATCATGTAATTATAGTCTACGGTTGACATTATACATATTCTGAAATGTTTAAATTGATATCTAATTTTATAGAGGTTGTTCAAGATTTTTTCATTATTAAATTATTTGAAGATTTATTACCGTATTTGTGGTAAACCAATATATTAAACTTGAAGAACTTTTTTCTTACAAAGCTCCATATTTATATTATAAAATATATATACATTTATGTATCTCAATATTATTACCTGTGATATTTCATCGAAGTACCTTCCGATGAGCTTCTTCTCCTGTATAAACTTAACATTCTGCAATGACTCGGCTGCCAACTCTATGGCCTGGTTGAACCCATTCTCTCCTCCATACGACACATCGACTAACTTTATGATCTTCGCTTGGAGACGCTATGGAACACAGTCAAACGTAATGGTAAGATATAATTTCATTCAAAATCGTAACTGGTGACGCCTTGAAAGGGAGGCGACTATGAAATGTAGAGAAACCAAATACAATAATTAACTCTATTATCAATACAAAGTAAATAAAGTGTAAAAAGTAATTTACACTACATTAATTAATTTTATCACAGTATTATGTAAATAAATAAGGCCGCCTAACTCAAATAATTAAATAGTTATATATGTATGTTTTTTGATTCGTGTGCAATAAAGTATATTGTATTGTATTGTAACTTTTATCACAGTGAAAGGAAATACACTTCATCAATTAACTGTGTTCACAGTAAAAAGAAAATAATAGGACGTCTTTAAGCTTCGACATGGTAAATAACTCACCGGATCGAACATATCTGACTGCGAGAGCTCAGTCTTGAAGTCAGCTGAACCAGCCAGAATGAGACCAGCGACGTTCGGCCGGTCCGCGCTTATGAACAGCTGAGTGGCGACCTCTGCCACTTTGCGGACGTAATTGTGACGTTTCTCCATACGCAACCGAGCGAAACGGAGCGCAGACTGACCACCGCGACCGTGTTTCTTCGGCAGGTCCACTGTGAACTTGTGCAGAACCTGCATGGGTAATAAAATATAACAAATAATTTTAGTTGTTCAGTGGTACCATGTACGGAAATCACGTCGATCGACGTGTGTTCGAGTTCTTGCAATAAGCTCAACTCCACATGAACAAAACCACAGTATGGTGATAGGGCATTTTCTAATTATCCATTCATCATCGTTATTTCCAGATGGCACTGACTCACTAATGTGACATCTTCACCACAATAAAACAAAAGGTGTAACTTTATGGTGTACACTATGAATTTGTCATCGAGTTGTTGTAATTATTTACAAAATTTGTTCGCATTTCACCATGGATATTAAAATGAACGTATTATAGAATGTGTACGGAAACATAATTGATACTTGTAAAAGCGATCATCGTACGTTTGTAGTTCTCTGCAAAGGCGATGGATATTCTCTAAATTCTAGTTTTTTTTTTTATTGATGCGGAGCCGTCCATAGCAGCCACACTGGATACGCCCGCTGCCGACCCGCGTTATGTGTGAACACAGAAAGCATTGCGGCTCGTGAAAAACACGAACCGACCCGCGCCCGACCCGCACCCGTTCTCTGTGTGTTTTGCGCATTCTTGTTACATTACCAACAACAGAACTGATCTAAAAAATTATACGTCAAAAAAATAACCGGCCAAAGTAGAACTCGCGCACCGAGGGTTCCGAATTGTACACACGCATTCACCAAAATAATTAGATAACATTACTGAAGAAAGCACTGAACAGTTCTAATGAAAAGATAAACTATTTTGAGTGACAAACATAACTTTGCCGTTGGAAAACTGTTGTCCCCATACATCGACATACGCCGCGGTCAGTATACCAACTGCAAATAAGTTTCCAATATATTTTACATAAAATAACAACAAATTTACGGTTTTCAGATTATTTCCTTTACTTGTGCTATAAGACAGCTTTTCTGCCAAATGTCATGGTTCTAGGTCAACTGAAAGTACCCTATGGGTTTTTTTGTTCCCTTTGGGAGTGAATATGCGGCATAAACAGCTGTATCTTTTGATTGCGTTGACTTAGAAGTTTGATTTTTTCACAACTCCCCAAAAACCCCAGACCTCTGGATATTTGATATTAATTTCAATGTGATACCTCCACGAGTTCTTGAGTAAAAGATACAGACTGACAACGAAGGGGTCCTCTAAGGGTTCTTTTTTTCCTTTTGACGGGACTCTAAAAACATGTGTGCTGGCAATTCACTCGCGGCAGAAAACATAACAACAACTTTTTTATAATCCTAAATCAGCGGGACTCGAACTATCACATCACATCGCTAGGCCAATTAGACGACAATCATAATTATTAAAATGAGGACTTCCATTAAACGTGTATAATGTATTTCTATCTCATTTTCTCGCAGGCTAAATCCTGTAAATGTACCTATGTGTTAGTATCTTTTTAGTGTCGCTTTTTCATCGCATTTAAAAGTCACAACGGTACTAAACAAGTTTGAGAGGGTTACAACAGGAGGGCATAGGCGAACATTCCTCGATCAAATTCGAAGACGTTCTGAAGAAAGGTCAGGTCCAGAGTATTCTAAGCCGACGAGCATACATGAAAATTAGCGAAAGACGTGGCCTTTGTCTATCTTGTTGGGAAAGAGGCGTGATTTATGTATGTACTAGCTGACCCGCGTCAATTCGTCTGCATCAAATAAGAGAGAGAGGGTTGAGAGAGTGGGTTGTAGGCACCTATAATACAATTCTGAAGAACCTCAAATTTTCTTTGTTTTATCTACGAATCACACGAACACAATCGTGCGGCATGCTACCTCTCATAGCAACCGGCTGGCCTCGCTACCTCGCCCTCCCATTTTTGCAACATTTTTCATTGATGCTCCGCTCCTATTGGTCGTAGCGTGATGTTATATAGATATATAGGTTATATTAACCTTCTTATATAAATGGGCTATCAAACACAAATAATTTTTCCATTCAAACAAGTAGTTCCTGAGATTAGCGCATTCAACCAAACAAATAAACTCTTCAGCATTATAATATTAAGTATAAATGTAATAAAGAAATTTAAACTTCAAAAACTAACCTCCCTGGTGTTACCCTGGAGGGTACCAAACAAGGCGCCGTTACCGTCCATCACGATGAAACCGAACTTGTTGTCGTCAGCGAGTAAGGCGGTCAGCGCCTCCGTGTGGAACTTGTTGTCGCACAAGTACAGCGAAGTGTTAATCGGTTTGAACGGCTCAAAGTCAATGTTCACCTTCTTTTCTTTGCCTTCTTCGGTCACTATCGTGCCGCAGTAGATAACTAGCCCGTTCGGAGGCACTGGAAGACAGAAAACAAATTTAGTCAAGACTCCATGGAGGTCGCCCGTTGGTTGTTTTTAAGATAGATTCCTTTTTTTGTGTGGAATCCTAATTCATTTTCTAAAATAAAAATATCATAAGTTACTCCTTATAACGTCAGCTATCTTCTGCCAGTGAAAGTTCCGTCAAAATCGATCTAACCGTCTTAGAGATTACCCGGAACAAACAGACAGACAAACATTTTAAAAATGGGTTCTCTATCTTAAGAACCGTATATATGTATTTTGATTTGCATTTTGTAAAAAGCTCTTATTTTGAAATTACAAACAGACACTTCAATTTTATTAACTGTATAGATTGCAAGATGAAAATTATTCATCATTAGTTCACTAGCTGACCACAGTTTTACCCGTGTGGCCTATCGTTGTTCTCTCTTCCCGTACTTGCCTACAGCTTTCCAAATTGCCTAACGTTCATGGCTACTACTCCGCTCTTTAGAGTTGTGACGTGAAGTCATATGTCTAGCCTATAACGTTTGTACCAACGTTGGCGCCAACGTGTGGACATGTTATGCCTCATCCATACGGTTGCCACTTGCCGCAAACTTCAAGCCTCTACAAACGCTTGCATAAAATAGACAAGCCAAACATACCCATCCACACGTTTGCAAGTGTTCTAGTGTGTTTTAGATAAGCAAGCATGACGAACGTCGACTTTGTGAAACCGTACCAGGTTTTTTCCATTATCCGATTATTTATTACGCGCAAGCGATACTAACTACGCGCAAACGTGGATGCTCCTTTGATTTGTGTATCAAATACAGACTTGGCTCGGATCGGTGGCAAGCCAAGGCAAACCTTCGCAAGCCAAGCCAAACGTTCCATCCACGCGTTTGAATTTGCGAATGCTTGCCAAGGTCTGGCAAGCATGAGGACGGGGCTCGCGCACTTAAAAATGGGCAGTTCTCCAACATTGGCGCGAACGTTAGGGCCAACGTGTGGAACCGCGATTACCCGAATTACATGTTTTTTTTTTTATTCATAGCTATACTATCTGGCCAGGTTACAGTATATATTTTGTTACATAAAGTAGCGAACGAAATAAGCAGTGACGATAATTGTGGAAAAAGGAATTAAAACTTTTTCTATTTTACTTAAACTTGAAAATTACATGATTTAAAACGATTTTATGCTATCTTTATTTATCATATTACTTAAGTCTCGAATTTATTTAGTTGCTTTAATACACAAGTTGAACTATTCTATATATCCCTATCAATGTTACCAATTTACATTGATTTGAAATTCTTTTCAATAGTATTCCATTTCAGGCAGAGTTTATAATATTAATAATTCAATATTAATTATTTACTTTTAATTAAAAAAAGATTGTCATCACCAGTTTTGTGCAGAACGAAGGGGGGGGGTAAAAATTTGTAAGAGCTTATAAATTTCATTATTTCTTTTATTTATTAATATAAACATTCAATATCGGTTTCGGTATTGCTGATTATTCACCCCAATATACAGTATAGTATCAGCAAAATTATGTATCTTCTTCTTCTTACCCCTTATCATACTTTCTTCTCCCACTCTGCTCTATCAGATATAATTTCAGTATTTACACAATTTATACACATATCATTCTTCACATAATCAATCCATACATTCTTTAGTCTTCCTCTACTCCCTATATCCATCCACCTTCACACTTAACATTCTTCTAGTTATATGACTTTCATCCCTCCTCATGACATGCCCATACCACGCTACTAGCGTATAACCTATAAGCGTAGGGCCTATAACCCCTCAACTTCTCTGTAACTGGTGATATTTTAATACTTTCTCTAATAAGCTTATGTATAATGTTAACTATTCTAAAATGTTGCCAACATTTCAGCTCCAGTTGCCAATCGTATTATTACATGAAGGCGAAAGCGTGACCTGTCCCAGTTTGTTCACAAAATAAAATATTAATTATCTTAAACGATAATTCCGACTCACTTATTAAAGACTTTCTAAATGCCGGTCGCGACCAAAACGACTCAAGACGGAATTAGCTTCGAATTTAACATTCTACAATGGGTAACGTGGAATTTTTTGGTATGGAAATATTATTCATAATTGAAATTCTATGGTCACTGTAATCAAATAATATTACGATTCATTCATAAAATTTATACATTTCCGACCATTAAATCAAACTGTACTAATATAATCGCATATTTAATATTTTTTATAATATTACTAGCGCTGTGCCCGCGGCTCCGTATGCGTCTGTTATTAGTTATTTATAATTTATATACTCTACAATTGAAAAAGCCCTCCAAAATGACCCTAGCGTAGCAAGAGGGAATTATACTTTCTCGTGATTTTACCGTTTTTACTGTTGTAAACTTCAATAAACATAATCAATAATAGGGAAACGTTTGTGGAGTGAAAAGTTGCTCAAATGGGAGAACATTAAAAAAAGAACTTACGCATATGCTACCGTGGAGCCTCCCTAATTCGACGGACACAGTTTCATACATAGAGATATTACCATCTCTAACATTTCTTCTGAGACTATTACCCTTCATAGTGGGAATAAAAAACACATTTCAGGTGTTTTCACGGGACTTTCACTGATTGATAGCTGATCTTATAGGGAGTAACTTAGGCTACTTTTATTTTAGAAAAAGAATTAAGGTTCCGCATAAATAAAAAAACAGGTCATGGTGAATCAATTCGGACGCTTAAATGGCTTACGCTGAGTAAACTATAACTCATATAGCAAACTAATGTACCTACGCTTAATGTAAATGCAATATAACATTTACAACAATAGAACTTAGTACCTTATGTTTAGGTTTTAGGTTTAGGTTTACTTTAGGTATAGTTATACCATTTCCATTTCTTTATTTTCTCGATGACAGCTCCTGTGAAAACTTGAAGGAGCGTCTTTTTTACATTATGTACTTATGCATTATTTTATAAAAATATAACATTTACACACGTACAAGGTTATAACAGAGTCGGAGAAACTGTTAGGGATGAGCTATATCGATAAACGTAACACGATAACAGGTACCCGATATATTTTTTCCAAAATGTAAGAAACTGAACTACTGCCGGATACTTTTGTACAAACTTATTAACTAATATTATATTTAATTACAAGATATTACACTATTAATTCTTGATTGATGAAGCTGTTGTAAAATAAGTAGGTATAAGTAGGTACTCGAAAATGAAACGAAATAATTATAAGGACAGGTAATCTTTATTTATTTATTTTAATCAAAATCTGATGAATCGTCACTGTCACGATATATGCGATCGATATCATTACTTATTTGGTCACAACACTACAACTATCAAATTAGAACTGTCATCGAGAAAATAAAGAAATGGAAATATGTAGTATATATGTACATCCTTAGGGGAACTGACAGGAACTTCGATATTAAACTTAATTAGGACACTGTCATATAGACTATCTTCACTATCTTCACTAATACCTAGGTTGTTCCGAAAATTGTTAGCCACAGAATAAATGCAATCTCTTTTTTCTTGAAACTATTATCAATTGATAACTATGTAGTTTCAATAAAAATCTTTTTTGGTGAAAATCATTGGACACCTATGTGTTGTTATTTAAAAAAATATTTTAAAGATTATTATATGTCACCCTTCTATTGTTTGCAATAACGGAAGTCTCGCGGAGAGATTTTTGTGCTATGGTTTTTTATGTTTATAAACGAGGGTTAACCTTCAAGGAGTCTCACGAAAATTTACAAGCTGCATTTGGGGAGTTACTTATTGGTTTCGTGAATTTAAACCTGGTCGAGAGAACCTTAACGATGGCCCCAGTGACCCGGCCGACTTACAACTGCAGTAACTCATGAAAATGTCATCAGGGTAGAGTGGCTATTGCGGGAGAATAGACGCATTACACATCGAGAGATTCAGGCTGAAATGAAGATTGGATCACAGGCAATTTCCACCATCCTGCATGAATACCTTAAAGTTAGGAAGTTCGTTTCGTTCAATTCTCTCATCGAACAGCGAAAATCCCGTCATGTTTTATAAAGTGCGAAAAATTGAAGTGGCTGTTTGTAATATCAAAATATCAGCTTTTTACTAAATGCATATGAAAGTAGGTTTTAAGGTACTTATAACAAATCACCAATTAAAAAAAAAAATTGTTTGCCCAACTATTTGCTCCGGGTAGCCTCCGATACGATTGGACCGATTTTGACAAGGCTTTCACTGGCAGATAGCTGATGTTACAATGAGTAACTTAGGCTACTTTAATTTGGAAAAAAGAATTAATGTTTCGCGCAAGTTTAAAAAAATACTGGAAATGTTGAATCGATTCGGGCGCTTAAATGGCTTACCCTGAGTAAACCTTATGAGATACATCAAATTAATGTGCTACATTAACAACATAATCGTAGATATTAAAAAAATCAGCGAGAACATATTATGTAATATATAATGTAATAAGCACTTTTAATAACTGGGACTGAGGGTGGCACGATACACGCGTGTCCCCTATCAGCGACATTCTGTAGTCAAAAAAGAGGCATTTTTTCTTACCTTTAGTGTATAGTTTGAGCCGGTGCTGTACGGACGTGATGGCGCCCAACACGGAGAGACGGTTCACACGCGACTTGATGTTCGACGCCGTGCCGAACTCGTCGGCCAACATTTTGGACACGCGCGATATCTGATCCTTAGGTGGGATGATGAGCGATATCATTGAAGTCCCATTTCTGGAAGTAATTCATTACATTTAATATGGTATTAGCTTACAAATATCTATATAAATAACAAGCTAAATAAATTATTAAAAAGGAAAAAAAAACCAGACAGAAAAAAAAACACAAAAAAAAATATGCTTTTTATTTGATTCCCAGATGTTGCACTTAAATTTTATTTAGCCTATGTCACACCCACAATTAAAACGAATTTAACAACAGCTCCTATGCTAACATCCATCAAGCCGTTTAGGCTACAGAGCGTGCCAAAGAAATAGACATACATACATACGCGTGAAAAACAATACCCTTCTTTTTCACAGTTGGGTAAAAATATCGAAATGGTTTAGGCTCATTTCATTAGACACAGTAGATTCTAAAGAATGGAATTTTAAGTGCAAAAAATAGGCCAGATTTTAGCCAAAATTTACTCGTTTATTTTTATATCCATCTCTCCTACATTTGGCTGTTTATGTGATTTCATTACTTTTTATAAACCAACTAACTCAATCGTGCCTTGGCCCGTTTTTTACAGCATGTTTTTCTTGCATTTTATCTTTACTTGGGGCAGCCCGACTGGTGGAATACCTCCACCTTACAGCAGATTGCAGCCAAATAACTTTGTATTGTGTTCCTGCTGTGAGTAGGGTTTTCAAAGCTCCCTGGGAGTAGGGGGTTCAAGGTCGCGCTGATGATACCTATAGTATTGCAAGCGTCCATGGACTACAGTAGCCACTAGCTTGCCACCTTAGTTGTATTAAAAAAAATTGTCTCTTAACATCAGATGAAATCGTGGCCATAAGATAAAAACCTATAAAGAATAAAAAAGACAGGACATTCCCCCTCATGCTTACGTATTACACTCACTTCACTGAGCAGCTTACTCACTCTAGTGGGTTCACGTAAGCACGAAGTCACGAACTTTTGCAATTTCGTCAGCAAAATGAACCAGCTGGTATCTCCGATCTGGGGTCACGGCGCAGCGTCATGAAAACGTGACTCGACAATCATAAATACACGTGTCTATTTATTTTTGGCCTCAGATACATAAGTCTGTTTTGTCTGTTCACTTCACAGTTCACACTGACCATTGTGCAGCAATGTCAATGACCTGTCGTGAGTATAGACATGATAATTGCAACAAAACACCTATTCAATTATTTTTCTCATAAATTGTTTAGTTATTCATATTATCTATACTAATATTATAAGGCTGAAGAGTTTGTTTGTTTGGTTGAACATGTATGTTACTCTCAGGAACTACTGGTTCGTATGGAATTTTTTTTTGTGTTGGATAACCCATTTATAGTATTCAGTAGTTCCTGAGATTAGCAATTCAACCAAACAAACAAACAAACTTTACAGCTTTATAATATTTGTATAGATACACAGTTAAACTGGACAGCAAATGCTACCTCCAATTTGTTCGCAATTTGGTTGCAAATGTTGCTCCCCACTTTTGGTGTGAAATTGTCCATTTGTAACAGCGGTTTAAAGTCAATTTGTTTGTTGTCCGAGTTATGGGATATATTTTGTTAGATAAACTAACATACAAAGTAAGCCGTGATGATAATGGTGAATTAATTCAGAAAAGAGATGCTTTTATGGCACTTAAACGGCTTAATCCTAAAAGATGTATCAAATGAACATACATAATCTACATAATTGAAACTCTTAAAAAGACCCAAAAAGTCAATGACAGCATATGATGTGTATGTCTTCTAATGATTACTGACAATAAGCATTTTTGTCTTTAAAATTACTGGAGGGCAACACCCTGGGTGGGAGTGAGGGCAGCATGATTTGCCCGTGTCTTCGACTGATGGCATTCTGTAGTCCACACAAGCAGTGCCACAGACACAACTAGTACTATACATATGGCAGTCATGTATCAAGAAACTCATCACATAAGAAGCATTGAGAAAATAGACCTTTGTCTGAACTAAGCTATATTCTTTTTCTTATTTAACAGCAACTATGTTCATGCACAATTCTGCCAATGTCACATGAATAGAATCTTTTCTAATTATGATTGTAATCTTCAAACATAGCACTAAATAGATGGTGGCTACCTTATTAAAACATTAAAATGCATGCACCTAGTTATTATTTATAATCTACTTCTCTTGTGCACAAGAACTAAACTACATCAAGTAAAGTGCAGTCAATATTACATAATATAGGGTCAAACAACATAAGTTTATAGATTAAAACAAAAAATCCCACCAAAAACTCTCACAACTATAATTAATAACTCAGCTAAAACTGAATGTGTTATTCAGTTACAAAGGTTTACTTACACCTTTTTCTTATAATATCTTTAGGTCTTAATTTAGTAGCAATAAGTTTCAAATAGTTTGATATTTTGAAATAAGAAATTTATAAGTAAAGTTTATCTAATTTTCTTTTTTATTCTTTTTAGAGAGGAACACCAATGTACAGTAATGGTCGGCAAATAGTAAAAAAATGCATGACAAATGTATATTGGTAAGTAAATAAACTTATTATTGAAATTATATTAAAAATATGGAATTATGATATAAAATTATTATGATGATTCTGCAATACAGTTATAATTATATTTTATTATTATCCAATTATTTATTAACTTATTCTATGTACAGTATGTACTCTTTCATTAAAAAACTATTTACACCCAATACAAATAACATTCTGAGTAACAAAATTTTTTCATGTGATAAATTTATGGTAATCCCATACCTTTATACATTAGCATATTAACACTATTGTACAGTAAATAGAATATGCATTGCTTCTAACGATGGAATTTAAAACATATGTTAAGTTTCAGAGGAATACCGGAAAAGTCGACTTTCCCATAGCAACGCGGAAGTACGACAGTTGCCGTATGTTTTTCTTTTGATCGATCGGCATCACACGCCTCTGCCGGCCTTCGGGATTTGCATACAAATGAGACTTAGGTTATGTCATGAAAATTATTAATTATGCTAAAAACACACCGTTGATGTAAACATTGCTTCCGTAGTCGCAAAGTACGCGCTTCGTTGAGATATGGAGGTTTTATGGTGTTATGCTTGCAATAATTTAATTCTGAGAGTCGTATACGTGGTCAGATGCGCATTTTACTTGCTAGCATGTCTGCAAGGTTATGATCTTGACTCGCGCATGCATCACGGGCGCATGTGTCGAAAATGACACAGCCTCGTTGGCAATATTATTTGGTCATGTGGCAAAAGCATGTTCTACAAAGAACTTTTTGAACTGTTTCAAATTATGATTTATGAATTGTCTACTCACCCCCTGGCCATCTCCAAGCTTTTGATTAGCTTCTTGATCTTCCATATTTCAACATTACGATCAGCGGACGATTCTTCAGACATTTTGAGTACACTGATTTTATTTATAAATAATTATAAATAAACTCTCTTTGCACAACACCAAACTTTTAAATAAAGACGAGAGGAAAAGGTAGCCTGTAAAGCAGTTCAAACTGCCTAAATCCAGATCAGACCGGACGAACGATACACCTCGCGACTTTGTTCACACACTTTCTAGTTCACATTTACGTTTGTTGTTGTTCGGACTTTTCTTCTGGTGCGGGGATTCTTGGATTTTTTCCTATTTTGGTTACCCCTAAGCATGTGGGACGCAGAAATTAGACATTAGAGAGATAAAAATGTGACGTTGAATAAACGATCGAACGAACGCCTTATCGTCCGTCGATGAAATGAAAGAAAAATCTTTGGTTATTGCTAGCTGTGAAAATTGAGAACAAAGTGATTCTTAAAGAATTATTTACAATATAAATAGATATGTAATACAATATATATTTTTACATTTTTTCTACTATATAATGTAAGAACCATTTACCATAAAATAGAAATCCCTAACATCAGTGTACTTTTTTACATCATGTTTAATGGCAAGACTTAAAAAATCTGTCTCCAGAGATGTGCTTACGTGTACAGACTACGGAGTAGGCTTTTGTTAAAAAAGATCGATTTATCAATAATTTTATGTACCATTGCGATTATTAAATACACATACGCATGGTCCACTCCTTCCTCCCAGGAGAACGGGAACGTGCATATGAGTATATGTTAGTTAGTTCGAATTCTCGGAGGATTAGGGAATTAGTTAGATCGCGACCTTTTCGCATTCGCGACCAACGCCCGAGCCGAGGTTCGGCCACTCTGGCACCCTCGTGCGGGTCGTCACAAACTTTCGCGGCTGAGTGCCCTAAGCGCTCGCCCCCAAGTCCGGTGAAGCTGTAAAAGCCGCAGCGGCTCTGTTTTAGGGTAGGGCCCCTAAGGCTAACAGTGTAGTCAGTTTAAAAAAAAAAAAAAAGGCCAACCGGCACACTCAAGACTCAAGACTGGAAGAAACAGAAGCTAGAAATATTGTATTGTGTCTTGAAGAATACAGCTAAATTTATTGTGGTATCTGTGTGTCATTGCATCTTCACAAGTGTTCAACCCGCCAGCGACCCATTCCATTCCGCTCCGTGCTACGTCATCGCCGCACCTACCAGCAGGCACCTCACTGCGTGTGTGTACCTTAATGTTTCGCCCTCTTCACGCCTAGTAGTTTCGGGTGTGAACAGGGTATGTCGCACGTAGTGAGAGGGGCTCGCATGCACTGGTTTCCAGACAGCTGGTTACCGTAGCGTGTTATCCGCCGTCGGTAATACAGAGTACGAGGGAATCGTTTCCGTCGCGTTCGCGCCCTCTGTGCGCGGTCCCGCTCTGTATTTTGTTGGCGTAGCACATTGTATAATTGGCGTATGCACGCGCTAATTTTACTCTCCTTACGGTCGCTCTCCGAACTACTTAAGCTCGAAGAGGCGCCATATGGGGCACGGCGCAAATCATCGAGTACAAGTAACTACAAGAAGAAAGCTTTGGTCGTCCTGCGAGCAGTAAACAAAAGTTCGATTTTCATTTAAGACCCGGCACCTCAAGCGGTCGTCCATTATTGAACCCCCCGGACTCCCTCACTACCATCCGTACGGCGTCTACGAGACGGGCATCGGCGCAACAAAAACGCCCGTCCAAACCGGGGAAGCGTCACCCGCCCCCCCCCTCCTCCCTCACGCAGAGGGGAAGTGACGCATACCCAACAGTCCCGCTTATTTCGTTTTTTTTTGTTTATAAAATTATTAAATTAAACATTTTATTATTATAAAAATATAAATTTGATCAACTTTTTTGTAGGACTTTTTGATATCTATAATTGTGTAATATATTTATATATATCTCTCACTAGATATGGCCACAACTTTACTTGCGTGGATTACAGAATGCCGTCGGTCGGACAATCTCCGACTGGGGTGAAACCAACCTGGTGAAGTTTAACGCCACTAAGACTCAGTCATGTCTATTTTCCGCTAAACGAAGTCCATTCCTACAAACTCCACTTTCAGAGATGTGTCCATTCCGAAAACCGACCATATGGAATTCAATCCTCAATTTTGGCTCCTTCATTGAGTATAAAGCTCAGTTGGCTACCAAAAAGCTAGCTATCCTTGCAAAGGTGAGACGTTACATCACGCCGGGTCAGCTGCTTGATCTTTATCAAGCGCAAGTTCAATCGTGCATGGAGTACTGCTCTCATCTTTGGGATGGATCGGCCAAGTAACATATTGAGGCATTGGAGGTAATCCAGAAGCCTGCCAAAAAACTCATTGGCAACGATTCGCTAGTTGAGGCAATGCTGCAGAGCCTTTGAACATCGGCCGAAAATTGCCAGTTTATCTGTTTTTTACCGGATACATTTCGGCGAGTGTGCGTTGGAATTGCACAATTTAATTCCCCCATCTACTTTCCACCATCGGACAACAAGAGACACGGTGGAGGGTCATCGATTTATGGTAGACTTTCCATCAGTGCGCACAAAGCGTTTTGCTAGCACATTTATAATGTGCACCGCTAAAGAGTGGAACACTTTGCCGGATTTCATATTTCCCGATAATTATAACCTGTGTATCTTCAAGTCTCGAGTGAACAGGTACCATCTAGGTAAGCGTGCTCCATCGTAGACCACATCATCACTTTCGGTCAAGTGAGAAAGTGGTCAAACGAAAGCCTATTTTTTGTAAAAAAAAAGGGTAAACGCTTGAATCGTGCTCCCGGTTATATGCTTATTGTAGGTGATCTTTAGAAGATAGACATGCTAAAGCTGAATTTTTGTAAGATTGTTTAATATTTACAATTATGTATTACAATGATTGGGTATATCTCTTATGGTTTACTCAGCGTAAGCCATTTAAGTGCCCGGATTGATTCACCATGACAAGTTTTTTGAAGTGATAACTTCTTATGGGGTGGTAAACAGCTTCGTAACGTAACGCGTTACGGCGCCATTAATAGTAGCATAGTTTCAGTCAATCCAAACAACTCGCTCGTAGCCTGGCGATCGTAAGCGTAACTGCTATGGCCGAAGTCCTAGGTTCGAATCTTCGCTGGCTTTCCTTTCTCTCTCTCGTTTGATATTTTTATTTTTTTTGATTAGTTGAAGTTATCACTTCTGTCGAGCGTTCCGAGACGCACAATTTTTTATTTGCGTGGAACCCTGATAAAAAATAATAATAGTAACCCAAGTTCCTCTTTATATCATCAGCTTTCTGCCCGTGGAAATCCCATCAAAAGCGGTTCAATACTTTCGGAAATCAGTAGGAACAAACAGACAGACAAACAAAAATTTTAAAAATTGTTTTTTTTTCATTGGTATTGTATAATAAACTGTTATACTGACATTAGAAACAGACACTTCAATTTTATTATTCACTTATATATTAGATTGCAAAAGAAAAGCAGGCAGGGCAGATGCTTGTTCGCTGTTTTATGGATTATTTTTTTTTATGTTTTGATAAGAACATCACTACACTATGGGATAAATAGATTTTAGGACTGTCAATGTCAAAAATAATTAGAGGTTATAGATTAATTTCGCAATCGTTCACGAGATGTTATGTAGCAAGTTTAAACAAATTATACTAACTAGATCGACGTTTAACAGCACCGCCCGTTATCAGTACACCATCTCATCTAACTTTATGTTTAAGAGATGTATTTTCTGCTGTTGGTTAAGCACGAAACATGAATATAAGGGAATCGGGAAGAATATGTATCCGCTGAGATATTTCCTGAAAGATTTGGTTGTTGCAAGACTGTGGAGTGCTTGGACACGTAGTAATTTAGTTAATAATGTAGTTAAGAGGTGTAGAAAGGATCGCAGTGTGAGGGAAGTGTTTCATTGTTTTCGACAAACTTTTTTCCGACCGCGCCGGACTTTGTTACTGTCGGCTACAGCCGCGTTTAGGCACGGTGATAACGAGGACGAGGACAATACAGTGAGTTGCGATAGAAACATCACCGATGAAGAAATCGAGGTATGTGGTAGGATATTCTGAATATATATAAGACGACTATAGTTTTAGCATGTAAAATAAACTGTAAGCGTTGCTCTGTAAACAAAGTTTTATTTCATTAAATTTAATAATTAATTAATATTTTATACTAATATACACTAAATAATAATATCATGTTAAAACCAACCTGTAAACAAAGAAACGACATTAAAAGTTTATATTTCCTAGTTACATGTCCTTTCTTTAGTTTTACAATTCATTTTAATATTTGACACATCTGTCACCTTTTGTATGTTACAATATTCTTTTTAATAATAGATAAACTATATACAACCTACATTACTAAACATATTAAACCTACAAAACTTAAATTAGAATTAAAGAAATATATTTTCTTTACATCTCCCCCCTTTGGAAGAAAATTTACAAGAAAATTTTCGTTAATTTTACTCATACTCTTCATCATATCTCGTTATTTTTTGTTGTAGGGACTGGAATAAGTTTCGTGATATGAAAAAGGTTAGACTCTATTTTTCTGTGTCCTGTATCTATTTTATATATTGAATTTGAAATTATTTCAACAATCTTATAGGGTCCAATTTTCAGTTCATCTAATTTTTTTCTGTTCAATTTATTTCCATTTTCCACATATACCATGTCTCCTAAATTAAATTCACAGTGTTTTCGATTTTTATCGAAAAGTATTTTATTGTAATTATGTGACTTTATTGTATTTTCAAGCGCTGTTTTTCTGTCTCTTATCCAATTTTTATTTGATTCTCCTTGTTTTAGTTCGTTTGGTATGAATGTTACATCTGTACCGTATAAAAGATAACTTGGTGCAAAACCAGTGACTGAATGAATCGTATCATTATATTTATTTACGCATTCTTGAGCTACTGATGCCCAGGCTCTCTTTTTTTCTTTTTCATTTATTTTGCATCTCATTTTGTTCACTAATGTTTGGTTCAGCCTTTCATTTAGGCCATTTGAGAATGGTGTATTTACTGCTGTAAAGATCATTGTTACTTTCTTTTCATGTAAGAATTTTTTAAATTCTTTTGAATTGATTCCGGGATATTGATCGGTGAGAAGCATACCGATATCCTCAGTTTCTGCAACATTCATCACTAGTTTTATATAATCATTTGCATTTTGAGTTTTTGAAGTGAGAATAAATGCGTATCTAGTAAAGTGATCTACTAACAGATGTAGATATTTTTTTGTTGATCTTGAACCTCCAAAACCCCCTATTGTATCTATAGATATTATTTCGAAAGGGCTTGTGGCGGGACCTAGATGAGACATAAAGCCAAATTTGTCGTGTCCTCTTGACTTATTTTTAATACAAACCTCACAGTTTTTACAAACTTTTTTTATGTTTTTCATCAAATTTTTCGCTGTGTAGAGTGAGCTTATCGTTTTTTGCATTTGTCCAACTCCAATATGGCAAAAGTTTTCATGTATATCTTTTAAAAGTTTGATACTTAACTCTTCTGATATAATAATTTTTTCCTTTCTTTTGATTTTTTTAAAATATATATTGTGTTTTTCAACCAATTTATTTTTGTTATTTTGTATTTCCACATTTTTACTTTGGTCTATTATAATTTCTTCTATTTTAATTAAATTTACTACCTTTAATTGTTCATCTGTATTTTCATACGACTCCAATACTGGATTCCTGCTTAGACAGTCTGCTTCCAAATTTTGTTTTCCTGGAGCATATTTTACTTTAAAGTCATATTGCGATAAATAATATGTTAAGTCACCCAGCTCTTCATCGGTTCTAGATTTCAGATTCATATTCTCTAGTGGCTTGTGGTCTGAATAAACTGTAAAATATTTACCTATCAACCAGTATTGCCAGTATTTCACCGCTTCTTTGATAGCTAAACATTCTAAGTATATTGCCTTTTTTTTCTTTTGGGCTTCATTAAGTTTTTTAGAAAAGTAAGCTACTGGTTTTTCTTTTCCATCAGACTGTGTTTGTTTTAAAATGGCGCCAACACCTTCTATGGAAGCATCTGTATAAATATTAATGGGTAATTCTGGATCAAAAACTTCAAGAATTGGTTGGGTGCATAACAAGGTTTTTATCATTTCAAATGCTTTTTTACATTTTTCAGACCAAATAAATTTTGTATTTTTCCTTAATAAATTATGTAACGGATCCAATATTATTGTACTCCTTGGTATATACTCACGATAAAAATTTATTTTTCCTAGAAATTGTCTTACATTCTTCTGCGTTTTTGGTACAGGAAAATTCTTTATCGAAACCAAATTATCCTTTAATGGTGTGATAGAATTGTTCTGAATTATATAACCCAGATATTTTACAGAGTTTGATGCAAATGTGCATTTTGTTAATTTTAACCTGAAACCTTCTGTTTTGATCGCATCTAGCAACAGTGTCAGATGAATAATATGATCAGCAAACGTTTTAGAAAAAATAAGTATGTCATCTATATAATTAACAGTAAAATTAGTAAGTTTATATTTTCTCAATATATTACTTAAAATCCGCTGGAAAATAGCAGGCGAGGTCTTTAGGCCAAAAGGTAGGCATGTCCATTGGAAATGACCTTCCTGTGTTATGAATCCTGTCTTTTGTTTATCTTCTATTCTTAATGGAATAGACCAAAATGCAGAATTTATGTCAAGGCTTGAGAAAAAATTACAATTTCTAGTTTTTAATATTAAATCTTCGATTAACGGAAATGGTTGCGCTTGTGGCACCACTATTTTATTTAAATCCCTAAAGTCTATACATAGTCTTGATTTCTTGTTATCTTCTTTCTTAAATGCCAGTGTAACGGGTGCTGCAAATGGACTGTAGGATTCTTCTATCAACTTATTATCCAGTAACTTTGCTATTTGTTCTCCTATCTCTTTTTTATCTTCTACAGTGCATCTATAGGGCCTTTTACAACAATATTTATCTACCAACAAGTCTATCCTCGCTTCATATCCATTAACAGTACCGATATCAAATTTATTTTTGGCAAAAATTGATTTATATTTGCTAATTAATGTGTTTATTTCTGACTTTTGGTACTCATTTAAATGATCTATTTTTATTTCAAAATCTTCTTCTTTTACATGTTCGTTAAAATTTATTTTGAATTCTTCTTCATCTTTTGTAATAACTTCTTCATTTTCATTATTTATACTCTGTTTCTGAGTTATCTGTAAGTCTTCATTTTGGATCAGTTTGAACTCTTTAATCAAGTCCAATCCAATCAAAAAATCATATTTGAAATTTTGTTCATTAATAATGTATACATCAACACTTTTTTCCAATTCAAAGATTTTTATTTTCAACGTTGTCAAACCACTTGTCTTTATAACACCATTAATCGTAATTAAATTTGCTACGTTCAAATGATTTTCTTTTCTGCTTAGTTTCAATAACTTAGAGTTGATCAAAGAAACATTCGAACCCGAATCATAAACCCCATATATTTTTAATTTATTGTCTATTAGTAGTTTGACATTTATTAATGGTGTTACTATTCGTTTTTTTGATCCATTTCGTTTAACTCAGCTTCTATCACTGAATTATTGATATGTTTAATGGTATTTTTCTTTAATGTATCATCTTCTTTTGTCCTAAACCAGCACTTAGATTTTGAGTGGTACCGAGGGCCTTTATTTAACTTTTCACATGTTTCACATAAATCTTGATCTTCATTTTTCCCATTAGGTCTTGGATTACTACATTTTTTCTTAGCTAAAAAAATTACTTTGTTCACCATATGTTCATACTTAGTCACTTCATTAAACAAATCCACTGTATCTTTTACGGCTTCTCTATCAATCTTATTAAGTACAAATTCTGGTAAACCAGCAGCAACAAGATCCACTAAAGTACCTGCGTCAATTGATCTTCTCATATCCAATAAAAGTTTTTCTTTTCTTATAGCATAATCTAACAGTGAACCGTTTTTGTATTTAAAGAATAGTGCATGAGTTACTGGGTTCCATCCCTTATTTGCAAATGATGCACAAAATTTGTTTTTCCAGGTTGACCATTCCGAGTTCATTGTTAATTTTATAATCATTGAGTTGTACCAATCTGTACAACTCCCATCCAAAAACAGTCTGAGAATTTCAATTTTCTTTTCGTCCGTTATCAAATCAAATCGTAGGCATTCTTGTTCAAAAATTTCAATCCACTGGTTTGGATTAGAATTTTTGGTTGTAAATTTTTCAATGACAAACTTCTCTGCAATGTTTTTTAAATTATGTGGTTTAATTATATGTGTATTTTCTACTAATTTCTCAAATAATTTTTCCAATGTACTTTCTTTTTCGAATGTAGTGACAAGTTGTTCACAATTCAGTTCTTCTAAAAATTGATCCCCAAATTGTAAATTATCATCCTCATCTATGTAAGTTCTTCTAAGTTCCTCTGTCATAGTTATCCAAACTCTTCTTACCTGATACCTTTTTCTTAAGCTATTGGTAACTTTATTATAAACAGATGATTTGATTATTTCCTTGTGATGACTAACTGCTTGTAGAGCTTCTGGTACAGCGTATACTTTATTATCATTTGTGGCTATCGAAGTTATAGAGCAAATATTTGATTTACCATCAGTTCCAGGTAATAATGTGAATTCAAAACGAAGTTTCTCCATTTTAAACAGGATAATTAACTTTCGTTTATTCGATTTTTATAAACAATAATGTCGTTTTATAAGACGACTATAGTTTTAGCATGTAAAATAAACTGTAAGCGTTGCTCTGTAAACAAAGTTTTATTTCATTAAATTTAATAATTAATTAATATTTTATACTAATATACACTAAATAATAATATCATGTTAAAACCAACCTGTAAACAAAGAAACGACATTAAAAGTTTATATTTCCTAGTTACATGTCCTTTCTTTAGTTTTACAATTCATTTTAATATTTGACACATCTGTCACCTTTTGTATGTTACAATATTCTTTTTAATAATAGATAAACTATATACAACCTACATTACTAAACATATTAAACCTACAAAACTTAAATTAGAATTAAAGAAATATATTTTCTTTACATATATAGTAAATTTTTTCCTGTTTGTTATTGCAACCTTGTGT
Organism: Saturnia japonica; assembly: GCA_033032175.1. NCBI lineage: Eukaryota > Metazoa > Arthropoda > Insecta > Lepidoptera > Saturniidae > Saturnia > Saturnia japonica. The sequence goes on from CM065329.1 coordinate 5,435,510, forward strand.
TATGTTATTGTGCCGTATCTCATTTACAGTTTTATATCTACATAAGTTTTGTCTCAACTTCAGATTATATTCAGTTGCATTGAGACTTTAGCTAAATATAAAATTTCTCATCTCAGAAACAAATTCAGGAAATTACTTTTTAAATTCACTTAAAATACTGTTTTGGAAATTTGAGAACTTAACAATTATTATGATTATTTTATATGCTAGTTGAGGCAAGGCTGAAGAGCCTTGAACATGAGCGTAAACTTGCCAGTTTATCAATTTTTTATTGGTTACATTATGGCAAGTGTAGGTTGGAAATTCATAATTGAATTCCCCATTCCACCATCAGACAAGAGACGGCATGAAGCGTCATTGAGTTATGGTAATTTTCCATCTGTGTGCACAGAGCATTTTGCTAGCACATTTATCATTTGCACCGTTTAAGATTGTATTTCCCGATAATTACAACATGTGATCCATTGTAGACCACATGATCACTTACAATCAGGAGAGGTACTAGTCAAACGTAAGCCTATCTATAGTAAAAAAAATATAAACCATTACTAAAATTATAAAATTTGGTTTTAAATTATCTACTTTTTAAATATTTGTTCTGTTATGTTTTTGTTGATTTTTATCTGGTTTACTTAAGAATGTTCTTAAAATTATTCATCTTTTTGCATGGTTTTACATGTTCGTGTTGTTTTTAATAATGGTATATATAATAATAATAAGTGTTTAATATTAATAATAATAGAATGTGATGTAGGAACGTTACAGATGTTTAGAAACCTCTCAAATTACCAAATAATTGATTTTAAAAAGTAGTTTTCTCAAAAACCATTTGTTTCTGAGATGAGAATTTTTATATTAAAATATATATTCAAGTTTTTATAAGTTATAAGTTTTAAGACAATTTTTAACAAAAAAGAAAATCAACTTCAATGATTTTGAAGAGTTCTCTCATTTAACTTCGAAGTTGAAGGTCCAATGGCAAAGACATTAAAATGGGACTACCCCTGAGGTATCCCCTATTCAACAAAAAAATAATCAACAAAATCCATTCATAAACAAAGAAATTATGGTTGAATTAAGTAACCTCCTGTCTTTTGTTGTAGCTGTTAAAAATAAAGTTCCTTTGTCTGTTCTGTATCTCCTAAAGGGCATAAGGACATACAAAAATAACTTGCAGTGTAAAAAATATAAATGTTTTGTTTTGTTCACTGTTAATGTAGATTAGAGTATGACTTGCAAATTATATATTACTAGCTGTGCCCTACGGTTTCACCCATGTTGAATTTCTCAATAAAATTTTTGAACCCCTGTTATACTCCTAGAGTCTAAATTTTGAAAAATCTATTCTTAGCTGATACCTACATCATAATAATTACTATCTGTGTGCCAAATTACAGCCCAATCTGTTTGATGGTTAGAGCTATTTGTTGACAGATCAGTTATAAATTAGATTAACCATAGACAGAGTATGACATAGACATACAGAATTCGTGTTATCATTTTATTTAGTTTCCATAAAACTTACAATTGTACACAATGTTAATTTACTTTATTTTCATTTTAAAATCCACAACAAACCCTCAATTTTAAGTATTTTGATAACTGTAGTACTTTTAGCACCAAAAAAGTGGTTACAGCATAGAGGTAGGACACAAAGAAATTTCTTTGGAGGCTTCTCTCTACTTGTGGCAGTCCGACTGGTGGAATACCTCAACCCTACAAAAATCTCAGCCAAATAACTATGTGTTGCGTTTCTGGGTGAATAGGATTCCCAGAATTCCCTGGGGAAGGGGTTCAAAGAGAGGTACACCACAGAGAAGTTTCTTTGGAGATTTCAGATTTGGGCAGTCCAACTTGTGGAATATGTCCACCCTACAGAAGATTGCATCCAATTAATCTTGTGTTGTGTTCCTGCGGTAAGGTTTACAGAGCTTCTTGATGAAGTAGCGTTCAAGGTCAGCGACGCGCTAGTAATTAATACCTATGGTATTACAAGTGAAAGTAGAAAAAGTGTCCAGCTGTAAATAGCAAAATTACCCCACCAAAATGGCACTAGTCTAGCAGGTGGGAATGATACTTATTTGTGGTTTTATAGTTTTTACTGTTGTAAAACTAAAACAATATATTGAATTAACTAAAACATTATTTCTGTAAGTATTGTGCTTGTATAACATTGTATGAAAAAGTGACTCTCCTAAGACTGACTTGACACAGTTAGAATTCGTATTAACAAGATCCCATTAAAAAAATTGATGTTACAGTTTATATGAATAAGCATAATCAATTATTTCATCCAGGAACTGGTAACAGAGCTTGACGGTATCGAGAATTTGTCGAGGAGTACGCTGTTCTGCTTTGGCTGTGGTCGCAGGCTGGTGATTGATAAGAAGCTCCCAACTGTCATCTACTGTTCGTAAGTCCATGTCTTCCTGAACAGGTAAAACTGTCTGCCCTAGCTGGTTTACTGTTTACCGTGATCTAAACGCTTAATGTTATTTATTTCATGTAATAAATAACTGTGCAATGGTTTGGTTTTACCACCCGTGTTATTTGACCAACTCTCTCAACACATTTACAGTACTAGCCTGCAGCTTGCCAGACAGCTAAAGAAAAATTCAAATCTGACTGTTAGTTCCAAAAATTAGCATGTTCAAACAAACATTATCTAGAAGCTTTATAATTTTAATATTACTAGCTTTAGATGCGATTTTGTCGGCGTGGTATATCTTTTATGAATAAAATTATTAATTAATAAAAAAATCAGATATGGTTCGATCGGCGATTAAACCGTGTATGGCGCAGCGTGGTACTCACGGTTTGCAGTCAGCCTAGCTTCACGCAATTCACTACTTTCGATCTATCGATATTCTGATAGTCTCGCCTGATGGTATTCCCCTGTTTCATGTAAACGAACGACTCTCAAATTTTTATTAGAGCGATGGAAGACGCGAATATAAATTACAATGCAGCAATATAATCTGAAAGTTAAAGTCAGTACTTCAATCGCAAAATTTATTTTAATTCCAAATCGTAACGTAATGAATCACGCCGCTTGAGGATATCCAAGTAAAACCATTTTAGATATTAACCAATGCTAGCATGGCGGCTATCATTTTCGCATGGAAATTTATAATAAAATGTTAGGTTTAAATACTGTAAAAAATGTAGTGGCTTATTATTCACAGATAAAGTCACATTTCAAAAACATGTTATTGTGTTGTAGGAGACACTCTACTTGGATTAAATCAGGGCTGTCCAAAGCATGGCCTGCGGGTCGCTTAAATTTATTTTTTATCATAAAGTTGCTATTTATAGAATTGTAAAAGATAAATTAATGAAGAACTGATAAATTTAAATGTAACAACCATATATTTTTATTTTTGAATGAATTAATGTAAGTAGGTATTTGTTTCTGCGGCCCTCCAATCTATTTAATGATTTGCATTACCCCGGGTTCGTATCTAATTTGGACAGCCCTGAATTCAATTATACACTCATTTGTTATTGTCCTAAGTGTTGCCAGGATAAAACATTATTAATTGCAACGGTTAGGTGAAAATTCATGATTTGCTTTGTTAATAGGTGTGCAGAAACAAACTCACCATCACAATCGACTGATGGCTGGGTCCCGTACATGGAAGCCGAAGACGTGATCATATGGAGGAAAGAGTACAAACCTGGACAAGGTCTATATGCTTATAAAGGTATGCAAATATATTAAAATTTTCAGTATTTAATGGAAAAATAGTGTGCAAATACTTATGCAAGCACGTAATAAGTTAAAGTTCTCTGGCTTAACAAAACAAAAATAACTCTAACAAACGAAATGATTAAAATGGAAACAAAAACTCGACTGCAACAAAACACATCTATCTGGCAATTCCAGAGATTGAGGCGTTCAAACAAAGAAACTGTCCAGCTTTATAAGTATGTCGGCTAGTAAGCTATACCCCACGGTTTCACCCGTGTTAATTTTATCCGACAAACACCGCGCCGCTAACGCACCCGTGTAGCCTTTCATAATGGTTCTCACTTTAAGCGAGTACAAATTATTTTAATTTTCCATTATCTTCTAAACTATATGTCCAAATAACATGCTATACAGGGCAAAGTTTAACTAAATAAAATTATCTTTATGATGATGTAAGTTTCGTTCGTAAGGATCATAATATGCCATGCCTAAAAATAATATTAATAAATCACTTTTTGGTGTTCAACAAATGTTTGTCATAAAATACCTTACTGTGGCTTATGTATAAGGGGACAGACATATGCTATCGCAGACATTTTTTTAGAAATACTAAGGAGCAATATTATTGTAAAACATTATATTTAAGCATCAATAACCATTACGCCAGCGCACGCGAATAAAGTAGTTTGGAAGCGCTTTCTCTTCCGACTTACTTAACAAAAATAAATATTTAAGGCTAGATGAGAGTTGTACTCTAATGTTTGATAGCCTATATATACTATTGCTCGTGAATCTGACTCTTGAAATTTTTCGAATCCGACTAGTAGTTCCAGATATTAGCGTGTTCAAACAAACAAAGAAACGAAAAAAAAAACGCTTCCGCTTTATAAGTTTAGTATATAAGAATAAGAATATGCAGTATTCCTAAGATGTTTTTATAAGTGTAGATGCGTTACCCGCGCTATATTTTGGCAATATTATAGACAGGTAATTGCCTGACATTCTCTTAGTCACGTATTATCCAGCGTCACGGTTGCATATAAATACAACTCTTAATGTATATTCATTTCGTTCTAACAACAAAAATAACATATAATGTCTTTCATATTATTTCTTTTTATGCGTATTATATAACTGAGAGCATTATTTATAGTTTGTATGTATAGTTTAATTACGATGTTTTTTAGTGCATTGATGTTGGTTGGCGTATGACGCGTCTATATATAAAATGTCATTGGAGTATTTAGTATACATATTTTTGTTTATTTTTCAAGTACATACTTGAATAGTTTTTGTCACATCTCTGTTGACTTCAAGGTGATGATAACACGAATGGTATGTAGATTATCTAACTAGCACTATCATTAAGTAATCATTAAAATATGTTACGATAACATAACATCTGATAGCGTAATGGTTTTGTGATGATCCGCGGCAAGGTCTAGTTATTTTCCAATATGACACGTCATCGGATCATTCATGAAATTATTACAAGCTGTGTATAGTGGGTAGGGCTTTTTTTTACTGCCCGCCTGGTTTGCTACCATCCTCAAGATGAAAACGTGTCTCCAAGCACCAATACGTGTGTTCCGGCAGCTGCACTTGAGAGCCAGTCTTCCGCAACGCCTAGCGTGCTACCATCTTGTGCCACATCATCACTTAAGATCAAGTGATATTGTGGCCACAACGCAAAAAAAAAATAACGAAAAAAAAGGTTGTAATTAAATTTTTTTATATGGAAAATTTTAGTACCGTTGGCGCGTTGTGATTAGAAATGCGATGAAACGAAAAAGGAACATTAAAAAGAGACAAACGAACATACATCTACAGGATTTAGCCTACGAGAGAGTGAGATAGAAGTGTATATATTAAAGACAGTTAAAACAAGTCCTGATTTTCATTATTATGATCATCGTCGAATTGGTTTAACGACAGTAATAATTATAAAGATAAGGACTTGCATTAATCGCATTTAATGTAAACGTATTTTATCTCATTCTCTCGTAAATATAAATATATAAATCCTTTATATGTATCACAGAGATGTATGTATTTGTCGCTCCCGCACACCCGCCACGTCCACCCTCTCTAGCGGCAATCCAAGCCTAGGTCCGTTCCTCGGTGTGAAGCCCTTGGGTCTGGCAGCCGCCCGCGCGATACAAGTGACACTATACGTGCAATACTTAGCTACCCACACACAACATTACACACGTATGAACACACACACGTGCACACCACACAGGTACATAGGTTCTGTAAGGGACCTTTTTTTTTTATTTTTTTGCGCTAGTTAGACTAATGCGCTAGTTAGTGTAGAAAAACCATTCCGATCACTTAATACACATACGCATGGTTGCCTCCTTCCTCCCAGGAGGAGGGGAACGTGCATATGAGTATATGTTAGTTAGCTCGAATTCTCTTAGGATTAGGGAATTAGATAGATCGCGACCTTTTCGCATTCGCGACGACCGCTCGAGCCGAGTTTCAGCCACTCTGGCACCCTCGAGCGGGTCGTCCTCTGTTTTTGGATAGGGCCCCTAAGGCTAACAGTGTAGTCAGTTAAAAAAAAAAAAAAAAGTATGTATTTGTCTCTTTTTCGTTTGATCGCGTTTCAAATAAAACGGTACCAAAGAAGTATTCACTTGAAAAATATATCGATTTTTTTTTCAGTGTACGGTCGGTATAAGGAGGTACGTGCCCAGGATTTCGCTGCGGTGCAGGTGGACGGCGCTTACCGCCGTGTGTGGGACTCGGCCGTTGCGTCACTGTGCGTCGTCGAGCGAAATGCGAACGGAGTGCGTGACCAGGCCGTTCTGCATTGGGAGGTGCTTTGGCCGGTAAGTGGAGAAAATCATCTTCAACGATTGAGATATCACCTTTTAAAAGAAAAAGAATGATCTAAATCGGTTCATAAACAAAGAACTTATGGCTAAACATCCATTAAAAAAAAAACATTCAAATTGGGAACCTCCTCCTTATTTTGCATTCGTCTATAAAGACACAGGCCTTGTCTATTTTGGAAGTTGTTACTAGTCATCTTACCTTGTTAACAATTTTCCATTCATTTGATTATAAAATAATTTATTGCAGAGATTATTCGCGAATCGAGACTACGTGTACATAAGAAGGCATAAGGAGTTCGACGTTAGAACGAAGAGTTGTCCGCACAAAGACATACTGTTCGAGAGAGCGTCACGGGACCCGGTAAAGAACACGTCACAGGAACGGCCGAGCGTGCATTCGAATGCGAAGAGAAAATCCCTGGAGGCTTACAGCTTGAGACGGGATGAGGATGCTGTTAAAGATAATAAGGTAAGCAGTTCACCAAATTATGAGTCGTGTGGATTGATTTAGTATGTGCAGTACTCGTTGACAGAATCTTGCCAGAACAATCTTCAACAAAAAACAATTATAAATCAACATCTAAAATAAAGAAAGAAAAATATTTATTTGTTACAAAGACATTTGATACCGTAGAAAGTTAAAAAGAAATATTTATAACAACCTATTACATATCGAGCATCAAATGACAGTTGCGACAAAACGGCCCCAGCTCAGCATAATGCTGGTTGTAACAACCAGCACTGGTCTTCCGTTGGAGCCGTCCGGTGGCGTCACATGACGTACATACTAACTTAAATATCGTAAAATAAAAAAATAAAAATGTAAAAACGTGAGACTTACACGTATAAAACCGAAGTATGTATTATTATAAAAACTTCAATAGATACACAAAAAACAAACAAAAGGAACTTAAAGAAAAACAAAAAAACATAACAAAAAAGTCAAATATTCTCGTAACAAAAAAGGGCTGGTGCTTAAACAACCAAAACCAAAACAACCAAAAATACTTTACTTCATTTATTTCCAAAGAAAGGTATGAACGTTAAAACACTACCACAGATTCGGAAAACATCCTAGGTATCGAGAAACACCGGCAGGAAACTAGTATGTGCTTATCAAATTCTTTTTTTTTATTCAATTACGGAGTGACTCCTACTTTTCGGGGGGCTTCCCTTCAGGTTGTTGACAACGTGGAGCTCCTTGGTGTCCAACTAACATCTGATCTCAACTTTGGGCGTTCGATCGAGATAAAGGCGAGGACAGCTGCCAAGAAACTGGGAATCCTCTTCAAGGTTAGGCGGTATTTCACACTGAACCAGCTTCTAAGCTTGTACCATGTACAGGTACGCTCTTGTGTAGAATATTGCTGTCACCTATGGAATGGATCAGCCAAATATCAGTTGGCCGCTCTCGATTCCATTGAGCGCCGAGCTCGTCGACTTGTTGGCGATGAAGCACTGATGAAGGCAAAATTACTCAGTCTAGAGCATCGTCGTAAGGTAGCTTGCCTCTCAGTATTTTGCAGGTTGCACTTTGGAGAGTGTGCACAGGAGTTGCACGATTTAATTCCGCCCAATCCGTTCCACCATAGGACAACTAGACGCCGTGAAGGATTCCACCCTTATGTCGTGGAAATTCCCCTGATTCGCACGAAGCGTTATGCTTCGTCGTTCATTATGCGAACGGCAAAGGAGTGGAGTTCACTCCCGTCGCCTGAGTTCCCATCCACCTATAACTTGGGAGTCTTCAAGCGAAGAGTGAATAGGCATTTAATAGGTAAGCGCGATACATCTTCGGCCTCATCTTTACTTTCCATCAGGTAAGATTGAGACTAAGCGCATTCCTGTATTGAATAAAAAAAAAAATCTGGTGTATCTTGTGGTATTAGCCTGGTTTGCTATCATCCTCTAGTTTCCAATCTTCTTGCCTTACTATCTTCGGCTAAATCGTCACTTTAGTTAAATGAAATAAAAATCAATAAAAAAAGATTTGTTTTGTGCTTTCAGGTTTATGTCATAGTGTCAAAGTCGTGTGAGCATCCCAGGGTGCCGGTGACGAAAAACGCCATCCGGGTCTCAGAGTACTGGAGCCATATGGTCATCAAGACCTTGGACGGTACTGATCAGGTATTCGATTGAATAAGACATTGATTTGGGTTTTAATATTGTTAATAATCACAGTACTTACTTTGTCCTGCAGCGAAGGTAACCCCCAAACACGTTCAAGCTCTAAAAGCCTTCGAGGCTTCAGGGTCCTTAAGGCTAACAGTATAGTCAGATCGAAAAAAAAAAGTGAAGGCAATGGTGAAGTGTTAATCTCTGGAACTTCCAGACAGATTTCAAAAATTCTTTTTGCATTTATAGCATATTCTTTCAGGAAGGTTATAGGCTATATAAATTCACGCTGCGAGTCGTGAAAACAACGATAGGCGTAAATTTAACAAGGGTGAAACTGTATGGCATAACTAATGTGATATATTTCAGGCTGGCATGGAATTCGTTCTGACGTACTATGACGAACCAGCGGTAGGCGGCTTGCCGTATGGAGTCGCGATGTGGGCGACGACAAGGGCCGCGACCGCATTCCTCGACCGCATGAGGATCGCCGCACTAAATTACAACCAACGGGGTATGTCACATGATGAGGTTAGTGGCTTCTTTCTAAGTTTTGGCACTTCCTTATGACCTTTTTCCATACCATAACATAAGATACCACTACACCTGCATCCCCGAAGGGTTAGGCAGAGGTGTACTAACGTATACTCACAGTTCGCCGTGAATGTTTTTTAGGTCACATGTAATAGGGGGCGAGCCTATTGCCATTAATCGGGCACAAAGACAAACTCGGAGTTGCTACTGAGAATTTCATAGAAAAACCCAATAACACTTTGCTCGACCTGGGAATCGAACCCAGGACCTCGATCATAGCAGTCGCGCTTACGACCACTAGGCTAACGAGGCAGTTAGGCAGTGGGAGTCCACACCGGGGGCAGAAAATGAACATTGCCTCCCCTTCTCTCTAGCACTTGTGGTTTCATGTCGCGACGGGAATTCCCCTCTTTAATGTTGTTTATAGACACTTTTAGCTTGCAGTAACTGTTTAACATTAGGTGGACTATAATTATGTTTGTTTGCTACTTCTAGACAATTTTCTGACATTTCTGCGGATTGAAGGACATCAGCTTGAATCCGCACTTGGTGTTGCCTAGATTAATTTAGTGCTGCCAATTTCAGACCAATCTCACCTTAGCTTTTTCTTAGTACTACTAACAGGTGGCGTTTCTAGCTACATAATATGTAAATAAATATGTTTAGATGGCGCTGGATAGACATCTTTAATATAGTATATGTACGCGCAATCGGTTCGGACCGTTCACCATCGTATTAATGTGCAAAAATAATGAGCCTTTTAACTTGTGATAAATTTTGGTATACAAGGAAAACTTTGCAGCTGAACCTTGTCTAAAGAAGTGCCCTTAGTTTGTTTGATATTTACCTGGAACTTATATTATCTTACTAGCAAACCTCTCTGTCTTCGCTTGGATGTAATTTACCAATGCGGTGACATTTATGTTTAAAAAAGGAACTTGTACTGTACTGTCCCTGACAGTAAGCTCAGCAGAATCCCATCACAACGGTGACCACCGAGAGATCTAAATCCATCTGTGGTCGTCGCTGTCATGCTGGCCTGCATAAATATCTCTTCACGTTACGCTTGAAGGATGTCGATAATGTCCCGGTGTTGTATGGTGAAAATGATGGTATGTACAGAACATAAGTGCCTTCTTAGGGCCTAAATTGAATAAAGATTATTTTGATTTTTACTCTAGAATAAATGCCCAAGGAAACTAGTATATTTATGTGGAAAGGATTACTACTGAAATGGAGAAAATATTTTCGTAAGTGATCTAATATTTCAAAAATAAAAATGATTATTGTGAGCCAAACTTAGAAGATAGATATATGCCATCGCGAACTTTTCTCTGGGCTTTTTGAATAACTACAATTCTTCAGTACATTATTTTGGTGTATCTCTTAAGGCTTAGCCAGCGTAAGCCATGTAAGTGTTCAAAAATCCCGAATTCCCGACTTGCAAAACATTGAATTGTCTTTACTAATACAAAAACTTACAACGTCGCACACGAACTTGTCGTATTATAACAAATCTATTTTTAGCACACTGTTTATAATACGGGAGTTGACAACTTTTGGAAAACTGTGTTAAATATTTTGTGTGTTGAAAATAATACATATTATTTTTTTTTTTTCATTAATACACCGTGAAAAGTGATTTAAAAATCATTTTTAATTTAAATAAAAATTACTCCACAAAAACGCGGCATTATGGTCCCGTGACGTCATCATTCATATTATATGTCATTTTGTATAAATGTGAAAACTTACGCAAGAGTCTAACGGTCATATTTTTTGAATGGTAACTTCAAGTTTTCAAATTACGTGACTCATAAACAAAAAGGGAAAATTAAATAAATAAACAATTTCTTCTTCCAGATTTTTCTTGTTTTAGGCATTTTATATATAGACCAATATTATTCAATAATTTACTTTAATTTTTAAACATGCATTCGACTCGCGGATTGCACCGGTCAAACACTCCGTGTTATGTATGTAAACAGTTTTACAATGATTTATAAACACAGGATCTGCCTGAGTTCACGCCTTCTGCTGCACAGAAGAAGATGAACGGCGAGACGAAGGAGCCAGAGCGAACCCGCGAAGAAGACTATGGTGTAAGTTTTTTTATAAGTGAAAACTTCATTATAATACTGTTTGGAACTCGATGAAACTATAAACGACACCGTATCGTATTGCCTTTAAGAGACTTCGTCTGAAATACAGTTCTCGTCAATCTTTTTGGCCGCTCCGAACACAGCCGCAAGTTCGGGCTTGCTCATGGTACAGTCGAAAGGGTAATAACTAATACGTAACAAAGTTAAAATATTATGATTACATATAAGAAGTTAAAATTGACATTTATTTTCATTAAATTGTCTTAATGTTGTCTCTACGTATTTAATCCAGTAGGTACTTAGTAGATAATGGATAAATAATTGTAAATAAATTACCTTAGTAAAATTAAATATTTATTTACAATGGGACGACACTTTCCATACATGTATCATTTTTACAAGTGGACGGTTCATTTGTCGTAACTAGAATCATCTTCACTTTCACTTAATCTGAATTCTCTTCTTTTTCTGTCTCCGACTCATTTTCGTTTAAATGAATAACAAATTTGTTTGTTTGTTTAAATCGTTGTATTACTCGAGAAAAGTAACAAGAAACTGACAACAACGAAATTATTTGGAACGCGACTGTACTGCAAGAGATCAGTGTACGTAGTTCGGGTACGGTTGTAGCACTGACAATAATACACAGTGCGACGCATGCCAAAGCGGGTGGAGGGAAGCGCGCGCGCGGGGGTGCCTTCCCCACGTCCTTCTCTACGTCCCGTTGATACCTAAATATGTGTTCTGCGCAGCGAAGTGCGGCTATATTCAGAGCGGTCAAAAAGTTGGTGAGTACCGTACCTACGACAGAGATAAGCGCCTACGAATCAGGCAGTTGCAAGCCGAACGTAGTGCGAAGCGGACGTATACCGGTGAGGTGTTGATGATTTGATATAGATCAGACAATAAAGAGACGGACACATATAAGAGAACAGGATGAAATACATTATACAGTGTTTCCTATTATCTCGGTGTTTTCTTTGTAAGTGTGCTTATTACGAAGTCTTGTTCTAAAGATTTCTACTGAGTGTCAACTGCAGACATGTTTTTATCTTGCAGGGTGGATTGTTGAGATGAGGCAATAAGGCTAGGTACCCTAACCGTTGTGGCTACACGAAAACTTTCTGAGACTGTCCTTAATTTTTTGAGTCTCTTTGACCTGAATTTACAGTTTTTATGTGTACAGTCAGCAAAAAAATGGGCTATTCACACAAAAACTTGTTCATGCCAATCGATCCTGTCGTTTAAAGGGATCAATAAACTCTATGGAATACCTTTCGTAGGAAATTATCGTGGCTTCAATAACCTTTTGGAAGAAGAGAGACTCGCAACTTATTTTAGTCTTAATTAAAATATTTATTATGTATAATTTGGGCGCTACAAAGAAGACAGGACAAAAATAAGAAAAGATATAGAAAAAATAATAAAATAAAGTTTTCGTGCAGCTACAACGGTTAGGATACCTACCCTTAATGCTCTATCTCAAAAATCCATCCTGTATATTGCATCAACTCCAGTAGTATACAGACTTGTAATCAGTGCTGTATAACAGGTTTTTCTACTGATTTCCATCTTGGTTTTTATTTGTTAGGTTTGTGTAAAACGTATGTAAATTAATAAATTTATCGATCAGGAAAATATTCATGCGATGTTTCTCTTTAAGAAATTTATTTTATTTCAATTGTAGACGAACCTTTATAATTAAACAGGTTGTGCCCGCGGCTCTGCCCGTGTGAGGTACAAAAAATGTAGCCTATTTGTTAATCCAGGGTGTCGGCTAACTGCATACCAAATTTCATCAAAAACTAACGAACATTACAAACTTTCGCCTTTATAATATTAGTAGGATGAGTATTAGCTCGTCAAAATGTCTGTACAGTGCTTGATGGTAGTAAGTACGGTACAGTCCACAAACAACGGCGACCGTCGACGACTCAGAAGACATCGGTAGTAGTCACCGTCATGACTGCCTTCTGTAATGCCTCTTCAAATCTCGTTTGAAGAACCCAATATCATAAGAAAGGCGGAACGTGCTGGCTGGAAGACAATTCATAACCTAATGCTCTGTAGCTGTTTGTATTAACCGATCTTGAACTATAATGGTTTTTCAGACTTCAGAACAAGGTCCCGAGCTAAACGGAAACCATAGAGAATCGGAGGAAAGAGGGGAGGAGGAGGGACAACCGGGGAGACGGGACCAGAGCACGCAGACGGACTCGGAGGAGACGATCGTTCAGGTCAAGGTCAGCGACAAGGTCACGGAGGATAAGAACGTCGGGACAAGAGAGCTACTGGTTGGAACCTGACTTAACCGAGGTAATTATAATCAGACGCAGTATTCACTAGTAGTTTTATCTTGACAAAAATGTATCTATTAAGATAAAAATAAACATTATTTCGAGTCACGCTTCATTATTAACGAGTCGCGTGACTGATTCCATAGATATAATAGTGTGGGGTTTATAGTTCAGGGTTACCAACTGTTATGGCAATATATCTCCAAAAGCCAAATCTTTTACCCCTAAAAAAACATATACATTCAAATGTTGAGGCCAAAAAACTTCTTAAAAACTACTTTAAATGTAATAATACCATTTAAAGATATCACAATTTTTATTTTATTTTACATGGATTACTAAATCATTCCTAACTATATTTATTATTCAATCACAAATATATGTTGGATCTATACAACTATGTTACTACGAGGTAAGTTATTACATAAGACAACTAGGATCTTAATCTATAATATCGCGAATAACCAGCGTAGAATAATTAATACATAACCGTTTCTGAAGGAGACCCGGCATAAATTCTCATAAAAAATTTTCAAAGTGTAAAAATCTTCTCTTAAATTGTTTTGTCGTGTTTTTAAATATCAAATTGCTAAACACATAATTTTTTCCAACATTATAAAACATTTTAATTTTAAATTATTTTTCCCACAAATTATTATAAATCGATATTTTACAATGAGTTATATCGATTTGATTTGTTGTGTTATATTGCAACACTGTTTTACACTCTATAGATACTGTTTACGCGAGACTAACCTAAAATTTGGACGAAAAAATTATTTATTGAAAATAAATGTAATAAAAAATAACTAATAATATAGTATAGCTCTGAAATGATTTTATATTCAATAAGTGAGTGGTACAAGAGAAATTGCTGAGTTGCGAGTTTGTTTACACTTTTGATTCCTTTCGCTAAATATTAGACTATACATATTAACATAATAGCGCCTTGCCCGTGGTTTCGCTCGCGTGATAGTTGAGTTAGTACACTCGAATTTGTAAAAACTATGAAACACTTACTCAATTACTAAATACTAGTTTTCATAAATCTCTCTTCTAGAATGATTTTTCACCCCCCATTTCACCGCCTTAGTGATTGAATTTCCAAAAAGCCGTACAGTGTAAAATAAGTCCGCATGCAAATTTTCACACTTCTAGCCTTACCCTGAATCTGATCACGTAAACGCGACTAACTAACAAACATCTTAAATTTGTTTTAAACGTGTTTTTTTTAAAATAATTTGTTTGTGTGTGTGTGGTAGTAACAAATAAATTTATTTTCTTTCTCTCTCTTTCTTTCTAAAAGAATCACTGTGAGGGTTTTATTACCATGTGAATGTATGGTGGTCGCAACCCAGTGTGCTACAACAGGTCCCGGCTCGATTAGTGAACCAAAACGCGACACGCCTACGCGCATCGCTATGATGATGTCGCACCTAGTGTACGGTGGTCGCGATCCTGTTAGACACAAGAAGAGTGTTAAACGAAATGATGTGTCCTTGTTTCAGAATTTTACGAACACACCAGAGGGAGCGAGCGAGAAATCAGAAGAGAACGGCAGTTGGTGGCGCTATCTCTACCCTTTCTATTATTTTGTATGAATTTTGTATGGCGTTAGAATTTTTCTCGTCTTATACATTTTTTTATTGTTTTCGATAGTTCGAGAGGTACTGATATCTCTTTCTCTACCCTATATTTAGAAAAATGAGATTAGAATAATAATAATAATAATAATAATACTAGTAATACATTCAATATAATGAATACTGTTCGATCTGGCAACTCGAAAGTGATCTCATATATCAATAGAACCTTTTTTTTGTAATTAAAAAAAATAGATTCAGTTGTATATGTATTACGATCTACAAGACGGTTTTAACAGACAAGAAAACCAACTACAATGATTTTGAGAAGTTCCCTTACAACTAAAAAAGTATCATCCGAATCGGTTTATAAACAAAGAAGTTATCGTTGAACATTAAAAAAAAAGACATTGTAATTGATAACCTCCTTCTTTTTTTAATGTCGGTTTAAAATTTTATACAATTATATCCACGTGACGCAAAAACAAGATAAATGCTATCTCGTTTTCTCACTCGATGAAACGAAGTTTGTTAAAAAGAGACAGGACGAGACACCACTTTTACGTCGTGATTTTATTAATTATACAATGATACTTTTATTTCTGATACTCTACTCGTCTCTGTTGTTTGATTTCGCGCGTGCGTACATTTGTCTCATTCTATCTCTCTCGTTTTTAGCTATAATTCTTTCTTTTCCTCACATTGATCGTGTACCTATATTTTTATGTCCTTTTTACCCCAATAACTATGCTTCGCGATAAAAATAATTAAAATTTACTAACCAAGTCTTGTGAGTAGTTCGCATATATACGACGCCTGCGTCGTGGTAGTTGAATATGTTTTAAAAATATTGAATATAGTTTCTAAATTGTAACTATTTTTCTTCAATAGCGGGGATCATATGCTTTAAATTAAAGAGAAGAAATGATTTATTTACTAAGTTGAGAAAGAGAGACGACTATATGTTACCCGCTTTTAAAGACAAAATTTTGCAAGGAAATTATAATGCATCACTGTTATTTTTCATATGAAAACAAAAAATAATTTGTCACATGCTATATTGAATCCAAAATAACTGCTACATATGATAAAGTATGCGTTCACTTCAATTCCATATAAGCAACAAAAACTATCTTTTATTTTTTGTCTCCTACGTGACTATATGAATACATTTCACATCAACAAATTATAACAAACAAATAATAATAATAAAAAGGTCATTGTTTTTGTTCCACATATGGAATTCATTTATCGCAGATGAAATAACACTGATATAAATATAATTTCACAGCTTTGACAATTATTTTTAAATAGCAGTAATTTCCGTGCCCAGACATAATACTATCTTCACATAATAATATTACTATATTTGGTTGACGTTTTGATACTGTGATGACAAAAAACAAGCAAGTTATAATAGTTATGTATGTTTAGATTCTATTTTAGATTTAATGTAAAAATAACTTTAAAAAACCAATTGTGCAATGCAACCATAATAATGCATTATATGTAAATAATATGTTAATAGTTAATTGTTATATGAAAATGTCTCTAGATATATTTAGAAGTTGTTATTAAAATTTGTTTTTGTAAAATCGATTGCATTCTTATTTTATCATCACCCACCACTATTGTTGGCGCGTGTTAATTATAAGGTATTAAATATTTCCTGCTAAACCTTACACCTCATAACCACCCCCCTACCCTACTCCCCGCTCACATACAGTCCGTCTAGGAACGCAAGCGCATCGCCACGCGAACAACGCCGCACGCTTTAAAGAGTGATATAGTGAATTTTATACAACCGCTTTTAAAAATCTAGCTTGGAAGGCCTTCGCCGCGAGTGATATACTATTTAGTTTTTTGAAGAAGAGCTATCGTCGAGTTATATTACACACGCTACGAATCACCAATATTAACGCAGTGAGTTCCATATTTTACCCGCATTCCGCACCTGATATTTAAGGCCTCTTTGTAGCTACACCAAATATCATCATCATCCTCAGGCCAATTCGCTGGGTGGTAGGTGGCTATAGTCTAAGACGGATAGCTGGAAGTTTATATTTAGCAATCGAGTGTGGTAGTTTGGGATATACTCGACTGAACGGTGACCACCATCTACTAATGCACATGGTGATAAACCCATGAACTAAGTATTTTATTCTACAAACACTGCACCGCGCCGCCATCGTACCATTTTTTGTTGCCTATCATAATTGCTCACACTTCCCGTATGTACAAATTACTTTGATTTCCATTAGCTCCTATACTATGAGTCCAAATAACTTGTTATATAGGGCAAAGTTAAACTTCATAAAATTGTCTTTATGACGAAGTAACTTTTGTTCGTAAGGATTAATATGCCATTCCTAAAAATAATGCTCCTAAATCACTTTTTAATATTCAACAAATTTTTGTTACAAAATTCCTTATTGTGGCTTATGTAATATGAGATAGGCATATGCTATCGCTGATTTTTTTTGATATACTAAGGATCAATATTTTTGTAGGTAATTGTGTTTAGTATCATTAACAATTACGTCAGCGCACGCAGATAAAACAGATTGTGAAAGCTTCCGCTTCCGCCTTACTTAACAAACATTAACATTTAAGGCTAACTGAGAGTTGTAGCTTGATGCTAGATAACCTATACTATACCTCGTAAATCTGGCTGTCATATGCAATAAGAGACAGGCATACGCTACCGCAGGCTTTTTTTTAAATATACTAAATACCAATATTTTTGTAAAATGTTGTATTTACTTATCATTGCCCCAGCGCACGCGGATAAATCAGTTCGGGAACACTTCTACTTTCGACTTACCTAACAAAAATCAATATTTAAGGCTAGCTGAGAAGTATAGCCTAACATTAGATAGCCTATACTATTCCTTGTGAATCTGGCTATCATAAATGAATCTGACTGGTAGTCCCAGAGATTAACGTGTTTAAACAAAAAAACTTTCACTTTATTACAAGTACCCATAGATTTTACACTAAACTGTGTTTTGTGCGTGTGTACAATAGTGAATTTTAAAGAAACTATACAACATGATATCGCCAATGTTATCGCACACCCGGTTGCAAGATCTTCTGTGTATGATATTAATATGCCCTGTTTACAATAGATGGCGTTTGTCCTTTCATTTCGAAGACCGGAACTAAGGTGTGAGCAAAGGCTGGTTAAAAATAAAAACTTGTAACATAACCTGTTTAGTTATTTATTCTACTTCATAGTTGGAAAATAATTTAATTAACAAAGAAACTCGTTGGAGCGCATGCTTCTGATTGTGCCGCCATTTGCATGCCCAGTTCCAGCATGACATCCCGGCCCAAGGTTCATCCGTGTAGAACACCTGCCCGTTTTGGTACATCTGCAGAATTTATATAAAAACACCCACCGTGTTAAGATCTGTTGAGAAACTCTTCAAGAGGAAGCGCGGTCTAGGAAACATTTACGATAACTCAGAAGAATTTTATAAAATGTATTAAGTGAAATAATAATAGTTTGTAAACGTCTCTTAAAAATAACGTAAGAACTTATGAACAGATATTCGTAAAATTAAGAATTGATAAGTGCGCTTTTGACGCTTCTTTAATAAATAAATAACATTTCACAAATGGGTATGTTCAAAATCGATTGCTCTCCCGTTGTGCCCGAACAATCGAGTAACAATATCCATTTACAATTTTGTGGGTTCTCTTTAGGGTTGCAACATTTTATTTGAGTAATTAAAGGACTTATGGGTATTGGTTCTTAAAAGTAGGGGAAAACGTAAATTGTATCAAAATAAAGAGATAACAGTAAAAAATATAAATTATTCATCAAATCCAACACCATGTTCCTATACATTCACAGTCTTGGCAGTGGTTCGGGCTCTGATAAGAGAAAGATATTACAAAAAAAAAACTCACAAACGTAAGATCCGAGCTTTTGTAAGTGACACCGTCGTACCCGAATCTGAATATGAAGTTCATAGAGAATATGGAGAAAATGCAGCGGACGTCTGTTGTCGCTGGTATGAAGTACCTGTAGGGACCGCACCAGTATGATACCTTGGGTTCATACTCCACCGATTCTGGGAACTCTTCACGAGGGTTGATCCTGTTTACGAATGTTAATAAAAATTATTAATGGCAACAACAGAGCGGGTTTTAGGAGAGGCATCTGGAACTTTAGGGCTTGTGTAGACGGCACCACCGACGCGCCTTCGCCACGCTTTTGCGCCTCTATGATGTGTATACGCGCAGCCGCTTGATTTGTCTATCACTGTACATTTTTAGTAATATACATTGCTAGCTACGAACATCATACGTGTAGGCATAATGAACATCATGAATTAAAAAGGAGGTAGTGTTTGCATAGTACATGTAAAGAAATAGCTAAATAAAAATAAGAAGTCAAATAGACGCTTATGGGCTCATACATTTTGATGCAAAGAGAAAAAACAACATGATGGATTCTTCACAACACTTTATAAAGATCTATGAAAAGATGAGTGTAAGTTTTGTTATTATCTTCGGATGAATATCAAAATTTTCGACACATTATAAGATATAGGTAGGTAGGTACCTATTATATGCAAACACTCACTTTTTTTAGTTAAACTCAACATTTCATTATTCCTACATGTATAATTTTCGTGGCTAGCAATGTATTACGAGAATGGTACCTACAGTGATATTAAAATTATACGGCGGCGGAGCGGTGGCTGCGCGTTCACGGCGTCGTCTACACGAGCCCTTAGATTGTCATGGAAAGGTAAAGGTAGGAACGCATTGATCGGAACTGAACTATAGTAAATTTTCTATGTTAGTCGTTTTGCAATCTCCGAGCAAGACGGACGAATGTGAATTATACAATATGAAATTTACTTTTTTTAAATTATTTATAGGTTTTTAGCGTTTGGTCACAATCTCACCCATAAATGACGATGTGGCCCAGAATGGTAACACGGTAAGCCTAGTGGTGCAACTGTCTCTCAAGTACAGCTGTTTTTGCTAGTATTATATAATGTCCATTTTGGAGTTTATTTATCTTTAAAAACCCTTATTATTTCAATGACGCGCAGTGTGGTGCCGCTTGTTTCATCGCACTAGCTGCAGCGGAACTTCGCGACGCGACGGGGCACGTGTAGCCAAGATTTTGTGAAAGATGCCTTGGTCCGTTATATTCAAGTTAAACTAACATAAAACAGATTTTCGTTGAAGATTGTTCTGACCACATTCTGTCAACAACTGTTGACTATAGATAAACGTTGATTATCTCTACTCACTTGTAAATACACTGCGCATCGCTCCAGTTATCATCGGAATGACAATAGAGCCCTTGACTAGGATCCTTTGCTTGGAATTGTTCAGCATGAGGGCCCACGTAAGTGGTCTCCGAGTGTCGATGGTAGAAACCGATAAAAGAGAACGCACCTGCAAACCATAATTTGTGATTAAATAAGTAGTCGTAGAAACGACCATGGGTACTCAGTTTAACCTACTATATTTTTTATTATTTTTTCAGGTAATATAGCTTCGAAAATACTAAGTATATTTGATATAAAAAAGTTGGGAATCCTTGTTATGATTTGCACGAAATCCGAAATTCTTATAGATTAAGAAATATTTTACCTCTAAATGTATAGCAGTGGGGTTTCCTCTCACTTGAAAGTATCATCTGAACATCTTCTTGATTATGAGCAGACGCTATGTAGTAAGAGGTATCCAAACATTTGAACTCTGTAACATATGTTAGACATTAAGCATTTCGAAAAATCTCATTTATTTATTAGCAGATTTCAAAAAAATTAGGAAGTTCTTAAATAGATTTCGTATGGATGTTCAGGCATTACTTATTTTTTATTGGAAAGGGGATACCTCAAGGGTTCTCCCATTTTAATTTAATTGATTTTGGACCTTCGACTTCGAAGATACTCTAGGGAATTCCCCAAAATAACTGAAGTTGGTTTTCTTGTTTGTTACAAATTGCCTTGTAGAAACTAGCTTGAATTTCCCATCGGCAATAACTCAGGAATCATTAGGTACAATTTAAACCTCCAAGGGGTGAATTTTCGACAATTCTCCCGTAGTGCTCATCCAACTTTTATAAGCATCAAAATGGTCTAATTAAAAATATTACCTGGGCTAACGTATAGGCCAAAAGGTATCTTTGCCTGTGTCGATTTGATCTTCGCTTCGGACGTGTCCATTTTTTTATTTAACTTGAGAAGCACCATGGACATGAGCGCCATGTCGGTCGCGAACAATAATCTCTTCAGATCCTTTATATGCGTGTCTATAAACGCAAAGAGCTTCTTCTGTGCGCTCGCTAGAATCTCGCGCCGCTCGGTCTGGAATAAATATGGGAAGAAAAGCTCCGTGTGGTAAGCCACTCTTGCTGCAACTGCTGCGTATTGAAATATGCTTACATTGCATTTAATAGCTCCGTATACTAAAGATAATGCAAACTTTACAAGAATGTTGAAATTGTTTAAATAAAAACTCAACAGTCATAAGGACTGCCGACAGAAGTGAAGCCTCAATTTTGAATTTTTAAATCAACTGTAGTCTGAATTATTGCAGAGCATATCGGTGACGCGAAATCACAAGATTTTACTTATCCAATAAGTCAAACACGCATATGATAGTCGAGTATAAACAATGTATTTGTATATATGCGTACACAAGTACATAGGCCGCTAAACTACGCGTTGCTGGTCTGACGCAAGCGCAATGCGTCACGAGCATGTGGAGGTCATCGGTGACGCCTCGCTCGACGCGGTTAAAGAAGTTTTCACTTAAAAAGCTAATGACTTTTTTTTAAATTTTATATACTGAAGTTTGATTTCCCAACTTTTTACTCTGATTCTACTAGTAGAATCTAGACGTCTAGACGTTCTACTGTAGGGTTAATTTATACAAATAAATAAAATTGAAGTGGCTGTGTTTGTAATGTCAAAATAACGGCATTTTACTAAATTCATATGAAAGTACATATATACGGTACCTACCTAAAAAAAAATTGTCTGTCTGTTTGTTCCGGGTAATCTCGGAAACGGTTGGACCTATTTTGATAGGACTTTCACTGGCAGATGTTGACGTTATAAGGAGTAACTTAGACTGCCTTTATTTTAGAAAAATAATTAGGGTACCGCGCAAATAAAAATCAATTCGGGAGAACAACGATTTTTGGGAGCTTATATGTAAACCATAAATCATAAACCATAAACCAGTAAACCATAGATCTTAATTATATATCAAATTCAAGTATTAAATAACCGTATATATTAAAAAGACCCGCAACAACGTCAGCGAGAGCATAATATTATGTCTATCTTTTTGTTTATAAGACAACGAGCACGGTTCGGTCGCCCAGATATTATCTATAATACAATACAACTGTTCTTCACACCACAGGGAGATAAGAAATAAAATATGCTGGTTTCATTACCGGGTTATGGGGCTCCTTCATTCGTCCATTCATATAGCTGTAATATTCCTGAAGCTTTTCGAACTTCTCGTCGGCATAGCTGTGACGAGGGTCGATTTCTTTATTACTCGGCATGTTATACGGTTTCTGTAAAATTTAGAATACGTTCTTTTGATCTGTATTTATATATCTGAATAAATTGTTTGGAAGTTAAGTTTCTTTTGTCGCTTTTACTAGAGGGTCAAATGAGGAGCAGCGTACGTACGCATCATGTCGCAGAACTGCGAAATGATGAAGTCACTGAAGATAGCAATAAATTATAGTAATGTGAAAACATCTATTTTTTTACTTTAAAAATAAATAAAGTTACATATATCAACAAACATTACTGAATTTAAAAAAAAAAACACAGATTCCCATCAAGAACAGTGACGCTCGACTCCCGAGTAATTTATATAATATAATCATTTCTGTTTTAATATGGGCCTTTATTGTTATATTACTTTTAGATTTAAATAAATTTAGTTATATAGGTTTTTAACCAACCGAGGGAGGTTACTTAATTCGAACATATACATTTTTTTATGAATGTTTAGACATAAATTCTTTCATTATGCACCAATTTGGATGATTCTTTTTTTGTTAAAAATTGTCTTGTAAGGAGTTACCACGTCATAAACCGTGGAAACGGCAGACATGGACTGTGGGATCGCTGACCATGCAGATTACCTACGAACATGAGAAACGACGGCGTGATTCCAACTTCATTATTAGTTTTAATTAATTTTAAGTTATTCTTGTTTAAGAGCCATAAGTGTAAACACCTATTATAATCCTTTTAAAATAAATCTTTTTTAAATTTAAACTCGTACCGCCTATCATAACTAACGGTAGAATTTAAATTTATATTCGAAAAACTTTCGACGGGTATTTGTAAACAGCGCCGGTAATTCTTTATCGAACCGGCTAATAGAGTAGACGTGTCGTGTTTCGTTAAATGTTAATGTACCACTGCTCTTATAATTTTTTAAAATATTTTTAATTTTTTTAAACACAAATTTTTATATTTCTCTGTAAATTAATTCCGTTAACTCAGGATGATCAACGTAATCACCTTCAAAGGAAAAATAATTTATGTTTTTTTTTAGAAAAATAACTACATACTTACAGTCTCGACCGTCGGAAAAGAAAGTCGAGCGAGCTGGAAAAAATAATGTTATTTAATTTAATTTCTTGTCATAATTCTTCTCGAAGGTTCAATTCTCAGCATGTAAGAAGGAACTTTTCAGATTTGTATACGCTTACTAATTTGGCTGATGCTTTTTTAATAATAATAGGACAAAGTGCCTACACTGTGCCTGTTCATAAGTACAGTACAATCCAAAAACATCGGTGATCATCGAGTAATCTTCAATCTATCGACTGTGGTCGCTGTTAAGCCGTCGGCTAAATACTTATAGGTAAACTGGCTAATCCCGAAATGTGACAAACCAATATACGGTCTGATACTTATCTAGGTCTTTGTTTTTCTGATGTGAAACATCTATAGGCGAGAGTAAACCTGATTGCTAGCGTGGCGATACAGGCCGTGGCGACACATCGCCACGCTATATGATGGAATACATGTACTATGAATTATGAAATTATGAAAATAATTGAGATGTAGCGATTTCAAATAATTGAAATTTTTGTATTTAATAAAAATTAATATTTATGACGTAATAAACAGTAATTATTTTATAGAACAGATTTGTAATGCTTCCTTTTCATTATGTCATATCTGATTCCTATCGTAATCTGTTCTTATATGCATATAACTTCTACAAAAAATTTCGATGTTTCACATCTGCTAGGCGTCCCGTGACGTATTTTTTTATTAGTTTTGTATATGTATGCACCTAACTAGTGTCAGGCACAATGTAATAATTTTAGGAAACCTGAGTAAGCTTAGTACTTACCAATTGAAAAGACGAAATGTCGGCACTGTTGCCCGTACTTTGCGGTATCCATAATGTAACCTTGAATAATTTTTAATTTTTATTTTAATCTACATTTATCCCTCTAAAGGATTTAAGTACTAGCTGTGCCCCATGGTTTCACCCGTGGTAATTTTATAGGATAAACCTCGCCGCCGCACCCGTGTAGGCAATTTTTTATACTTTATTTAAAACTATCGTCATTTTTATGAGGAATAAATTAATTTTTCAAATTACAATATAGCCTATGTTACTCGCTGATATTGTAGCTTTATATTGGTGAAAGAATTTTTAAAATCGGTCCAGTCGTTTTTGGGTTATCAACTACAAACAAAAAAAAATTATTTCTTTATAATATTGGTGTAGATGGAGGGTTGAGGAGGTACTAAGTACCATCTTATTTGTGGGGCAAGTCGAAAAAGTGTCTAGCTCTAAGTAAGCAGCAAATCAAAAACCTACCAAAATGGCGCTAGAGTAGTAAGAGGGAAAGATACTTTTTCGGGATTTTATATTTTTTACTATGGTAAAACTAAATAAATATTACCAAAGTGGGCGAAAAAAAAAATTAACGCGATCTTTAAAATTTACCCACTTGCTACCGCGGCGCCACACTAATTTGACGCTTTTCGACGGACTCTTTTTCATAATTGGAGATGTTACCAAGTACTCCTGGTCTCTACTTAATTGTTATTTATCTTTGGTACCTCTACACTCCATACAATAAGAAGTTATCTTAAACACTGATGAAGGCGAAAATGCCGTCTGAAGCAACGTCGTAGACTAGCTTGCCTCTCGGTGTTTTATAGGTTACACTTTTGAGAGTGTGGGCAGGAACTACACGATTTAATTCCGCCTTCCCCGTTCCACTACAGGTCAACTGGACTTTATGATAGACTCACTAGATACAATAACTAGCTACGCGCGGCCATGTAAACGAATCACTACTTTCGAGTCAAATTACAAGTAGTGATTTTTGTAAATGCGTTATTACTCTTACTGTGATTGTTGGGTTTCAGTAGTGTGAATTGTGTGTAAAAATGAAAATAGCCAAACAAATAAAAGTGCAAAAACAAATGACGTTGAAAAAGTGCAAATAAACTGTAAATATATCAAACGTGTAAATAAACTGTAAATATCAATCATCATTGTATATACAATCAAATTAACTTTTATACACGCCTGTATTAATAATTGTATTAAAATCATAGTTTCATATTAAACACTATTAAATCAATCATAAATATTACTAAAAATTATTATTACTAAATTATTACTAAGCGTTCAAATAAATGGTTTTAAAATTGTATAGGTGCTAATGACATTTTACTAGTTTCATCTGAAATTCAACTCAATTTTGCCCATAGTACCTTTAACCTTTGTTTATCGAATGATGACGTCATGCTGCGTTTTTCTAAGTTAACTTATCTATCCATCGAATTAAAAAAACATGACTTAAAAGACACGCGATTCGATTTACGTCATTTATGAAATACCAACCAAAAATATATATATTTTTTTCTCTTGCATAACTTTAGTCTGGTCAACACTCCACTGTGAAAAAACTAAACGATTAGTTTCATAACACCGTTAAAATTAATTGGTTTGAAATAATTACAACTAACTACTTCGTACTGTGATAAGAATCTAAACTCCAATTCGTCGGTCATAACTTTTTTATACGCTCCGATGTTGCTGTTCATGTAGCGGACACGGCCCTCGTCGACGTAAGTTCGTATACCCTACAATGACCCCGAGCTTTCGATGAAGGAAAATATAGTATGATAATAGGCCATTTATTAAAATCTATCGCCATGTACCTATGGGTGTTCTGTGCCGGCGGCTACAGAATAGCGTCAATCAAGTACACGCGTGATTCTCGCTACCCCCGCTCCCGGTTATTTTAAAGACAAAAACCCTGACCTTTTTGTAGGTCTTTATAAGATCAACACTTATGTAGTATATTTATTTGATATATCTCTTAAGGTTTACTCAGCGGAAGCCATTTAAGCGCCTTAAAATCGTCGTTTTATTTCTGCGGTACCTTAATTTTTTTCTAGAAGAAAATTAGCCTAAGGTACTTCTTATAAAAATCGGAGATTACTCGGAAAAAACAGAAAGAGAAAAACAATTTTAAAATTGGTTTTTTGTTATAAGTTAAAAGTACTTTCATATGTATTTAGGAAAAAGCTGTTTTTTTTTTACATTACAAACACAATTCAATTTTATTTATTTGTATATAATATAGATAAAGAATACCGAAAGTGGCTAGTAATATCTTTTTTAGGGTTCCGTACCTCAAAACAAAATGGATCCCTTATAGGATCACTTCGTTGTCCGTCTGTCAAGACTCTTTTGCTCAGAAGTGCGTGAAGTTATCAAGTTGAAATTAATATCAAATACTCAGGTCTGCAATTCCTTGGAGATGTAAAAAAATCAAATTTCTAAGTCAACGCAATTAAAAGATACGGCATTTTATGTCGCATATTTTAACACTCGCGAAAGGAATAAAACCCTATAGAGAACTTCTAGTTGACCTAGAATCATGAGATTTGGTAAAAAGCAATGTCTTGTAGCACAGGTAAGGGAAAAATCTGAATACTATAAATTTGTAATTACAAACCAAAAAATAAAATATTTTTCGATTACAAACTTATTTGCAGTTGGTAAACTAACCGCAGCATAAAAGGATGTATCGTGACAAGAGTTTTCCAACAACAAAGTTAAGTTTGTCCCTCAATATAGTTTATCGTTTCGTTAAAATTGTTCGGTGCTTTCTTCAGTAATGTTATCTAATTATTTTGGTGAATGTGGTTGTACAATTACGGAACCCGTTCTAAAAAAAGTTTCTCCTTAGCTCCCTAGACTTAAATATTCGATAACGCCTGTGAGTCTGAGATCATCAACTTTTGAACCTCAATAGGTAGCTACTAGATACATCATTTTTACCCGTATTAAATGTTTAAGACCAACAAACTCCGTGCCGCGCCGCTAATGCAGTCGTCTAGCCTATCTCTGTTCTCACTTCCCGTGTTCGTCCACAGCTTGCCAGATTGCTTAATGATCATGGTTACTGCTCTGCTCCTTAGAGTCGTAGCGTAAAGCTATATAGCCTATAACCTTCTTCAATAAATATTCTATAACAGCTATATAAAAAATTTCAAATATGACTTACAGTTTCATAAACTTGTACCTTCAAACAAACAATTATGTGGACATTGTATACCTACTAAATTTCATGGCACGGTAATGAGGGATCGAAAATGGTAATGAAAAAATTATGAAAGTAAAAAAGAATTAAATAAAAAATCTATATCGAATCAACTGTTTATTTATAATGATAATAAGAAACGAGGTTCTTGGTGTTTTAGATCAAAACGCAGCATCGAAAACGGGCAGTATCAGTATGCCATAAAAATTAATTAGGTATCTCAAAACACAACAGTAAAATGAAATTAAAGTAATTATTCAATTAAAAGTCATTACCATTCTCCTAATAGTAGATGGTAATTAGAGGATAATTAATTATATATTTGTACTTATTTTGAAGTAACTCTACATAGGTATACAAATTCAGAAATTATTCAAATTAATAATTAAGTGCCAGCATGTACAATACAATAATCAATTAGCAGTTATCTCAAAATATTATGACTGGTAATGAAAAATAAACGTACCAAAGGCTAAAATCTCGTCTTTTTTATTTTATTTTTTGTAAATATCTGCAAGCTTTTGCCCCTTTCTCCGTTCACTGGCTGTCTATGTGAGGATCGTGTGTGCAAGGGAAAAGGTGGGAAACTATAGGTAAATTACGGTAATGGTTTTCGTTTTGCCGACAAAATTATTATTTTACAATAAACGTAAAATACAATCGTAAGGGTACTTATGAATTTCATAAATTTTTTCCTTAATACACACTTTAAAGATATCAAAGCAACCGTGTAAATGACTTTTAAGCATATTTTCTTTATTTTTAAGGTATTTATTAGCCAATTACATAATTTTATTTTTTGTCCCATATACATATACTTATGCAAGTTACCTAAAATAAAATAAAAGATTTGGCGTTATTGGATTACGTAGTTTTGTTTATTGTTTGATGGGCATGTAATTTGCACGAAAAGAGACAATCGCCCATTAAGTGTGATGGAGTAGAGGAATTCTGAAGAAGTCATCGATGAATTATATAGAAAAATGGTTATATCGACACTACGGGTTACAAAGGGCGTAAAGAGCAAAACACAACTTTTCAATTTAATATTTTTAGGATAAACTATTTTGTTATGTTGCTAAAAAGTCACAATCTATGGCTGTGACTACCGTCGAAGTAAGTGTCTGATAAGTTTCAAGAATAGATGTCTCATACATCCGAAGAATTCAGTTACTATAGTCCTTTACGACCCGATATTTCATGAATATATAACAGTTAATAATTTTCATGCGACTTACATCCATGCTTCACGTAGTGAAGTTTCATTTTACACCGCTAAAATTGAATATTTTTTGAAATGCTTTTCTCATAAATCCGTCAATCAATATCAGCAACGTTTTCTTTGTGTACTATTAAATAATTTGAAAATTCATATTTGAAAACAAAAAAACCGAACGTTAGCGAATACAACAGAGAGTATAAGACATGAAAGTAACGTAAAAACAATTATACACGATACAATTATAAAACCATTTTCGCCAAAATGTCCTTTACGCACTTTATAATCGAATGTGTCGATATGTATGAAAAGTGTGAACATACTGAGATAACAGTTGATAAAGGAGATTGGAAGAGAAACACATTTTGTGCTAACGCTACTAGATAGCTAGATATTTCAGCTTAGATTCTATATTACGAGAACAATGTGGGGAAGTGTTTAAAGTTAACAATTTGTCTTGGCTTCTTCTTCTGTCCAGGGTTGAGGCTCGACAGCGCTTGTTTTGCTAACGTAAATGATTTCCTTGAAGCAACACTTGCGTCGACGGCACGTGACTCCGAATGAATGCACTCCTCAGCGCCACTTTGTTCGCTATTTGCAAACGTCATCGCTGAAAATATATCTGTATAAATAAAAAATATGTCCGTTTGTAAGCGCACCGCTTGAGAACAACTGGACCGATCTGGATATTTTTTAACTTCAGACACAGAAAGAGGAATGTTATAAAATTAATGTGTGTATTTCATGTATTTAATAATGTGTAAATTATTATTTCTTTGTATTTTGTATCAGTGTCTTTGTGTGTCTGTCTGTGGTCATATTTGATCTACTATTTTTTGTTTGAATGGTGACTTGTCCTCTAAGCTATGATTGAAGAATATCTGTTCAACCGTTTGAAGATTATCAGTTCTTTTATTTGATGAATTAGATGTGAGCATTTTCCACAGGTCTGATAGAGTCGAGATTTGGTATTCTATTAATGATATTAGAAAAACCTTGACCTGATGCTGCAGCAACTCTTCATAAACGCACAGCAGAATTATCGCATTTAGAGTTTATTAAATTTTCAATTTACCTTATTAGTAGCGAAAACCTCTTTATTGCCGTTGTTATTTGAAACGCGATGAAACAAAAAGCGATACTTCCCTACAATGTAAAGACTTTTAAATAAAAATAAATACATATACTCTTTATTACTTCCAAATACCAGATTAATTTCATCAACTGCCATATAAACAATAAAATAAAACGTAATCCTGGAACACTCGGTTCGACCGAAGTTCGTAGCCCTGAACCAATAAGTACGTATCTATAACTGGGCACAATGCGCACGTATACACGCACTATAGATAATCTACAGAGTACAGTCCCATCCGCCAAGTCTGTGCCATGAGCTATGGAATTTAGTTCCAAAAATAAATTTAAAAATCTCCTACTCAAATATTAACCTATTCATTGAAATCATTTTAATAAGCGCAAATACGATACCTCTACTATAACTTGGCGACGAGTAAAGCTGTTCTAGATGATTCTGCAAGCAGTAGATCAAGGTTACGTTCTTCTAATACCATTAAATTAACAGAACACCAAATTTCGACTCGATCAGACACATGGAAGAATCTCATGTCCATTCATCAGCTAGAAAACAGCTGATAATCTTCAAGCGGTTTGAACAAATTTTTTTAAATCATAGCTAAAAACACTCTCGACCAAGTCACCTTCAGCCGTTTGGGAGTTACGATGCTAGACAGATACACAAGTTACATATAAAAGAAAAGGCCAGATTACTTACCATAGAAATAAATAATAAACAATGCGATATACAGACTTGTTGAGTACATTGTTTTTACAAATAAAACCGTTTGGATCCGCAAACTCAATTAAAATTTTATAATTTATCAAGAGTGTGGTTAAATTGATTATTGCACAAATAATCACTTTGCATTCTATTTTTTATTTATTTAACAAGATTGTTTCAGCTAGTTTGCTCATGCGAATACATAGGATATATATGAAATGATTTGTCGCGATAACAGAAACTATATCCGAAAAATAGGTATTAATCTATTTTTAAACCTCTTATATTTTTTTGACGATGTGGCCGAAGATGGTAGCACGCTAAGCATAGTGAAGACTGGTGGTGGTGTTTGGCGACAGATTTTCAACTTGATGGTGGTAGAAAAAGCCCTACCACCATGCTATGATTTCATCACGATGTTTTCCTTCATGCTCATGCTCATAGCAAGGATTCGAACTTACGCCTTTCGACGCGGTGTCCGTACACGCTACCAACTGAGCCATCATTGCAATTAAATTTGTAGTTAGTTATGTTTGTACATGTACCTTTTTACAAATTTCCCGAAAAACATCTTACACTAAGGATCACGAATATGTCAGTATTTTTTGTCTGTTTATATGTCTGGATTTAACTCAAAAACTGCTTGACCGATTCTTATGAAATTTCGTACACGAGAAGCTTATGTTATTGCTCACAATTGATATGCTATAAGAATTTTCAATAGGTTAACTTTAGAAGTCGTAAAAATAGTAAAAATCTTAATTTTTGTTATTTTAATTCTTAACCGATTATGATTAAATTTTGTATACACAAGAAGTTTAAGTCATTGTAAAATGAATAGGCTATATCAATTGTCATTAATATGAGTAAAAACAAAAATACGAGACGATAATAATTACGTATAATTAGATATTAGTTTAGTTAATTAAGTACTTGTTGTTTTGAATGATCACTTTAGAAAACGTAATCTCGAAGGTATCTCATTGTTTATGTCCTTTGTTACTTGTTATGGTTATTAACAAATCGTTTAAATCGAAATATCCCCTGTGCTAACAATATAAAAATAAACATAATTTTCTTAATTACCTATTTTAGTTTCAATATAAAGGAATCGATTTAATAGGTTTTAATGTCAGATTATTTAAACTTCTGCCGTAGTGAGGAGCTACAGGGAAATATGGTGTCGCTAGTGTTGCTAACGACCGAGGAGGTGCTCCAAATGAACCAATTTTGGTATCGTCTCGACACTGCCTGGATCACCGAAGAGATGGAACCTTTCGAAGATATAAAACCAGAACATATGTTCATTAAACCGTTATCGAGGGACATATATTACGCGAAGAACCCCGACATACCACGAAGTGAATCCGAAGACGAGAGTTCTATCACCCTGAAAAGCTTCAAGAAGAAACACTGCGAGTGGAAATCGAAAGCCTGCGTGAGAAGATATGATGCAAGGAGGCGGAAAAAATACAGCTCTACATACAATCTGACAATCGATTTACGTTCGATTAAGACTGCGTCGAGGAGAGTTAAGTCTTTGAACGAATTGAACACAATAGAGCGTAGATCCGTACAAGACGATGAAAAAGTCCAAGAGTTCTTTCATCGTTTGCTTGAAAGTGTACCGCCGCCGCCAATGGAAGAATTACAAGTAACTGTAAAACACAAATACCCGTCAAATAAACCAGACGAAAATTTCATTAACATCGACGTACCTGAATACGCTGATTTCGAAAGGGAGAAGATCTTTCAAAGTAACGTGTTACGTTTAACGTCAACTATGAAGAAGCATTACAAAAAAGCTACAAGTAATTTGTTAAATTAATTTATAAAACATAATAATATTTATTACAGAAATAAGTTTAATAAAGTTAATAATCATTTAATATATTAATTCTCAAATATGTTTTATTCCGAGCAACGCCATAACTCCCTTGATTCTTCATCAGAATTATGTATTTAAACATTGTTTTAAAAATATTCAAATATCATTTTAAAGTTTAAATTCTCTGCAATAAACGAAACAATTTAAAATTAAAGTTTTCGTTTAAAAACAGTGAATAAAAAACTTTTTTCATTAGGAATGCCATCTGTTGATGCTAATGAAAAACTATACACGGCGACATCTATTAATAATTTGTTTAACTAACATGACAATTTGTTGCTGATTGTTTAGGTACATTCTTTAATGTACGAAAATTTCACACAGGTCAGTTAGTAAAAAAAGTTTTTAAAGATTTTTGAAATTATTACTTTATTATTTAGAAGTAGCCCACAACAACATAATTTTTCAACTTGTCATCAGACAATTGTGTTGACGCGTTATTGGTCTATGGTTGACGCTAAAAATCACCATTGCCAGATGGTTACATTATTTACGTTTTTCGTAACTTTTGACTCTTTTGTGTATCATTTATGTAACTTTTGAAATTATGACAATTTTTGCAACTTTTAAGAATATTCATATTTTTATAAAATATTATCTAAATCCGTGAATGAGAATCTGAATACAGTAAAATATTTTACTATATTATTTATTTCACTACACACACATTATTCATACAAAATACATAGAAGATAAGATAATAATTTGTAAGATAATAAAAATGTATTAATTATGGTGAACAAATTACAGCAATATCATGAAAAATGACCAAGTTATTACATTTTTGCTGTATCGCATACAAATGAAATAATCTGCGCGAGTATTTTACACTGTGACGTCACAAGTCTCGAAGCACGCGGTGCAGGTCTGCCGCGATATTCTAAACACTCCGAACCCCGGCCAACATGGCGACAGGTTCGAGTTTCGTGATCGTAGTACTTCAGATGTCCTGTGTTTGTATAGTATTGAACAACATATTATTTTAAATGATTATATTCCTGTTATAAATAATTAAAGAATAAGTTTTTATTTAATATAAGACACATTAGGTTTTCATTACATGGCACTTTCGAAATTTTATTGTCTCTAGTTGTACGGTTCCAAACAATGAAATAATAATTATATTATTTATGGTTAATCCTGTGTTAAATACCTACATTTATAATATTTAGAGGTTGTTAGAAGTCACGGAGTATACTAAGTAACCCGGTCCCAAGTACGCAACATTACATTTATAGAAGTATTTACAGCGAAATGGTCTTCCCAGTAATACCGTATAGATATTTGTAATGAATTTTTTTTTCATAATTTTGCACCATTCATTTATCTCTTAATGAAATGTAAACTTATTTAGTATTGTTGTGATTTGATATGCGTTGAAACGAAAAAGCGACATTAAAAAGAGACGAACTCATTAATGTATAGAATGAGATACAATATGTATATTATACACGATTACCTAATGCAAGTCTTGATTTTCATGACTATGATTGTCATCAGATTAGCCTAGTGGTGTGACGACCAGACATGTACGCACTGTTGTATAATACTTATACAGTACGAGTGGTTGATAGTTCGAGTCCGGCTGATTTAGGATTTCTAAAAAAAAAATATGTAGTTATTTTTTTCTTTTCTGTAGAGTTTTTGTAACTGTAACTACAGTTGTGTTTGTAAAGTTATAGACAGACAACCATTAGCACTACGCCCCTTATAGTCTGCGGGGCAAGGGAGGGGAATAAGACCGACCAATAAGCTTATTTAATTTAATTAATTTTATTTTATTATTTTGTTTTATTTTATTATAGTGTTTGTTTTATTTTTATTTTATTGTACTGTGGATTGTTAATTTTATTGTGATTGTAAAGCATGCATTATTATTATTTATCATTTGTTTTTAAATTGTTTAGGTCATTATTAAAGCATGCGGTGGTGGCCTTCAAAGGCATAATACACTGATAAATGTATCAATAAAAAAAAAATTATAATGTTATTTTTCTGTATTGGCCACTGGCCATCCAATTATGTAAATAAATAAATAAATAAATATTATTGCCGGACATCGGCAGATTATTTATTTTACCAAGGTGGAATTACACCAAAGTTCATCAAAAGTAATGCTTTGACGCGTTCTAAGTAAATAATATTGTCAATATATATACTATTAAATACGATGAAGTTTTACTTTAACCGTGTGTACAAAGGTATAGTACAATTGTTGTTCAATATAGTATATAGATTTTTGTTTACTATTTTAATAAAGATAACAATATAATGTATATTATTATTATAATATCATTGATTATATCTATGTTGTATGACTTAAGAGGTCTGTAGGCTTGAAGGCTTTGTCAGTTTCACTGGGCTTGGTTATTATTAGATATATATTTTACAGGCGCAATAAAATATCACATATATTGATCTTACGATATTGGGATAGTGCCACACTATCGTGTAAATCCGTGTACATCCGCCGCCGCGCCGCGCCGCCTATTGTCTCGCAAACCATCAGATGTGTCGCGTATAGTAGTCGGTCTATAGGCAAGACTTAGTAGTTATATGTATATATTATTTATTTATATAATTTATTGCTACTAGTATGCATAGTTTCCAAGTTGATTCCACAACGATACCTGCTGCCGTATTAATCTAACCATAAGTACTAAGTGCCGGACGAACACTGCAATGTGCGTGGAGGCCGAGCCGAGCGAGACTTGTGACATCACGGGTTTATCAACTGGTCACGTACCGAAGAATTTAAACACGGGCGGGAAAAGTATCATAACTTTGTCAGTTATATACATAATTGAAAAAAAATAACTGTGTGTTTCGGGACTCTCGACAGAAGTGATAACTATAAAAAAAATTGTGGTTGTGGGTTATAGTGAGAGAGGAGGAGCCTGCCAACTGCTACCGTATGCGTGAGAGAAAAGAAAGCCAGACAGAGTGGCGCCTTAACGCGTAACTTACGAAGCGGTTTACCCTCCCATGAGAAGTTATCAATTCAAAATGTCATTAGGATTTTATATAAGCTTAGAATGATTATTTAAACATAAAATAAAAAAATAGAAACTTATTTATTGAAGTAATTAATTATTTTACATATTTTCTATGGTCTCTGGTAATTTTTTAAAGCAGTCATGACCTGATTTTACTGTAATTTATATAGTCACAACCACGAAAGCACCATCACCAGCAGCCAACAGGCAACACCTATTAAGCCATATTTTATTAGACACAATATAATTATAAAAATATAATAAGTCGGTGAAATTATTCGTTAAGATACACAAAAAATATACAATCAAACTGAGGATTTCCTTCTTTTTGTATGTTTATAATAAAATGTTTTTAGAAGGAATTTTGATTTTAATACAATGTAACGCTAACACGAAAAATGTGATAATTATTGAAGAAACTAAACGTAACTATTTAAGGTCCCTGGCAACACACTTATTATCTAATATAATGTTTGCCAGCAGAGATAAATAACAATTTTTGCCAGCCCACTCAGTAGTCTATGGGTTTTGGTGTTGTAAAACATCGGTTTTTACAATTATTATTATTTGTAAAATATAATATTCAGATAATCGATTGACTATCAATTGTTTTTAGGTCATAATAAATGTCAGCCAGTCGAGCAACAACAACAAAAAAAAAGGTAAAAAAGCGTATTAAAAAGGTCACCGCGTATTTTGAAGGATGCAAATGGGTATTAAACATACTAGTAGTATGTAGTATTACATTAGTACCTACAAATATCAATAAAATTATACCCGGTAGTTCAGGTGCAAGTACCATAGGTATTTCGAACCGTACCCGGTTTGCATACCTTTCATTCCTACTTTCGTGTAACTTCGACAAGTTAGTTGCGTACGCGGCCGGTCTGTACGGATAACGTAATACCTTTAGGGTATGTATCGGGTATTTTGGTCCACACCTGGTCTGCATACTGGTAAGCTGGTACCGGGTATTAAAACCGGGACCAGAATTTACGCCTCAAACCTAGTTGCAAACTTGAAGCAATAAAAAGCAATAAAAAAGGTCACTTGCGCTAATATTCGTTGTAATAAACTAACTTATATAAACTGGAAGCATACATCTTGAGACGCCTACAATAACTCTCTAGAAAGTTCTGACAAGGCAGCCACCATATTGTTGGGATACTGAATTCGTTCTAATACAAGCACAGACACTATAGCAGTAATGGTTTTCAATAAAGATGACTAGGTGGCAAGTTAATAAGAGCAAGGCTGACTAAATACTGCCTGTCACAATTAATTGACAGTGTAAATATCGACTTTTCACAAATCGATTTTTTTAAATTTATTTATCAGTTTAAAAAATGTAGTTTTGTTTTAAAATAATAAATTATCTTTTTTTTAATCCTTATTTTATCATCCTTATTGCTGACAATTATGGCAAAATTTTAAAAGTAAATATACTGCTTGGTATCGAGTAATTTTTATATATGATTAGAATTGACTATTAATTTTTTTTAAATCGTATTTATTACATTCTTATTGCTGATCATTAGGCATACGCAAAATTTAAAAAGTATCGATACTACTTGGAATCGAGTAATTTATATAGAAGATTACAAGTGACAAAAAATAACAATTAATAATGATTTATTTAATGATCACAAACACAATTCTGATACAAAATTATAGAAAGGATAAAATAACTATAATCCATGTATATAAAGTTCTTTTTGAACAAAGAAATCTACTTTAAATACCTTCCTAACTTCAGATTTTAACAAACTACCTTGGTAAGTATTGCCATTGTAGTCTTGTTTTGGCTAACTGATGCATGATGCAAAAAAACTGCACTGTTTAGTAGAAAATTTCATAAATATTTTGGTTCCCTTATTTCTAACAAGTTAAGGTCTTCTAAAAATTCACTTTTTATAATAAAGACAAAAAATATGCATTTTTTAAATTTTGTAGTAATACAGTAAACTATAATATTTATTACTATTTATCAAGTACACATGACTGCATAATATCACCTATAAACTTGTTATGAATACTTTAAAACTTGTAACTTATTGAACTATAAAAACCAATGACATTTTATAAATAGTGTCTTAAGCAGTTTTAAAACGGCAACATATTCTTATCAGTAACTTTGAACATGATTTGGAGTAATTGAAACAAAAGGGATAGGAAATCTAAGCAGCTTTAAAAGCGGCAACATATCTGTAGTCAAAACTTTGATAACATAACTTTGGAAGTAATTGAACCAAATAGGGACGTACGGCTAATCTAACAGTCGCACGAAGTCGGAACAGCTAGTTTATAGTTTTTATCAAATATAATTGATACAAATTGTTGAACAACTTTGTAATAGACGATGAAGATTATTATCTTCCCGTCTTTGTATTCTGATTTTTTTAAATCCATCTATTTAGGTAATCTAATCACAAAAAATATAATCATTTCCTACTAAAGTTGAAGGAAAAATGGTTTTCTATAAGTTTATTTTCTATAAGCACATAATATGTCTAATTTTATTTCTTCTTCTTCCTTAATGAAGATCATTACTGCCATTATCGAGTGTATTATAGTATCATGTGTTATGACGATTCAGTATCCTAACAAGATGGTGGCTCCCTTGTTAGAACTTTCTACGAAGATTTGAGGGACTTCAGAATGAATGCCTCTCAGCTTATATTTATAATCCACTTCACTTATGCACAAAAACCAAATTATATCACGCAAAACGCCACCAATATTACATAGTATAGGGTCAAAACCTAAGTTATTGAACTAAAAATAAAATCCACAACATGTCACTCCAAGATCCCACAAAAACACCCACAAGTTTTCTTTCGCTCATGCCGGTTTCAAGAACAATCAAGGTCAGATTTGTTTTTTTTTTTATAAATTTTTATATAAATGTTTTAGTTAGCATTCAGTGTACTTACAAATTAAATGCAATATTTGTCCTATTTATCACAGTTTAGATTAATAAAAAAATCGAGTACAAAATAAAGTAGGTGTCAAATTGAAAGCATCGATACTACTCAAGAATCGATTATTTTTGCTGATCCCTACCCTACTGACAACATTCGATCACGCCGGCGTTTTTTACGTGCCAATTTTAACAGTAAATTCTGTGAATCTGTGATATTACTGGTATTTTGCGTGATATAATTTTATTCTTGTGCACATTTGTAATGAATAACAAATAGGTTGGTTGCTATAATTAACAAAATCATCCTCAACCTTGAGAGTTGTTTGGAGGGTGTGGCCACCATTTTGTTTCTACAAGACAGTTTTTAGAAATCTTTCAAATATTGATTATAAGTAGTACGAAAATAATTTTTATATGTTTATTTAATTATGTTGTGAATATACTTTTCTCGAAATCTCTTTCAAAGTTGGGCGAGTGTATTCTGGACAAAATTTTACTGGTCAAGGAATTGCATAGTCAAATAAAACCGATTTCTCAATAATTATTAATTACTTAGATCATTCTGGCCTGATTGTTTTGGTGAAACTTTCATTGATACTTGTCTATCTTTGTTATTGCGACCTCCGTAATGTAAAATTATGGAAAAGTATTTTAAACTGTATTTCATATGTCGTAGCTTTGTCGATAAACATTGGGCAGTAATTTTTGTATTAATGAAAAACACACTGACATTTCCTTATATTGTCCATTGAGAATTGAGAAAAAGATTATAATATTTCTTTTTAAAAGAAGTTATTATGGTTTCTTGAAGGTATTGTGGTCTTTCTTTTTGTGTGTCATTGAGCACTTGTTTCATTGTCGTACTTTAAAAAAATATTATTATTCCCATTTCAAAGTTCTGGTGTTGTATTGGTTGTCATCGTTTTATTGTTGTGAGGTCATTGATGTCCTTCTAATTAAAGAAAAAGTCATAAATAATTAAGTGCACAATTTAAAAAAAAATCTATAAAAGAAAGTATGTCTACAAAAATATCGAAAGTTTTTAGGTATTGCCTGGTTGTTTTTGTTGTTTCGAACTTGATTGGTTGGTTGATTTAAAGAAAAATTAATACATAATTATAACACTGCATATAAATGTTGATGTTCCAATAAAATTACATTCTGTAATAAAATTTATTATTTGAATTGAAGGCACTGTGGTCCGTCTGGATATTGAACAAACCAACCAGACTTTTTCTCTGTTTTGTTCCGGACTCATTCTATCAGAATGTGATGCATATCTTGGACTTCGCATTGTTCACAATTAAGCAAAGTATGTTTTTTCATCAAATCTAAAAGTTATTCAAGGCGATGTTCCTGGTACATAACCTATGAACGATAACAACCTCTGGACCCAAGGTTGAAGTTCTCTTGCCAGTTCAGGATATTGAGGAACAATACTAAATATAGTTCCATTTCTGTGTAAAGTTAGCTAAACAGTCAACATCCTCATTACCATTTATATCAACATGAGAAAGCATTTATTGCAGCTTCGAACCTAAACCTATATAGATTCTATATACCTATATAGGAGCATATACTCTATAGTCTAAATCATGAACTTTATATAATATAGTACAAGCTGTTGGGCTGTGCCTCTTTCTCCAGAGGAATATAAAAATTGTGTAATCTACTTTAAACATATAAAAAGCTGTAAAGAATTATTGTTTTTATCACTGTCTCCAGTTATGTATGAAACATTATGGTGCCCCAAGAGGTAAGTGAGGATTCTTTCTTTGTTATATGAAATATAACATATATAAATATATTTATTCTGTTTGACATTAATAACTGAAATAATAAATATCAGTGATTGGATACTACATAATGCTAAAAAGTAATCACAACATAATAATGATATTAACAAAAAACTAAATAAATGATTACTTTCATTATTTTTATTATCATCATCAAACACTGATAGGACAGATGTGCTGATCCGACTCCTTTTGACATGCATTTATCAATTTTTTCATATGCCTTTATCAATTTCAAAAAGCACATATCCTGGTATAGTGCTTCAACTGCTGAAGAGATTGGGACTATAGTGTCTAAATGAGGCACACTTTTATTCTGTTGATGTTCATTGTAACTTGTATACATAGTCAATTAAAGTACTTTCTGGTAGTCACAAAGTTGTTAAATATTTAAAAAAAATTAAAATTGTTATTGTTATAATGATATAGAAGCAAAAAGGAATTAGTCCATGTTCTCCTACTACAAGATAAAAACTGAAATACTTGTGTACTAACTATTTACATTACTGACGATTTATAATTATTTTGGAATAGTTATGGACAGTGGTGGCTTGTTTTATAGTGGACAGTGTCATTTTGCTTATCAGATATCCGGAAAGTGTTGTATGTGCAACTGATTCCTAGCACTGCCCTGCGGAAGACCCTAAATTTGATTCTAGTCTGTTACACCATCACGGAAAACTACTGCATAGTTTTTGAAAGTCAACATAAACTTATGTTCATATATTACAAAACTCGTTTTTTTTTTTCATATACAATCAGACTTTATTAATAAGATGTAATCACACTTATAATATGATTACTAACTAACTTACACCATTAAATCTGATTCCGGTGCACAAGGTTCGGAATATTCTGTTTTATCTTCTTCTTCACATACATTTCCACTAGAATCCAAAACATTTTTGTAATACTGCAGTTCTTTTCTAGACTGCCATTCTTCGCCAAAGAGTTTTTTTCAATAAAGTATCAGTGTCATTCAGTTTTGCCACCTTAATACTGCATTGTTTCTTGGTAATAGGTGCAGTTACTCCGTCTTTAAAGGTTTGACCCCTTTTTTCAATTGAATTGTATGTGCTGGATTCAGAGTTGTGAGATACATGTTTTATATTCATTTTATTACTACCGCTTGCTCATTGCAAATTGAAATTGCCATGCATCAGGGGACTTTAAAATGGTTTCCATTACTGATTTCCAATAAAAGTCCATATCAAAGTTTTTACTTATCAATATTTTATTAAAAGCTCCAGGTATCCTTGGGGTGTGACAATTCCTTTTTTTTTCAATTTTACCGAAAGCTCTGGATGCTGGAAAAAATGAGTGCCCTTGTACTGGGAGGACAACTTCTATACTCTTAACATGTTGCGAAATGTTACAAAGCCATGTAGAAACCAAGCAGCACATAAACATTGTCTACATCAATAAACCAGCCCATTTAGAACTTAAAGTTCCTCAGTTATTAACAGTTCAAGCTGTATAAAATTTGTATTATGGGATCCGTCAAGCTTATGGTGTTTTAACAGAATATTATAACTCCGCTATAAAACTATATGTGTTATGTGACACTTACAGCTAGTTTTATCATTAACCCTTAACCAGGCCTAGTCTTTTTTTTTCTTTTGAATGCTGATTTTGGTAGATTACAAGGTTAAAACAAATATAATGTCATGATTTATTTTTATTTTTTTCATTTGCTGAAAAAAAACCCTGTGGTTTCTATATGACCACTGCCTGCTGCCCATGCAGACATGTGGTCTGTATGTGGCCACTGTCCTGCATGTTATCTATGCAGCTTTTAAGGGTTAGACAACTCACTGTAAATTAATCCTTGTCATAATAAAACCACACTATAACTAAAAAAATAAGTTTTAATAGTGATAAACATCAAAACAAGGTACTTCATACAACTGTACTTGGCAGATCTTGCACATTATTTTTGACTTTTGTAGTTTCTCTCTTGTTCTGCAGTACCGGCATCGTTTTCTGGTTTCCACACAAGGCATGTGGACACCACCATTATTTAGCCTGATATCATCAGATACTCCGAACTGCCCACCATCTTCTGTGACTTCTAAAGGCTTCCACTATTACTGCTGGAGATATAGGCCGAAGGGAATGTGAAAAATCTTCTGCTAAGACCTCCAAAAGGTCAGCATCCATTACATTTTGTAAGATATCCAATGCCCTGTCGATATCATGAGCTGGATAACCTGGAACCTCTTCCTTGTCAGATATTTCATCCTCTGATGATTTCTTCCAAAGCTCTTTTTATTTCAAGATCGCAAAGGATTCGATTTTTATGTGGTTTCTGCTTGTCCTGCAAATATCAAACAGTGTTTGTTATATTTTTTGTTTGGTTTAGTGGGTTTAGTATATCAACGGTGAATTTACAGTGATTTTGTATAATAACCCTTAATAGTTATGTAGACAACTTACGGGACCGTGGCCACATTTGTTTTTATCAAATGGGCAGAGGACCACAAACTTTGGGAGTAAATATTGAACACAGATTTACAGATGAATAAACTTGTATAATATCATAAAGTAGTTATAAATAGCACTTACCATATTTATTTTCAGAATAATCACATTTTTAATCAACACAAACCCACGAAAACAACCATTTTTGGCATCAAGAGTATTTGACAACAAAACGTCAACCGAAAAGTTCCGATACACGCTCTTTTTTTCGTTCAGAAATTCGTCTGTTTCATAGACAATATAATAATGACATTTTGTGGTCTATATATGACATTGGCTCGTCACAAAAAAAAAATCCGTGTGGTCGCTATGTGATCACTGCCTGGCTAAAGGTTAAAGTTGTATATAGGCTGTATTTTGCATGTGATCACTTACTTTTTACAGCTTTAAGTGTTCTTATAGAATTACTTGACACTTTTTGCTGCACATTGGTTTATGCCAACTCCTTTCTAAAACTAATTTTTATATTTTAAGTATAGTGGTTTTATATCTTCGGCCTATGGGGATGTTTTAAAACTAAAATAATAAATGACAAATCATAGTACAGCTTTAGTCTGTATTATTGACAGCTGAGTCGTCGAATCGAATATTGTTGCATTTAATAATGTTGCTGTTGAATAATAACGCAATATGTGGAAAAAAAAAGAAAAAGATCTGGTGGAGTCGGGAGGAAAATTGTAAAGGAATATTTGAATATTAATAATTACGAAACAAATAACAGTAATGATAGTGTACCATCATTAAATTTATTAAGGAAGAAAAAGACGGATGTTTTAATAAATCAGACAAAGTACAGTCAAGCATCAATTCCATCAATGTCTAAAGAGGGTTCCGTAGCAAATAAAAAAAAAAAAAAAAACTATGTCGTTTTGCTTATTAGCTTTTTCCGTTACATTATCAACTTCTGTGTCGCTATTTTACACCATGAGATCTAATTCTCTCATTACTTCTTCATATGACGATAATGAAGAACCTTTTCACACTGCATTCTGAGATTGACCAATTATTTAAAGGCTTAGAGTTTTCATCATTGACTAGTTTGTTGACATCTAATATATTTTTTGGCAATCTCAACACGCCTTTGAATTCCCACAAACTTGGTACAGTCGACTCTCGTTAATTTAAACTCGAGGGACTCTTAAAATATTACGAATTATCGAGTGTTGGAAATATCAAATGGTTATCAAATAAATATAACTTCGAATTATTAAGTGTTGATCAATTATTATTTATTAACTGCTATTCTATAACAATGACATCATGTGAATTAATTATTCTTTCGAAAGAACTCTGTAATACTGGTATGCTTCAAAGCACATTGCTGCTGTTCAGAATGCTCAATAACTTTATTTAAG
Organism: Saturnia japonica; assembly: GCA_033032175.1. Classification (NCBI taxonomy): domain Eukaryota; kingdom Metazoa; phylum Arthropoda; class Insecta; order Lepidoptera; family Saturniidae; genus Saturnia; species Saturnia japonica. Next base: position 5,479,735 of record CM065329.1, read on the forward strand.
AGAAAAAGTGCCTGAAATGCTTTTTCATCACTTTCGTTTTGTAGACAGAAGCTTTGTAAGGTATCGAATGAGGATCTTGCTTCCTTAACTGACACCTCTGTCAAAGGTTCTGATGTATCGTCCTCATCTTTATCGCTGCTTTTTTCATTCGTATCTGTCGCAGATAAAATTTCGCTATCGGTTAGTGAACCCGAGACAGCAACATCTTCATCCACTTGAACAATGTCAGAAAAATTCACACCGCTGATGTCAAGTAATGGTTCAATTGCTGGTTCTTCATAATCCATAAGTATTGGAAGATTTTCCTGATCTTCTTTTAAGAAACCGGATTTTTTGAAGCAGTGAGAATCGTTAGGGGTGTTACAGTTCTCCATGCCATGTCAATCAGTAAAATAGCTGTCAGAACCGTGATATTCGCAGTTGACTGCTTATGGAGAGATTCTAAAACGAGCTTAACAATTTCTTTGCGATAGAACGTCTTAAAATTATGGATGATCCCTTGATCCAATGGTTGCAATTTGGAAGTTGTATTCGGCGGAAAGAAGTAGAGTTCCACGTTAAACAATGTAGGAGGACTGTTGTGGACAGTGCAATTGTCTAAAAATAGTAAAATTTTCCGCTTTTGTCGTTTCATGTCCCCATTAACTGTTAAAAGCCATTTGTTTAAAAGTTCTGTCGTCATCCAAGCTTTTTTGTTAGCACGATAATCAGTAGGAAACGATTTCACTCCTTTGAAACATCGCGGTTTCATTGCTTTTCCTATCACTTAGTGTTTAAGTTTTTCCGATCCGTCCATATTTACTGCAAGTAAAACTGTCAACCTCTCTTTACTATGTTTTCCTCCGTGACATTTTTCATCTTTAAAAGTAAGCGTCTTGTCCGGTAAACATTTGAAAAATAGACCAGTTTCATCAGTATTAAAAATGTCTCGGGCATCATAGTTTTCAATCGAGGTCTTCAATTTACCATGCCAATCTAAGCAAACTGCATTATCAACACTTCCACTTTCCCCACAAACTTTTTTAAACACAACTCCATTTCTTTTTTTGAAATTTGTCAGCCACCCTTCACTTGTCGCAAAGTTTTTGATGCTTAGAGTAGACGCGAACTCTTGCTTTTTCCTTCAACAAGTTTCCACTAATAGACACTTTTTGTCCTCTACACTGTCTTAGCCAAATGACCAGGCTTTCTTCCAGACGAGGAAATTCACCTTTAGTAGTTCTTTTCCGTAAGCCAGCAGTTTGAGCAGCATTAATTTTCTCCTTGTGCTTTATTATGGTTGAGAGAGTACTCAGAGGAATCTTAAATTCTTTTGCAACATCACTTTTCTTCTCGCCTTTTTCGATTAACTTTTTCTTTTCAGCAATCGTCAAACATTTATACTTTCTAGGGCTCATAATTAACAAAAACTGTTAATCTGTATACCAACGAAAGACTAACAGTAACTGAAACATATCTAAACAAACCAATTCGTACGGAAGTGCGAGTCAAATAAGTCAAACTAATCATAGCCAAAACAAAGGCTCAACAAACAAACAAGTTGATACAAGTTTGACCTTGTCGCAAAATGTATGTACTTAAATCTTTTTCTCTGCAACTTCGAATTGTCGAGTATTGGACGCCGATAAGTTCGAATTAACGCGTCGTTTTGTTATATAGCAATGATTTTTTCGTACGAATTACCAAGTGTTTAAAAATGTGTTGATTTAGTTCGAAATATAAAAAGATTTTGTAGGGAACTCGTGATAACTTTGAATTATAGAGAGGTTCGAATTATCGCAGGTTTGAATTAACAAGAGTCCACTGTATAAAGCAAAGTATTTTTTGTGCTTTCTCTAGGTATCGTTTCAATAATCGTAAATGGCATATTTTCCTGAAAATAAAGTAAAACACGTATAAAATAAAGAATCTTCTTATGTAAGATACTTTACGATAAGGTTTCTTAGTTAAAAAATATAACTGCTAACTCTTTTCTTAACTAAACACCGTTTATTAAAAACTTTTCTTGGTTAAATATATCACCATGTAAATGTCCAATCATTCCAATTTCTTTACTTTCAGATGCTAACTTTAATCTCTCGATGAACCCAACATTTGTCTCATGGGTTGAATTTATTTTTCCAGCTGTATCTTCATACCAAACACGGCAGGTTAGGTGAGATTCTTCAGCGGTAGGAGAATAATTCAATAATGTTTCCATGTAAGCACGATAAGCATATGTATTATTAGGTGGTGAAACAAGTTTTTGATTCAAATATACATCAAGCCGACTAAATAGTGAATGTAACCAGTTGTTTACTGGAGCCACTACTGTTGATGTAATCAGTTTTGTTGAATCTTGATTTAGTATCTTAGCTTTTATATGTATCAAAGTATGGGATAAATCAATATAGTCATCACCAGTTCCTGGTACTTGAAATTCAATGGGACCATCATCGGCAAGAGATGAAATAGGTTTATAATGTACCCATAACCCATTTTCTATACTTGTTTGTGTGGATGGTAAAGCAAATAAATCTAACTCTGACTTGATGTACTCACAAGAATGACTGTGCAAGAAAGACATAATTAATTTAATTTAAGAAAATATATCTTTGATATTCTTTTGGTTCAATTTCAATTTTTTTTTTTGTTATCAGCTTTCATCTTAGCAGCTAGTGGTGAAATGAATGAAAATGTTTCCTCTTAGTTATATGTCCCCATCCCGACATATTCAATCGATCAATTTTATTATCAGCTTTTCTTTTTAAGTTTGTACTAACTTCTTTTAAACGATTTTTAATCGCATCATCCATGGGACGTGCCTTTATCATATCGGACAGAAGCCCTACTCCTGCATTTAAGGCTTCTTTTCCAACCACTCGAGCCCCACTAGAGAGCAATGGTAAAACAGATCTAAACAAACCTCCTAGAAAACTACCTCTATAAATTACTCCAATACCAGTCCCAGCTTGGTTAGAGTAATAATGTTCATAAGGGCAAGTTATGTTATTGTGTTTTTAAGATTAATTATAATTTTTGGAAATGTAGTTTAACACACACAGTCTCAAACTGGAATGGTATTTTTTCACCAGTGTTTGATCTTATATCCATTTCAATGGTGTCAAACTTTCTACGCATGACTGGTAAGTAGTGAGGTGGTGAGAAAACATGCATTTTATTAGCACCATAAATATACTTTGAAGTATCTAATGTTATTATTCGTAGTAAAGGCGTCATTACATCGCCAACGATTTGTGGTTCGATTATATCGCAGTATACAAATAACTGAGATGGTAAACCTAAATACAAATTCGCTGGACACTTTCCACTACCCTTAGTAACAAGGTTTCCGTCAGGCTCAAATCCAAGTTGAAGACACAACTTAGTTGACAACTTCAGTGATGTTATTGATTCATCCGCAACAGAAACGTCGACAAACTTTGTTATCTCATCATAGCGAAATTTAACTTTCTCTTTAATACTATTTAATGCTGTAAAAATATGGTTAATGTTGTCATAGTTTGTGGCGGGTGGCATGAGGGTTTCTCTTGGTTAGGTATAGTCATCCATTTAGCTATGTAAACCACATTTTCATGTGTTTGAACAGTAAACATTGTACATGGATATTATAACACCAACAGACCATGTTCCTTCCAATATGATAGGTTTAGGTAATTTAGTTGAAAAAAGAGCTGTTGTGTTTGTAGGAAAGTATTCCATGGAACTGTTGCTTGGTAAGGTTAGATAGAAACTTTCCTTCATTGTAATTGTTTCAAACTAGAAATCAAAATCCAACTGTTAAATTTATCTGGATAACCTTTCCACTTCACTAACACCTGCTTTCTGTTACCTGAGTAACGGGTGCTAATAATTTCGTAATTGTCACATAGTCGCCAATACGAAATTTTTGTAGACGATTTTTTTGAGTTTGTTTTACGATCTCCCTATCATATAAATTATTCCAAACAGTTAATATATTGCTTGAATTTACATCACAAGGACACATTTTAATGCTGGAATGGTATCTATGATTATAAGCATAAAGTAAGTTTTGTAAAATATCTATGTACCTCTATGTGCTTTTATGAGTGAAGTAACGCCACATTTTCATTTTCAATGTCCTTTGGAATCTTTCTACAATGCTCGCTTTAATATCGGGTTTATTGATAGTATAATAATGGACATTTTTAATCTTAAAGTACTTTTGCACATCCTTTGAAACAAATTCAGTTCCTTAATCTGACTGGATATGTGTTGGGGTGGTATTGGCTTCAATAAATATACTTTCAAAACATTTCCACTATCTCCACTATTCGGTGTAACATAAACTTCCTCATCTGCAGAGTGTACTTGGGTGTCTTTCAATTTAAGTTTAGTTATGTATTCACGTCGTTTTGGATTTCCAATGTAAGTAAGTGGTATTTTAATATCCCTTGGTGCTTGTGCAAACTTTTCCCAGCCTATTGGATCATTTTTTTTAGAGGTCTAAGTGAATCATTTACCAAATCTATAATATTGCTCCCAGGAATTTTTTCGTTATCTATAATGACTACACCATTGTCATCCCAACGAATTTTATGTTTACTCGTCAATAAAAAGTTCAATAACAACTCACCCTTTTTTGTATACGATTTAGGTATTAAAGTTAAAAGTGTATTTGTTGTATAGGTAGAGTTAACACGTTGCCTGTCCGTGCATTATATACAAGGTGTCCAGAAAGGGTATCGGGTATTTGTAAGTTCAATGAAACAAAAATTATTTGTATGCAATAAAAAAGTTTATTGTTTATTATTAGCATATGAATTGGAGAATTATTTGGAAAAGATGATGTTATCCAAATGATGACCGTTACGTTGCTGGCACTCTTCTAAACGGAAACGAAGATTGGCGATAACACGTTGACACATAGCTATCGATATTGCTGCCATTTCTGACCTGATGTTTTGCTTTAACTGGGTTAGATTCGTCGGATTGTTTTGATAAACCTTACTTTTAAGGTATCCCCATGCAAAATAGTCAAGCGGACTAAGGTCGGGGCTTCTGGGAGGCCAGTTGATGTTACCCCTTCGCGAAATGACTTTATTAGGGAATAATTCGTTAACAACTTCCATTGAGTCATTTGCGGTATGGCAAGTGGCCCCATCTTGCTGGAACCACGTTCTTGAGTTTAAACCTGCAAACTCCTGCAACTCTGGGACCAAAAAATTTCGCAACATATCGCAATAACGGTCACTATTCACATTAATTGCTCGGCCTCG